>KN846951.1:6070245-6441694 GCA_000835395.1 Exophiala sideris | reverse complement strand
CCCCCCGGAACGCGTACGATGCGCAGATCACCGTCACCGTCTCTGCGAGTGGAAGTTGATCGGTCCAGATCACGGTCTTTGAGTCTACACCTCGCCCCTTGTAAGATGAAGCGGACTTGGCTGATTGGGAAAGTGCGTGCGAAGGCTTTTACGCCTCGCGCGACAGGAGGAGCTTCATGTTGTTCGGAAATGTTATGCCCGAACAGCCGCCGGGTCTGATATTGTCAAATGTGGCCATGATATGATCATTCTTGAATCATTTAGCGTTCGGACAGGACGCTGGAAATATGTTGGCACAAGGTTGTTCACTAACAAATTGAGGGTGGAGTTATCGTTGGAAACGGGTGCCATTTTCAAGGCTTTTACCGGGCTTGCTTCTGCAAGAAGGATCTGATATTCACCACGTTTTATCTGTTTCTGTACCGGAGCCACGTCCTTGAACAAGGTACAAATATCGATCTCGAGAGTTTCTTGCCTGCTTATTGTAGTCTTATGTCAACAGCTGTTCGATGTCACATCCAGATGAGCCCTCCTGCGGGCTTGCTGGACAGAGGTGCCGGCAATCGTCATCAACGAGCCTCGCGAGATTAATTTCTCCCCGCACGAGGCTGCATTGATGCGGAGAACGCGTCGTTGGCACGCGTCGCGCGTTCTCTTTGATTGTCTGCGTTCTCTTTAAACCCACTGGACTCGAGGAACGATCGTTTAACAGCAAAAAGACGACTACACAGACATAATGCCTGAACGACCTCCATTCCCGGGCCGCCCTGCTCAGCCCCCTGGTTCTACATATTTACAGTATTCTCCAGACGGTCAAAGATTAGTTGTCGCTGGCGTAGGAAACTTCGCCCGCTCCTTCAGAACCGGTGACAATGGCGAGCCAGATTTGCTGCCAGAGACACACGAAGAGACTCTGGCTGTAGCCTCGGGGGTATGTAGTCTGTGGACAACGATGGGAAATATGTGGCTGACAACAGCAGAACGACTATGTGATTCTAGGCTGCGAAGATGGGACAGTATGCGAATATGCTGTACCATCTGGAGATCTAAAGCAGATTCTCGTGAGGACAACATTACCAATCCGAGATATTGCACTATCTCCAGATGAGAACTGGATTGCTGTCTCTAGCGAGTAAGTTAGACCATAAGCTTTCAGTGGCACGTGTCTAACGATGCCAGCGAACTCGAAATCAAGATTGTCAACCGACACGACATTGAACAGATCACAATCCTACGAGATCACCCGAAGCCAATCAAGCATCTTACGTACGACCCCACGGGAAAATATCTTGCTGCCTCCTGTACGAATGGCCTCATCTACATCTATGCCATGACTGGCTCCGAGCCCACCTTATTCAGAACCATCGATGGGGTAATCAAGAGACTTGAAACCGCCGAGGCGGCTACCTCAAGATGTGTGTGGCACCCGGACGGCAGAGCGTTTGCCTGTGCGACACCTACAAGAGAGATTCAAGTCATATCGGTAGAAGATGGAGCACATCAACGAATATTCTCAGGAGCGCACAATGCGGACATCACATCTCTGGCTTGGTCGCCCAATGGTGCCCTATTGGCCACTGCGAGCGCAGATGATCAATTGGTGATATGGGAGACCAAAACGCAAGACATATTGAAACAGTTCCAGTACGAAAAGATCATCAATATCGCCTGGCAAAGCCAAGGGGAGAACATCTTCAACTGGACAACGTCCCAAGGAGAGCTATTCATCATTCCTAATTTTCTCAAGGACGAAGCACACATTAAATTGTTGAACGGTCCGCCAATAAGAGCACCCTTCTTCCACGACCCACTGGAGGACAAAGCTGCAGCTGTCAATGGCCGGAAACCGCTCGTCAACGGCCAGGGGAAGCGAGCCGGCACACCTGACAGCTTAGACCAGCTGCTCGGTCCTGAAGACGAGTATGACTGGATTGAGGACGACGATGGTGCTGGATACATCAACGAGAACGGCAAGAGACCAAATGGTCATCTCGGTCCGGTGAATGGCCATCCCGTTAAACGCAACAAGCAGGAGCTCTGGCAGCCCCAAGTCCATGAACCTTTCCAACCTGGCGCGACACCATGGCGAGGCAATCGAAAGTACCTCTGTTTGAACCTGATTGGATTCGTATGGACGGTCGACCAAGACACGCACAATACCGTCACTGTCGAATTCTACGATCGGGAGGAGTACCGAGACTTCCATTTCACGGATTCCTTTCTGTACGACAAAGCTTGTCTGAACAAGAACGGCACACTTTTCTCGTGTCCCGCCAAAGATGATCAGCCCGCAGTGATCTTCTATCGACCTCACGAGACTTGGACAACACGCCCTGACTCTCGTATTAGCTTGCCGCAAGGCGAAGAAGCAATCTGCATCGCCCTCAGCGACCGGTATATCGTGGCAGTCACGAACAAGAATTACGTACGAGTATGGACACTATTCGGTACGCCAGTACGAATGTGGCGGATGAAGAGCTGTCCAGTGGTCACTTGCGCTGCTTGGGACGACTATGTCATGACTGTCGGGAACGGTCCTGTGGGAGCCGACGGCTGCACACAGCTAATGTACAGCATAGATGATGTCCGACGAGACGAGAACTGCCAGAACGAAGACGTCCTCGCCTTAGGCACTCTGCCGCCTGATTCCGAAGAAGAGGAGGTTAGTCTGAAGACGGTGTTCTGGAGCGACGCCGGTGACCCTTGCATTTACGACAGTAACGGTGTACTTTTGACGCTTATGCATTGGCGGACACCAGGCCAGGCGAAATGGGTGCCGTTGTTGGACACGAGGTTACTCGACAGATTGAAGGATGGCAAGAAGGAAGAAACGTACTGGCCTGTCGCCGTTGCCGCGGAGAGATTTCACTGCATCATTCTCAAGGGTGGTGATAAGAGTCCTTATTTCCCACGGCCACTGCTGACAGAGTTCGACTTTCATATCCCCGTTGCACGACCTGTGGAGAAGGGGGATGAAGAGGACGAAGAGACAAATGCGGCTGCCGCGGTCAGGCTGGAAGAGGCATTCGTGCGATCTTCGGTGTTGCTCGACCTTGTGGATGATTTGGTTCAGGGTCAGGGTGAGAGGGCTGGTCATGCACAGAAGACTGAAGTCATGAAACGTGAACTTGACGTCGACAAGATCCTGCTGCAGTTGCTTGCGGTCGAATGTCGCGAGGGTGACGACCGAGGAATGAAGGCTCTGGAAATTGTGGGCTTGCTGAAAGACAGAAGTGGGAAGATGTTGGAGGCTGCCGCTAAAGTTGCGGGTAGATGGAATAGGACGGTGCTGGAGGAGAAGATCAGAGACTACGCGGAACGGAAGTTGATGGGTTTGGAGGAGGAGTAAGCGATTTCGACGGAGACTCCGACTTGATCATGGTTACGAATATAATTGACTGGCGTTTATAATGAGCGGGTTGGCGTCTGGGTATCACGGTCTGCATGCACGGCGTCATGAAAGTTCGAGATCGAATTGAAGTCCTAAGCTTCTTGAGCACTCATTTTGCACATCTCAATGAAGAACGACTGGACATGAACCATGTCTATATCACCCTGTCTTCCATCTGAAACGCCTTGCGATGCCCTTCATGATTCGTTAACGTCAACACGACGCATTTACTCCGCCGCCACCATATATCCTCCAAGCAACGCAAATACAACGCCAGCGACTATATGATGCGTGCTTGATCCTGGCGTACCCTTGCGTTGACAAGTAATTGTATCCCCAATCATTGATACCTGATTGCAAAGAAGTAAGACGCCCGTCGCATGCGTATTCCGCATCAGTGTGAATACAAGCAGTGACAAGCCGAGAGCGATGTTGCGCACTCCGACGACTGCGATAAATGGATTGTCCGACTGACTTTCGGTTGTCGATGCAGGCGTTGCTGGTCGTTCTGTATCCTTTTCTGGCGTGGAGTCTGGCCTGTGTTGATTCATCCATGCTGGAGATTTTGTCAAGGGAAGACCGAACGAGGTTGCGAAGTCGTTGGGCTTGAGAATGCCGCGAACACCAGCTGCTACAGCCATGAGGCCGATGAGGAAAGCGGCCACTTGGGCGATGGTGGAAAGGATGTATTGGACTTGCATTTCGGCGGCAATGAAAGGTGTGAAGGAGAGGTCAGGGCACTAAGGGGTGTCGATAGCAAGATAGGAGCTTACCTCTCGCAAAGCAACATACCTGTATGGTATATATGTCGTGTATGGCACATGCTTGTGCTGATCTGCTTATGCACCGGAAATGTTGTTTATGATGACCCCGTCATATCGTCATACATACTGTAGCATACCCCTGAAGGTTCACAATTGAATGGGGCTTCTGCAAAGTCCGTGGTTTATCGCAGACTGAGTTTAGGATTGCCTCCAAGTACGGAGTACTGGGAATGCGGATACTTCTCTCGGCCCGCTGCGGTTTGCTTGTGAGAACGTTGCATGAGATATTTTCGGTATGATGAATGTCACAACGTGAGAGATGATCTGCGCTGCGGAGGGAGGCCGGATAGAGGCCGGATAGAGGCCGTGAAACATCAAGGACTTTTGACGGTAGGTCTGACATGTTGCTCTAATGAGGTCGGAAGGGTCGATAGAGGTGATAGCAACCTTGATGGCCACATGAATGGCCAGAACTTGCGATGTCTGACAAAAATCACTTACATTCTTGCTGTGGACGGAGCATTAAGCGCCGACAGGCCGACATGATGCTAATGTCAACTGCACAATTTCGCGGTGTTCATCTTCTACATCCTAGCATATAAGATGTACTGTGAGACCTCTTCAGGCTGCACTGTTCCGCACTGTCGCTTAGGTGGACAAGCTTTACCAAGCTGGCTCTTGACCTCAAACCAGTCGACTTAGCCTCAAGTCCTATGGCCGGTGCCGGTGCCGGCCCGGTCGAAAAGAGACGCAACGGGGTCAAAACATGTGAGGCAACCCGTCGAGATCCTATCAATGACAACTCTCCGAGGTAGGCAGTGCTTCCTGTGCAATAGGTCATTGCGCCAGTCTCTACTGCTAACAGTTTCCGTGCGTGGTATGGCAGCTTGCTCCTCGTACCGATACAAAGCAGGATTTTGTGAACAACAACAGTCGCAAAATGGACCCAGAAGCCACCCATGACAGCAGCACTCCGTTGGATATCGAGCTCGACGTCCTTGCCCAACAATCACGGCTCAACAGGTTATATACCCAAGTCACCTTTTGCTTCAAACTTCCCAGTGATCCACCCTTGCTAGAGTTAGAGATCATCAACACCCTGAACAGAGGCGTTGAACTGCTTATAGCGAATTTCCCGTGGTTATCAGGAACCGTTGTCAACGATGATGGTACCTTCAAGATCCGCGATTCTCAAAAGCCCCTCTCTCTTGTTGTCAAAGACTTGCGAGATGACCCAGACTTTCCCACATGGGACCTCATCAGCAGAGCCAACTTCCCATTCCGTATGCTAGATGAGGACGACATTGCACCTTGCAGAACACTCACAGATCCTGATTCTACCGCTCTAGGGCTGCCAGTCTTCCTGATCCAAGCCAACCTCATTAAGGGAGGTCTACTGCTCACTATCAACGGTCAACACGGGTCCATGGATATGGCTGGTCAATCCCAAATTATGTATCTCTTCGCAAAAGCCTGCCGCAACGAACCTTTCACACTCTCCGAGATGACTACTGGTAATCTAGATCGCAAGACCGTCACCGATCTCCTCGAGGACGACATGGGAAACGAGTCAACCGATGATGTTCCAGAGTCAGCATCAAAAGGCCAATCCAAGCATGTAGAACAGCCAGAACACCTGGTTTGGGCGTACTTCACCTTCTCCGCCGAGTCACTGGCAGCACTCAAGGGTCTTGCCATGAAAGCCGTGCCAGAAAACAGTTTCGTCTCGACAGACGACGTCCTCAGCGCAGTCACATGGCAAGCTATGTGCAGGGTACGCCTGGCACGCTTGGGCAGTGAGGAAAGCCTTGCCTCGACGCTCACCCGAAACGTCGACATGCGCCGCTACTTGTCCCTCCCTCCAACATACCCAGGCTTCGTCACACAGTCGACAAGCCACACGACGCCTATCGACCTTTTGTCCCAGGAGGCCCTAGGCACTGTGGCACTACGCCTTCGCGCGGCACTTGACGGCACGGCCTTGACAAGGAAGACAAGGCTACAAGCGTCGAGGATCAGGCGTGGTGAGAACACGGCGGTCGCCACCTCGAGCGTGCCCGAGCTCGATGTGCGGCTTAGTTCTTGGGCCAAGGAGGACTGCTGTGGTCTTGATTTTGGATTCGGCAAGGCAAATGCGGTTCGGAGGCCGCGGTTCGCCCAAGGCGCGAGAGAAGGACTAGTGTACTTCCTGCCGAAGGCACTGGATGGCGAAATCGCTGTGGGAATATGCTTGAGGACGGACGATATGGAAAGACTTAGGACAGAGGAGGAGTTTGTCCGATTTGGAACGTGCATCGGATGAATGAATCCTAGACTATCGTCACTACAGAATATGGAATTCCTTGAGGCACTTCCTAATACAGGCAATTCTGCATCCTGCACTGACGGTAGTTTAGCTGGTGAATCGGAATCCTTAGTGACAGGATTACCATCCAGACTACCGGCAGTGCAGAATGCAGAATCCTCAAAATGCAGAATTGCCAAATGCAGGACTTGTCACGGACAGAATTGCCACCTAGACTACCGTCAGTGCAGAATGCAGAATTGCCTGATCAGGAAGTGAGCACCCAAGATCATTGTATTGCATGATTCAGTGCTCCTGGCCTCCAACATATCCAACGCTCCCATTGTCATTTAAGTTTCCTGACATTCAAGACTTTTTTCGTTCAATCTTAGGCGCCTTCAACAGTGTAAAAAGCGCCGTCGTGACTCCCAGCATACAACAACCGCCCAAGATGTAGACAGTCTCGCGTCCAACCCACCAAAAGAGACTGCAAAACACAATAGGTCCCAATGCTCTTCCAAATTGACCCCAACTTCTCAACGACCCAAGGACTTCCCCCCTGTTGCTCTCCTTGGCTTCGAAGCTCCCGAGACTGTTCAAACCCGTCACGACGGTGGCCGAGGTGACTGCAAGTAAAGCGCCAGCGCAGTACAAGCCTGTCGAATCCTGAACCCTCGAGAGCAAAAAGAATGCTATAGTACAAGATACCATACCCACCTTCACCACGGTCAGAGGCGGCAGACGCCGAACAATGGTACCTTGGAGTAATGAGGCAATTAAGCCGACGAAACCGAGGAGTCTCCCATTGAGTTTCGAAGGCGAAGGATGATCCGGATAGAGTACAGATGTAATCAAAAATGGCAACGAGAACTCCATGCCTGAGAAAGGGAGGAGGAACAGGAAGTGTATGGCGTTCAAGATCGCAGGTCTGTTGGTATGCTTGAGGATTTGGGCGCCAGTTGATGATTTCGCATCCTGTGTCGACGATGGCTTCGCAGGACGTGTCTCCGGAAGGGCGTAGTACAAGTACAACGTTTCAACCACAATCAATAATAGCGAGAACCCAGCTGCAGTTGCGAAAGGGTTAGCGATGACTGTAGTGACGCTCGCCAGAGCCGCTCCCAATGCCGGTCCAAAAGTGAATGCGACGCTGAAGCAAGCTCCGACAAGCGCCATGGTCGATCCCCTTTGCTCGTCCGTACTGATATCTGTCGCGATGGCCGTCGCAAGCTGGACATTGCCTTCGCTTAGACCGCCGACGATCCTGCTCAGCAAGAACGTCCGAAAGTCCACAGCGGCACACCAGAGCGCCACGCTTGCAATGTTGCCGCACATGCTCCATAAGAGCGCTGTTCTTCTGCCGTACTTATCGGACGCGCGACCGATTATGGGGCTGGCAATAGCCTGCAACAACGAGAACAAGGAACCCAGTGCGCCTCCCAACAGAACAATATCATATTTCTCGTTGATCGGGACTGCAAAAGATTGCTTATATGCGTTCAGGTAGTGGAGTATGCGATTAAGCGCCGACGATGGGTGAGTCTCCAGACTTCGGTAGAATGTGAGTAGTGAAGGGAAAAGTGGCAGGATGAACGTGAAAGAGATCTAGCTTCGTCAGTAACTCTGTTGGTCTCTTCATTGCTGTTCACTGACTAAATCGAGTAGAAGAGATATGAAGAGGATTCGCAAGATCTTCTTTCGTTGTTGAACGGGGACGGGCTCCATGGTGCGCGGCTGCGTAGTGTGCAAGGAGATGGTATGCAAGAACGCTAACTTTTGTACTTTTGGTGAAGCGAAGCAAACGGATAGAATAAACAGCTGAGTAGCGACCAGCGCGTCTGTTGACAAGATTAAAAATAGATAATGCAGACGTAGCAAACGGGCAGCAATGTAGGAAAGCGGTTGCGCCATCTGACTGCACGTCGAAGAATGTCTCCCCTTTTCGGCCACACGGCGAAGATGCGACAAACGGCCCACATCCGCGTTCGGCCCCCTTTTCTGTACAGCCTCATTTCTACGACGCCATGGTAGCGGCCTTGCGCGGAGCATAGTATAGTATGTTACGCATCTGAATTGATCTCGACAGCAATGCATATTATCCTCAGCACCTTTCATCCACATGCTTCATGGAAGGACGGCAGCTCTTTGGCCAGTCCTAGTATATCAGCTGTCCACAGTCTGCGACGGTAGCGTCTTATACATTAAAGGTAGTAGCTGTCCCGTCATGCCTGTATGACCACCATCTACCAGATAGCTTGTGATTCTGCTCAGCATGAACGCTGCCGCTTCATGCTGTTGTCTGGCTGATAAACTTGGTTATTTTCTGCCACACCCTACCATACCGCTCCTGGCCAGGCACTCTCATGCCACACCTGAGGCATGATTTGAAAATTTCACCAAAAGGGATGGCCATATGAACGTGACTTGAACCGACATCATGGCAAGCAAAAATCCGTGCCACCCAAGTCTGAACAGTCTGACAGGTGTTGCAGACTCTCCCATGGGGAAGATTTCGAATTCTAGGCCCTATGCTTCATGCGTATCGTCATCAACTATCCCAGTCAGGTCACACCGTCAGCAATCTCGGGGGTTGAGGCGAGATGACCCCTGATTGAGTGCAGTTCGTGAATCGTACAAAGTATCAACTCCATAGCTTTGGCGACCGGCATCGCAAGAGTTGGACCTCTTGGGGAAGCTGTCCTAAAACCGGAGGACTCCCACTGACTGAAGGGTTCGTTGCCAAGGAGCAGGAACCTGCTTTTCAGTATTGATGCTTGTGGTATCGTGTGTCGGTAATCGTACAGTACCTACAAAGGCAGTTTCTCCAGGTCGGCTGCATGAGCTCATTCGTCGTCATTCATATATATCGTCGATGTCCAATACGGCAGGCTCTCAACCTCCGCTCCCGGCCGCAATAGTTGTTTTCGTCCTCCAGTCTTCAAAGCTAGCAGACATCCTCTCAGCTTTGCGTCCATCCTCCTTTCGCTTCTGTTTATCCTCCCAATCACCTTCCTCCTGAGCAATCATAGCATGGAACTTTCCACCCTGACCCCTACCAAAGTAGACGGCGCCCTCTTCGCGCTTGGCTACACGCTCTGTGACAAGGACATACTTGACGCTGCTTCCCGGAACTTCAAACATGGCATCGCCAAGGATGGTCTCCATCTCAGTCCGTAGAGCGCGTGCTCCTG
This sequence comes from Exophiala sideris, assembly GCA_000835395.1. Lineage (NCBI taxonomy): Eukaryota > Fungi > Ascomycota > Eurotiomycetes > Chaetothyriales > Herpotrichiellaceae > Exophiala > Exophiala sideris. The sequence goes on along the minus strand of KN846951.1, from coordinate 6,432,064 downwards.
TTCCCATGGTGAGTGCATTCGTGGCAACAGCATGCAAAGCTGGTGTGGTGAATCGCAACTCGATACCAGAGAGCGAGAACAAAGTGACATATTGCGCTACAAGGCTGTTGCGAGGTTCCGTAAGGATGCGCAGTAGTAGTGGATGTGTGAGAGCAGCCAAAGCGGTAGCGGTAGGTATACGGCCGATAAGCTCAGGGATGAAGCCATACGACTGTAAGTCGGCTGGTGTGACGAGATCTAGCGGATTGAAGTAGTTCGGTTCGACTGGACTCCCATCTGGTGACGCCTGCTCAGGTGCTGGACTTGGGGTGAAAAATGGTAAATGCTTCCTGTATAGCTCCTCCTCCTGGGAGCCAGGCAGTATCGGCACAGGAGCATGGTTCGTTGATTTCTGGTCACGAGCATATGAGTGCAGATTAGAGCTCGAACGGACGCTGGCTCCAAATCCAATACTTCCTTTGGTCAAGCGATCCATGATATGCTTCTGGAGTCCGACGAAAGCCCCACTGAATATGAAGAGAATGTTATCAGTTCTGACATTATAGACATCCCCTTTGGCAGGAGTTGCGGCAGGGCCTGTCGAGCCCGCAGAGTAACCAGCACCTAGTGGACTGTTGGTCGGATAGGATTGGGATTGTCCACCAGCTCTTGGTGCATTTCGTTCGGGCTTGGCCTGTATCTGAATGGTTGTACCTTCGATGATCTTCAACAATGCCTGCTGTACGCCTTCACCAGAGACGTCTTTACCGTGACTGACTTTTGCCGTTGCAATCTTGTCGACTTCGTCCAGACATATTATACCTTTCTCGGCTCGTTCAACATCATAATTTGACGCAGCTAGCAATCTGTGCACACAGACTTCGGCATCCTCACCAATGTATCCGGCCTGGGTGAAGGGTGTGCAATCGGACATCGAGAAAGGCACTGACAACACACGTGCTAGTGTCTTAGCCATCAGTGTCTTCCCTACACCACTGGGCCCCAAAAGCAATATGTTTGACTTCTCCAGGGTCAATGGACTTGTGTCCACTAAGGGTGTACCACTCGTTCGGGGATCGAATGCTGGTGGCTGGCCTCCGCCCATCCGAATCGTCGACTGTTGACCAGGGAATTCGTCCTCGACAGGGTGGCGGTCCCTTCTCTCTCGTCGGGCCATCAGCTCTTCCTCTTCTTCTTCTCTTCTTTGCAGCTCTTGTATTCTCTGGTAGTGATTGAACACTGCAACGCTAAGGACCTTCTTGGCTCTTTCCTGGCCGACCACAAATTGGTCCAGATGCTGCTTCAGCATTTTCGGTGTGAGTCGTGGCGTGCCATAGATAGAGGCACCTCCAAGCGGACCGCTTGTCGGCTGTCCGGGTTCATAGGAGCCGGTGAACGGCTGATTGGCAAAGTCGGAGCGATGAAACTGAGAAGAGGACAGCTGACGATTGCTGCTCGATATCGATCGTTTACTTAGTGCGATGTAGGAGGACCGCAATAGATGCGGTGCGGAGTTCATCGAGGTAGCCATGGTCCCCTCGAAGGCCGAGCAGAGGAAGGTCGGCGACGCACCGAGAGCCTGCATTGCTGCGGCGGAATTACAGAAATGTTTCCGGGTATGAGGCTCTCACTGATTCACACGGACCAGCGACGATAAGATGAGATGGTGTTGAGGCATCGGCGTGATGAGTCGGAGCGATGAGTCGGCGCGATGCTTCGGCGATCTTGATCCGCTGAGTCAGTGCCTATTGGCCCGCAGATCCATGCCCCGTTTTACGTGGAGGATGGGAAGTTAATGGGTGCTTGGGGGAGCCCAGCTCGCCTCATGCCACCTAGAAAGCTTTCCCCACAGAACGAATGATATCATACCACCTTTGCGCTTTGGCAGGGCTTCGTAGGCGAGGACGCAGAAATAGTCGCAGGTAAACACCTCAACACTTTCTAGCCAGGGTACCTTGACCCCTCCACATACTTTCTAGAAAACGGCCACATTATTTTGAAGTTTTGTACAGTCTGTGTAACTGATCCTTGAAGCAGTCCGATTTTACTGGTTTTGCCTACGCTCTCCTGAGGTTGCAAGCTTCCAACACTGTGCCCAGTATGGCGTTGCATGAAGCTTCCCAAAATTCAGTACTGGCACAACCCTCTTCTGGAGATGTTCCTCCTGATGGCACAGGTTCGAGCGATTCTCCCTTAGCAGTGATTCTGACATGTCTCTGACTCCTTACTAGGCGTGATCCAGCTCGACCCGTGGCTCGAGCCATATCAAGATGCCCTAAAACACCGCTTTGCCAAAGCCCAGAAATGGATCAACACGATCAACGAGACAGAGGGAGGCCTGGAGAAGTTCAGTCGAGGGTATGAGACTTTCGGATTCACATTCAGTGCAGACGGGGATATACTATACAGGTAAGAGGTTCCACGAGGTCGTCAAGGCACAGTGGACTGATATCAGCTAAGAGAATGGGCCCCGAACGCTGAACAAGCCTTCCTCATTGGAGAGTTCAACAACTGGAACAGGGATTCTCACCCTATGAAGAAGAACAACTATGGAGTATGGGAGCTGTATCTTCCAGCCCAGAATGGCGTTCCTGTCATCCAACACAACACCAAGATAAAGGTTTCCTTCATCATTGCTGGTGGAGAGAGAATCGAGAGAATACCAGCCTGGATTACAAGAGTCACTCAAGATTTGTCCGTCTCGCCTGTTTATGAAGCAGTGCTATGGAATCCACCCAAGTCTGAGGTTTACCACTTCAAGAATCCTCGACCACCTTATCCAAAGAGCGTCCGTATCTACGAAGCACACGTCGGTATCTCGTCTCCTGAGCTGAGAGTCGCAACCTACAAGGAGTTTACGAAGAACATGCTCCCGAGAATCAAGTACTTAGGATACAATGTCATCCAACTGATGGCGGTCATGGAGCATGCCTACTATGCCAGTTTCGGATATCAGGTCAATTCATTCTTTGCAGCAAGTTCGAGATTCGGTACCCCTGAGGACTTGAAAGAGCTTATTGACACTGCACATGGTTTGGGAATCACCGTTCTTTTGGATGTTGTACACTCTCATGCAAGCAAAAATGTCCTCGACGGCCTGAACATGCTTGATGGCAGTGACCACCTATATTTCCATGAAGGTGCAAAAGGTCGACATGAGCTGTGGGACTCTCGGCTGTTCAACTACGGCCACCACGAAGTGCTGCGTTTCCTGCTCTCAAATCTTCGCTTCTGGATGGAAGCCTACCAGTTCGACGGATTTCGGTTTGACGGTGTCACCTCAATGCTGTACACCCATCACGGCATTGGTACGGGCTTCTCAGGTGGTTACCACGAATACTTCGGTCCCAACGTGGATGAGGACGGCGTTGTCTACCTGATGTTGGCAAACGAGATGCTCCACAGCATTCACCCCCAAGTTATCACTATTGCAGAAGACGTGTCAGGCATGCCTGCACTGTGCCTTCCGTTGTCACTAGGGGGCGTGGGCTTCGATTACAGACTTGCCATGGCTGTACCGGACATGTACATCAAGCTGCTGAAGGAGAAGTCGGACGACGAGTGGGATCTCGGCAACATAGCTTTCACCTTGACGAACCGACGACACGGCGAGAAAACCATTGCTTACTGCGAATCTCACGATCAAGCCCTGGTTGGTGACAAGTCGCTCATGATGTGGCTCGCCGACAAGGAGATGTATACACACATGTCGGTTATGACGGACCTCACTCCAGTCATTGAACGTGCGATGTCCCTACACAAGATGATTCGGCTGATCACCCACGGTCTTGGAGGTGAGGGTTATCTCAACTTCGAGGGCAACGAGTTCGGTCACCCCGAGTGGCTTGATTTCCCTCGCGCCGGCAACGATAATTCATTCTGGTACGCCCGCCGCCAACTTAATCTCACCGAGGACCATCTGCTACGGTACAAGTTCCTGAACGAATTCGACAAATCGATGCAATGGAATGAGGAGAAGTACGGCTGGCTGCACTCCCCTCAGGCGTATATCTCTCTCAAGAACGAGACTGACAAGGTGCTTGTCTTCGAGCGAGCGGGCTTACTGTGGATCTTCAACTTCAACGCCCACAAGTCATTTACGGACTACCGCGTCGGCGTGGAACAAGCAGGTGTGTACAGAATCATCATCGACACGGATGACCAGCAGTACGGTGGCCTGGGTCGGAACGCACCGGAGACCAGATTCTTCACGACCGACATGCCCTGGAATGGCCGCAAGAACTTTACGCAAGTGTACCTTCCCACGAGGAGCGCTTTGGTGAGTCTCGTTACATCCTAACATGAATATATCCCGTACTTACTGTGTTGCTTGCAGGTCCTTGCTCTTGAAGACACCTTATGAGTTGCGAATGGCTAGGTTTCGGCCTGTGCCATGAGGTTTTATCGATAGGTCGAAGGATGAGGTTCACACTGTGCTTGACAGATTAACACAGATTAGTGATCTGAAAAGCAATGAATCAACTTTTTCCGCCAAAAAACGTGTTTATGATCGTGGAGGGACACACACACCGTGTGCAATCTTTTTCTCATCGGAAATAATTATATTGATAGTGGAGTAATCCTGTCATGATACTATGGGCACAGCTTCAACCTTCAGCTCCATGTAGTAAGCCCATTCATCTCCAAGTTGTAATGTACAATGAGACGTGGTGATCCTCATTCTCGTGAATTGGATGGTGTTCATTGACTTCGTTTGGGGGAGTGGAGGGTTGCCAAACTGAGATAAATGTGCAAGTCATCAATCAGCAGCCGGTGATGTTACACGTTAGGTGGCGCGTGGTGGTGATACAAGGGTTGGGGCAGCAGATTCGAATGCAGCCTCATCTGCTCATCAGCGGCTTCTGGCGAACCGTCTGTTGTCGTTCCATTCTTGCCTGCAAACTCTCATGGCTAACCCCGGTACCAGTTCCTGCTCTTTCTGTCTTGTTCGACTCCACTTGGCTTTGCCCAGCAGCCAATCCGTCAAAGTAACCATCTTGCTTGTTTTGTCAAACCCGCTGTTTTCGTCCGCGTGCTCAATAGTGTGGCTGGCGATACGTCCCTCAGAATCGAACGTGAAAATGAAGATACCAGTGAAGTCGTCTCCTTTATTGAGACTGATGATTGGCTTGTCCCCTCCAAGAGCCTTTGAAAGGCCCCTGTTGATACCGCCCTGAGACATTTCGTTTGATTGTGCCGCCGAGGAAGCAGCTGTCGTGTTGTTGCCGTTGCCGTTGCCATTCTGTTTAGGCTCTGTTTTCCAACGTACGACCAGCTTCTCCGCGCTCATATCCATGGTATCATTCTCCTCTGGGATTGGTATACCAGCAAGTCCTGTTCGGACGATTTTCTCCGAGACAATCTTCAGCTTGACATTGCCAACAATCGGTACACAGCCCCACGCGACCGGAGCTGTAAAGAGAGCCGCACGGTACGCAATCCTTCCTTTGACTGCTGGCAGATGAGGATGCGTCGAAGGAAATAGATGTAGCGATACTTCTGGAGCGAGAATCTCTTGTGGCAGTGGAGTCGTGAGGATGTCTGGTAGTAGCGGAGATAGCGTTCGTAGTGCTGGAACCTGTCAGCGCCCAATGTACAGTACATGACGGGGAGGGAGTAACGTACTCTTTCCCAGCTTTAGCAGCCGTTGATCCGGAGGCTTGTGATCTTCATTGTTGCCAGGCGTGGAGGGGCCCAGTAGTTCGTCGGCAGGTCCAAGGCGCGGAGAGGCGGCAGTGAACCATAATTCTGATATTGGTTCGGGCCGTACCTGTGCTAGATACCTTCTGGGCAGTACCTGTCGTAAGGAAGTGCTACCGGTTGCAGTAGATCTTTGACGGCGAGCGACTTGCACACCGGATGAAGGTCGGCAAACCCATCTAGAAGTCGTCGATGAGCAGGGTGCGTCGATGAACAGCTTGCGCGTTGGCATGGAGGTCATCTGGGCGGAAGTAGCATAGCTGATTAGAGGGATCACTGGCCTCGTTTATGAGTGAAGTGAGATCTGATTATGTCGTTTGCTGAAAAGAAAAGAGTCGGGAAACATTTATTGCGTACAAACACAGTTCTGAGGTAACAGGCCACCGACCGCAGGCCTATGACGTCGGGCCAATGGGGAGCAATTGCCGCAGCATTGATGTTCCGCCGTTCTTCTATTCGTTCTTCATCTCACTCACTGTTTGGTCGCTCGGCAAGGACAATCGAGGGACTAACACCTGTACTACGTGCAAACAACGATATCGGTATCCGGATTTGCAAGGTCCAGCTCACACTGACTCCTTCGTTGTACTTCACATCAGGTACACCACTAGCCATCAGACTGTTAGGGCCCCAACAAGGTTCTTGAGCCTAGGACGAGCCTGTCTCCGCTTCAATATCTCAACCGGTGCCGAGTCCCGATTTTGCGGGGAATCACCCTCTTCTGCCATCACAATGTCTTCATTTCTTCTCTAATACAGAACATACCGGGTGAGATACCGTCCCCCGAGTACAGATGTTGATGGGAAATGATCAAGGAGCAACACCAGGGTGATGCGCCTGCCGTTCACCGTGTGGCAACAGCGATTGACTGGGATGGACCTGACGATGCGGACAATCCTCGCAACTTCTCACTACAACGGCGAGTCTCATCGACGATAGCGGTTACCTTTCTCGCGTTTGTCAGTACCTTCGCTGCTTCAATCTACAGTCCCGCCCATGATGAAGTCTCCAACCAGTTTGGTGTCTCAGACGAGGTCGCCATTCTACCACTGTCCTTGTACAATTTTGGACTGGCATTCGGGCCATTGGCTGGGAGCCCATTAAGCGAGACCTTTGGGCGCAAGGTGGTTTTCTTGACTACTACGCCACTTTTCGCCCTCTTCATCCTCGGTGCAGGACTCTCTCGAAGCGTAGCATCGTTGATAATCTGCAGATTCTTTGCCGGCGTCTTCGCTTCGCCGGCTATCAGCAATGCCTCTGCAACAATTATCGACTATACTGCTGGGCGATACCGGGCCGTGTCACTCGCATTCTACTATTCCATACCGTTCTTTGGGGCAGTGTTCGGGTACGTATTCTTCTGCCAATTCCCAGCTCGGCTAATGTTAGCAGTCCTCTACTTGGAGGGTTCATAGTCGAACGCAAGAGTTGGCGTTGGACACAATGGGTTACTCTATTCTTCATTGTTACTTTCTACATTCCCATCCTGTTCACGAAAGAGACCTACAAGAAGACAATATTGCAACGGCGCGCCAAAAGGCTCAACGTGCAAGGTCCACCAGAGCACAAACGATCCGTGGTTGCCTCTGCTAAGCATTTTTTGACCGTCCTTGTGGTTCGACCGGTGCACATGATCTTGACTGAACCAATTGTCACCCTGGTATGCTTGTACAACGGCTTCCTCTTCGGACTCATGTACACCTTTGTGGTCGCATCACCATGGATCTTTCAGCATTACTATGGTTTTGACCTCACTGGCCAGTCATTATCCTTCCTTGGTCTAATGGCTGGTACTGCTTTTGCGCCTGGTCCTCTCATCTTGATCGATACTTACATCTATCAACCCCGACTCAAGCAATATCAAATCGAGCACCCGGAAGCTGATGGACGTTCTCCGCCTGAGTACCGCTTGTATCCAAGCATGATTTCCTCCTTCATGTTGCCTACGTGCCTGTTCATCTTCGCTTGGGCAACGCGCCCGAACATACATTGGATAGTGCCGATCCTATTCCAAGGCCTTACGATCATGACGACTGTGATGACCTATTCCTCTGCAAATCTGTTCATGGTCGATGCATATGGGCCACTTTATGGTGCATCAGCAGCTGGAGCAGCCATGCTATCCAGATATGGACTATCGGCAGCATTTCCTCTCTTTGCACTTCAGCTTTACAAAACTCTCGGTGTAGGCTGGGCTACGACGTTCCTGGCATTCTGCACACTGGCTATGGCGCCCATCCCCTGGCTCTTCTGGCGATATGGGCCTTCACTGCGAGCAAGGACGAAATACGAGACTGCAGCATGAAGAGACCATTTCATGTTGGGTTTGTTCAAGCTCCGCACCACATAGCAGCCTGCGGCTAGGAACATCTACAGAACCAAGCCACCTTTGTTCGCATGTCCTGATTTGGAAGGCTGAATTTTGTCCTGGCAGGTTGTAGCATTAGGGATTGTGAACGCTAGTATTGAGATGCGGCGATCCTTATGGTGTCGATATGGACAAAGGGGCTCTGATATTTCAGAACGAAGAGCTTGAGAGAACACTTTTTGGGTCCGAATGATATATTTTCACATTATTGTAACATCTAAGGTCCATTGATTTCAAAGATGTACCCAGCTTCTCGTATCAACCTCAAGAGTTGGATCGGCATCGGTGAAACTTTGTCCCGGGCGTCCTTTACACCCCTGGATCCTCAGCCTTGCCGTCCCACCCACTAAGTAGAACAGGTAGGGCAGAAGTTGTCTTTGCGCTGCGATCCTGGCGTTGTACTTTGTTCTGCTGTACGTCTCCACACGGCTTGTTCTTCTACCAACACAGGACGGTCTTTCGGCTTGCTGCGTGCACGATATCAGAGCACCAGAAGTCAAGGCCGTTTATTGGACAAAATCCCACTGTTGCTGTCCTTGACAGGTTCATGGCTTGAGATTGCTCCGCTAGTCTCAGAGCTTGCACATCTCCTTTCTGGGTAGATGGCTAGATGACAAAGTGGTAGCATGGAAATGCGTTGGAGGCAGTCGTCGATGTGCTGAAAGATTCTAATGGTGGAGTCTGAGTTCGAGAAGTAATTCGAAACGTGAAGCAGAGTCTTTGTCTAAGTGCATGACGGTGTTTGTTGATGTGGAAGAGCAGCTCGTGCGATCGAAGGCATTGGTGATAAGGGGGAGGCCAAATGTCAGGAGACAAAGGTAGTTTTAGGAAGCCATGGCGTTGCGTGAGTCCCTGTACACTTCAGTATTCAGCCAACTGCACTTGGTGCCAGTTCAGATAAAGGACGCGGCCGCGCCCAGGTGGTGTTGTGTCCGCGATGTCTGCAGATGCAGGATCATACAGGAGGATAGTAACCTTGACCTGCTTGTGGGGATTGCGCCGGTGTTTGGACGTAAAAGTAGAGCTAATTGTCCACTGCAGAGACTATAACCAGATGCATGGGCAGCAAAAAGCCAGGGCCGTTGTCAGAGAAGAGTAATCTCTTGATTGTGACATTGACTGGCTTGGGGCGCGGCTGGTAGGAGGGACAAGTTGAGGAACGCCGAGCAATTTTCAGTGCTGGCGACATCATTGTCCACGAAGAAGCATCTTCCACTCACTCATCCTTCCCATCCATTCTTTTCTTCGACTCACCGTACGGCAAGATCCTGTAGGTTTCATTGAAGTCTTTGTGGTCTGCATGGCATCATGTCCTCAACTTTGTTGTTCTGCACAAAGACGCTCTCAGTCAAACACTGACACCTCGTCACCCTCCAAGAGGTTCTTTCATCAAGATTCAATCCCTGAAGGTAAGTGCCAACCACGATCCTGGACATGAAGAGACAGGACAAAAGCTGACAAGAGCAGACTCAATAGCAAACACGGTCGCGATCGGAAGACATAATACAAATCTGACCAGCAACCTTCAGAAACCACGTCCTCCGTCCCTCTGTCCTCACACTTTCATGAAATCTGAGAGACCACCTTGACACTCTTGAGGTCGAGACAGACCTAGCAACACAACTTACGTCAAGAGATACCTTAGATCATCTCGTCAAGGGGCACTCAGCAACATGTCGAAGATCTCTGAGAGAGAACACATCATCTTCTTGATCAGTTGCACCAAGCACTCCCGGGATGGAAGAGTACGCCAGCGTCGACCCCAAAGCGGTGTCTTTCTTCCCCGTTCCAGGCTGACAATAGTAGATTGACTTTACCGAGGTCGCAAGAGAGACTGGTGTTGCAAGTAAAGGCGCAGCGTGAGAAGCCTGGACGTTGATTTTATTACTGGCAAATGCTGATCCAGTTCGCAGGGCAAAGAGGTATGAGCGACTCTGCAAGTCATATGCTCCCGGTGGCGACGACGCTATCACCCAGACACCACCGCCTCGAAGACAGTCCGCCAGCCCTGGGCCGGCAAGGCCGGCGAGGAAGAAAGTTCGGAGAGAGAATGGTCCATCAGCAAAACCTGGCAGGAGCTCAGCTTCAGCGACTAGGGGTCAGCCCGCCGCGGTCACGAATGCAAGAGAAACTGGCCCTGCTCTTACCAGCTCCCATTACCCCGTTCTCAATGCCTTCTCGAATGCTGCTGATCCGATGATTGGGCGCTTTCCCTTACCACCTCCGCCAGCTTTCCCCTTTTCTACTCCTCGCTTTGGACCACCGATGCCAATGCCTGTGCATGGATATCCACGTTTTGAGCCTGGCGCCCGCCCGATGCAGCATCAAGTTGATCCAGCATTGTTCTTCAGGCTACCACCCCCACCACAGGAGGTGGTACCGATGTCGCGATCGGAAGCGACCGCCAGCAACGGGAATACAAATGGCAATGGTGCCAGCGATGGCGTCGTTGTTGTCGACTGAGCATGTGCGATTGACTAGGAGTCGTCGACCAGAACCAACGACCTTTCAAGATACTCTGCGACGTGGGCGCTTGGACAATTGGTTGCTCTGTGGTGGGCCGCCGAGGACAACGACATACCGGACGAACAGCAAGTACACGCACTTGAGCGAGTTGAGCGTGTCCAGCGTGCAGTGCTGTGTGGTGAGGTGGAATGTATGGAAGGCCAGGACTCGGAAACGCGCAACGCTGTCGGGCGATGTGTTGAAGCAATTGGCCTCATATAAATACCGCCTTCAAAATTCTGCCTCTGCATCATTTCCCTCCACGTACCATGACCCTTTCCAAACCCTCCATCTTCCATCTCTTACTCGTCTTTCATCAATCAGATTGGCCCTGCAACCCTTCTCAAGGCCTCTGACGGGCCCTGCAAAGGACGTCGGAGCATCATCGTCGACTCATATATTGCCTGGTAAGTGTCGTTCCCAATCGAATTCTCAGCATTCACCACACCTCTCCACAACAAACAAGGACTCATATCATCGCTATTCACTTCACTGTCCCTGCAATAGCCTGTTGTCACCCTGGTCACTCTCCTACGGAAGCCCCCGGAATTGTCCCTTTTGCCCAAACCATGGAAAACCCTTCTCTTCATTGTTGATCTAAACCATACAATTAATATCACCCCTCTCAAGGACCTTCACCGCCTTCCTTCTTCACCCTTGTCTACCACCCACCGAACGCGTGTACAACAGTTGTTGTGGTCAAGACAAAGGCTTGGGGTCTCTCTGTTAAGGAAAACAGAATCAGTGACTTACATTCGGACCTTTTTGCCGAAAATGGCTCGTCGCAGTCGTCCTTCGAAGCGAGTGCTTGTTCGTTGGTCTGGTAAATTGGCACATGTTCCTCCCACCAGGCTATATCTAACTCCTCGATAGATGATCTTGACAAGGGTGTTTTGCTTGCTGTCCAGTATGCCTGCGCCGAAGCTGGTATCAAGATTCCATGTGAGATGATCGATAATATCCTGTACCCTGTCAGTCCACTAATCTTCAATCATGCATAGGGGCGAGAGTTGCTCAGGTCATGGGCCCACGGTTCACCGAAGGTGCCATCACCCAGCATCTTGCTAAGCTTCGCAACCTGATGGCAACGACCGGCATCCCTGTTCCCCCACCATTGAAGCGAGGTATGCTTACGAAGACGCCTTCTCAGGTGTACAATAACGCAAGCAATCAGCGCAATTACAGTCCGATCACGCCTCTATACCCTGGTACACCTGAAATCTCTGATGATCACCGCTCAGTCTATGATAAGAAGACCCCAGGTACACAGGAGGAAGAAAACACAGTCTCTCCAGGAAATGGTTCGCCGAAGCCTAGAGCAAAGCCTAGGGCTCGTGCGAAACCTCGTCGGACCATGACCGACGACGAAGAAGAGCAATTTCCTGAGGATTTGTACGACTCTGACGAGGGCACTCCCAAGAAGCGTCGTCGCACCGCCAAGAGGAAGTCGACTACTGCTGTCGATCTCAACCCACCCTTGACCCCGCCAGCTCAAGCGATCAAGGTGGAACCAACTGAGGATGGCGACAACATGATGCAGGACTTTACCGGCCCGGCCAGTCGAACTCGGGGTATCAAGCGAAACTATGCCATCACAGACACCATGCCAACTGATGACGAGGGAGAAGATCACGGTGCCCAGGATGCAGCTGCTGATGATGTTGATGATTTCGAAGCTGCCGATGATCCAGCGACACAGGAGGAGCTTTCAGCGACCTTTGACGCAGCAGGTATCGCAGATGCCACCGCTGCACAGTACAGCGGTGCCAGCGGTGTCCACGGCGGCGGTGCTAGCAACGTAGGTCAAGTTCTGACATACAATGAATTGTTTTGACTAACCATGGATGAACAGTTCCAGATGTCTTCCAATTGGCCGAACAATGTCGATATGTTCGGTAACCAATTGAACCAATACGCAGCCATGGACAATGGTATGCATAACAACAACATTCTGCATGGCCAATATGGATTTCCAGGCAACAACATGATGGGTAGCAGTGACACCTATGCCAATACCCAGTTCGGTTACGCCATAGCACCGGCTTATGCCAGCACCGTTCACCCAGCAAGCTTGTATTCATCCGGTACGCCAAGTCGCAACGACTCGGTCTCTACTGGCATGTACTCTTCTGCGGGCACCTCCCATATGAGTCGCAATAACTCTGTGGGGACCGGTATGACGGCTTCATCGTTCACAACCATGTCAGACCACCCTTTCAGCACCGGATTGGGTTACCCCGTGGCGGAGCCAGAGAGTCAGCCTGAAAGTCAGCCTGAAAGTCAGCCAGAAGGGATCAAGAACGAATTTGATATGAGCACCAGTATGCCATCCGGAGACATTAAGGATGCATTCGGTATGAACACTGATATGCCTTCGGATGATATCATCTGGGGAGACGAGTTTGTCAACGACATCGGGGATAATGCTTGAGTAAGTGGCAAGCCCATGACTGGCTCCAACATCTTGCAATATCGGGATGACAGACGGTGATTTCTCATGAGGTTGAAGCATGCGTGGTGTAGTCCGGGCAGAGTTTCATACGTGAAGGAATGAATTGTCACAGAAAAGTGCTTTTCGAGCAACTGAGCAGGGCTGGAGCAAAATGGAGGAGGTCAAGCTGACTGACTGGCTGGCAAGAGTGATGCTGCAGAACTCACAGCGTGTACATGTATTCAGGGAAACGACGTGATCCACGTCAACGCACCGGATCCAAGTCACAGAGTTTGCTTTCCAACGTTCGCCTTTAATGATCCTCGATTCGATCGCCCGTGGTTGACGTCTAGGAGGGCTTCGCCTCGCAAGTGAGGTGGTCGAAGCTGTTTGGAAACGAGGTTGGAGCTTCCAACAACGACCGACGCTAACCAGAATGGGAACAATCGGTTCTCCGCGATTCGAGAAATTTTTGTGGTTTCTCTCAGTCATTGAGAAACTCTTCCTGCGGTTGCCCTCGAACTTACCCAACTTCTTCTCCCACCGAGTACCAATCTTTTACCTCGTCCGCTTTCTACCTTGCTTTGTGTCGGACTCCTATACCAGTGCCCATCATGCAACGTGCTCTCTCCTCCGCCGTGCGATCCTCGCTGTCCTCCGCTTCCTCTCCATACTCCAGATCGACGGGCAAGAGTTTACAACAGCTTCGGTTCGCTCACAAGGAGCTGCGATTCGGTGTTGAGGGACGTGCTCAGCTACTGAAGGGTGTTGAGACACTCTCAAAAGCTGTCGCTACAACACTCGGTCCCAAGGGTCGCAATGTGTTGATTGAATCGAGCTACGGCTCACCCAAGATAACGAAAGGCATGTATTCCGAGTCAACAGTGACAAAATCAGGAAACCTTGCTAACTGGATCATCAGATGGTGTGACGGTTGCCAGAGCTGTAACACTGCAAGACAAGTTCGAGAATCTCGGTGCTCGCTTGATCCAAGACGTCGCCTCAAAGACCAACGAGGTGGCTGGTGACGGTACCACTACGGCCACCGTCCTCGCCAGCGCCATATTCTCCGAGACTGTCAAGAATGTGGCCGCCGGTTGCAACCCCATGGATTTGAGAAGAGGGACACAAGCAGCTGTTGATGCCGTCGTCGACTACCTGCAAACCAACAAGAAAGATATTACCACTAGTGCCGAGATTGCCCAGGTTGCTACCATCTCCGCCAATGGCGATACTCACGTTGGCAACCTCATCTCAAATGCCATGGAGAAGGTCGGTAAAGAGGGTGTTATCACCGTCAAAGAGGGCAAGACAATTGAGGATGAGCTCGAGGTCACCGAGGGTATGCGCTTCGACCGTGGCTTTAGCTCGCCCTACTTCATCACCGATACCAAGTCGCAAAAGATTGAGTTCGAGAAGCCTTTGATCCTCCTGTCCGAGAAGAAAATCTCTGCCGTCCAAGACATTATCCCTGCCCTGGAAGCCTCTACGCAACAGCGCCGACCCCTCCTTATCATCTCCGAAGACCTAGAAGGCGAAGCGTTGGCTGTCTGCATTCTGAACAAGCTCCGTGGTCAACTTCAAGTTGCTGCTGTCAAGGCACCGGGCTTCGGTGATAACCGCAAGAGCATCTTGGGTGATATCGGTATCTTGACCAATGCCACTGTTTTCACAGATGAGCTGGACATCAAGCTGGAAAAGGCTACACCTGACATGCTTGGATCTACTGGCAGCGTTACAATCACCAAGGAGGATACAATTATTTTGAATGGTGAAGGCAGTAAAGATTCCCTTGCACAACGATGCGAACAGATCCGCGGCGTCATGGCAGATCCGTCCACCTCCGAATACGAAAAGGAGAAACTGCAAGAACGTCTCGCTAAGCTCTCGGGTGGTGTCGCCGTCATCAAGGTCGGTGGTTCATCCGAGGTTGAAGTCGGCGAGAAGAAGGACCGTGTTGTTGATGCTTTGAACGCAACCCGTGCCGCTGTTGAGGAGGGCATCTTGCCCGGTGGTGGCACTGCCTTGGTCAAGGCCGCTGCGAACGCGCTGAAAGATGTCAAGACCATCAACTTTGACCAGCAACTTGGTGTTAGCATCATCAAGAATGCTATCACCCGACCAGCCCGAAAGATCGTTGAGAACGCCGGTCTCGAAGGCAGTGTTGTGGTTGGCAAAGTCATGGACGACTTTGGCAGCGACTTCAACAAGGGCTTCAACTCTGCCACTGGTGAATATGTTGACATGGTCGCCAAGGGTATTGTCGACCCATTGAAGGTTGTCCGCACAGCTCTTGTTGATGCCTCCGGTGTCGCGTCGCTTCTCGGTACCACGGAAGTTGCTATTGTCGAGGCACCAGAGGAGAAGCCTGCTGCACCACCCGGAATGGGTGGCATGGGCGGTATGGGCGGTATGGGAGGTTTCTAAATACAGCGTTGAGCTGTGTAAGGCATCCTCCTACCTCTTAAGTGTCTTGTACTTTACAATTTTCCTGCGTTTTAGCGACTTTTCCGATGGCATAGCTGTGGCTGGCGGTCTACTCGGCTACAATGGGGGATCATATTTCCAACACCTTCCGGCGTATGCTCCCGCTTAGATTTGTGCGGGGATAGGGAAAATACTCGTTACTGTGTACATTGGCATTGCTACATTACTCCACTCAACATTCATGGTTTGTTGTTATTATGTGAAATGTGTCTCTTCTCAGGCTGAGATGAGGGATCAAAAGGCGGCAGTTGGATGGATGGTCAGAGGGCCAGATGTGTTGAGGTCGGAGAGCGACAAGCTGACAAAGTCGGGTGGCATGGGAAAGGGAAGATGGTGCTGGGTGTACTTGTATGATACTAAAAGTCCACTCGAAGTGAATGCGATGCTCGCGTTGTAATAAAAGCAATATAAACCCAATTCCCATCATTCTCAACTCTCCTCTGTTTTTTGTTAAGTCGCACAATCCTCTAGGTACCTCCAACAGGAAGCCTACACGAGACAGAACTACCATAGGTACTATAACGAGAATATTCGAAATGGCGACCACGACTTCATGTTTCCCAGGAATCGTCTATATTCAGAGCTAAGAAAAGATATGTGCTACACAGCATAGTCCGCGTAGTGCTTTTTGGACGACTTTCGAAATACATGTTAAATCAGCTCGCTCTGGCTTGGAGTCTGGTCCTCCTCGAACCCGTTCTCCAAATCCCTATACAACGAGTGTTCAGACATGATTTGAAAAGGCTATCTCGGTTTCAAAAAAAGGTCCCCGTAACCCATCCTGCAGCCAATTATGCGCCCAGACATGCAAGGGAGATCATGTTTGATTCTTGTATGACATACTTGGTAGATTGATGTGCGAGCACTTCCCAAGTTGTACCTTTTTCCAATCTCTTGTTGTCGTATCTCTTGCTCTCTTTATTCGTGGGCCTCGACATTTCCGATGGCAACCAAGTTCAGGCCGAGCCAGTGCTTTGAACCCCAGATGAACCAATACGCCAAGGAAGTGATAACAACGAATGCATAAATTGGCAAAGCGTAGTTCATGTTTGAACCGTTGACCGGGATCGATGTCGGGAATGCAAGCCAGATAGTGAGGTATATAGTCCAGAGCAAGGCGATAATGTTGATGGGTACAGCAAAGCCCTTCCACATGCGCCATCCTCCATATTGGACGATAGCACCTGGCTTGTCACTCAGACGTCCGGTCAGTCGTGCATGCAAGATGCAGCTGATTGCAACGATGTAAGAGGTGTACAGGCCGAGCGAAGAGAGAGCTGTGAATGCGCTGAAAGCTGTGGCGGCAGTAGAACCAACATTCAAGAGGGAGAGCAGCATGACGATAAAGATAGGCAGCCACAAAGCGTTAGTTGGCACATGGTGTTTGGGATCAATCTAGGGGGCTCATCAGCTTTGAACTTCAACAACAGACGGGAAGATACGTACAACGGCGAGCCACTTTGGTAGAGCACCATCACGAGCCCAAGCCCAGGTGATACGAGAGACCGAAGCAACACTGGCTGCGACCACACAATAGGTGACGATAATCAAGCCTGAAACCAGAGCATTGGTGGCAGGATATGATCCAGTGGCGCCATAGCAAATGTCGACGATGGGGTAGGTTGCAGTCAGGGCGCTGGGATCGCCCAGGCAATAGAGTATGACGAGGATGAAGGAAAACGCCATGACACCATTGATGACGATGGTCAAAATCATTGAACGTGGGACGGCATTCTTTGCTTTTCTGACTTCTTCGGACATCTGCGATCATTGAAGATTCGTGTCAGCATATGTTTGAAGTGTGGAGGCGAGTAAGGGCAGGACAGAGCAGGAAAGGCGGGTGATGCCCAGTCTGCTCTGCCAAATCATGACTTACGTGAACGACTCCGTCAAATCCTGTACACACGTTAGTGAGTCGTATACCTTAAGTCGCCAGGTCAGCTTACCAATGAAACCCCAGGCTGGGGCCAGCATTCCGAGGTTGAAGGCCACAAATTTACTATCCCATCCCGATTGTGTTGAATCATCGAACCACACGAATTGGGAGTCGTGTCGAGGAGCGAGAGTGACGAGGACGACCACGAAAATGATGAATAGCACGACGTGCATGATACCAGCCGTAAGTTCCAACCATGGGATGACCCAGAAGCTGTACATGTTCATAAGACCAACACTGATGAGAAGAGCCCACATCAGGAGGGTGACATGCCATCGCTCAGGATTGTAACCAGGGATGTTGTAGTGAATCAAGGCTTGCAGCAGGGCGGCTTCACCAGATGTACTTCCAGCAAGAGCCGATACCCAGGCGAACCAAGTGACCCAACCTATATGGCTGTTAGTCGCGGGGTATGACACAGATATTCAGCCAGAGGCATACCTTGCATCCATGTGATGAATTTTCGTGTGCTGTCTGGAGCCATGATATGCGTCCAGTGATATTGGGCACCCGCAATGGGTAGGATTGAGCCCAGTTCGGCCATGGAATATGCTTGAGCCAAAGATCCCAAGATGACAGCAATCGCACCCCATATCAGAGCTCGAGGGCCGCCGTTCCAGAATGTTGCAGAAATATTGCTGTAGTGTCTCGTCAACAAGAGAATCGTCGAAAATGAGACCAGACGTACATGGCCATGACTTCCCATGATTCCATAAAAGTCAGGGAAAAGGCGAGAAGCTGGGCAAAACTGAACAGTCGCTTTCCTCGAGTCAATATTTCGTCTCAGATAGCTGTGGAAGGAATGCATACCCTCAATTGGGGACCTTGGGTCGTCGGCACCGGATACGCTCTGGCGACATGTTTTTCTTGATAGTCGGCGGTTTTGGGCTCCTCTGAGATGCGCTCGGCAGAGGATATCGAGTCCTTGCCCTCCTGCAGCTCCATGTCGTTTGGACCGTTCATGTTGGCCATTATATCGAATGTGTTTACGAAGTACAGTCAAAAGGAGGAAGGTAGGGTAGAGAAAGAGGCTGGATTTAATAAGAGCAAAACTCGGGAGAACGATCGATCGCAGAGGGTGGTACTCGTTGCGACGGCCTACAGGTTGAACCAATTTAGACCAGACTCGACGTGGGCTAGTTCTCAATGGCTGCCATGTGGCAATGAAAATGAGAGCAATTCGAGAACGTGGATATGGGGCTGGTGGACAGGAAATAGTAATGTTATGGAAGCGGTGCAACAGAAGCATGGAAGGACACGTCAACTCACAATCGTAGCGAAGTCCCTGCACACGGAGGAAGTGCTGAACTGAGTCCTAGGGATGATACTTTCTCAGTTTGAACATGCAAGGGTACCTGTTCCACTATTCAGGGTCGCTGTGAATATCCTGTCCATTGCCGTTCGGCACTCATGCTGCTGGCTGTACTAGCGATGAAGCTATAGCAAGATTTGTACCCCGTATTGGTGGGAACTGGGAAGACATGGACGATCTGGGTTCTTATCAGTGGACGGTTGAGGATGCACCATGTGGGTACCTGAACTGCATCGACGGCGTCGGCCGCTATGGAACATCGAGTTGCTCGGTTGCAGGTGACGAGGACACCTGCCAAGACGCAAAAGTGCTGGAGAATTTCTCTTATCCTGACTAGACCCGACAAAGCCTCGAAAATGGGGAAGGGGGCATGCTTCGATGCCGAGGCCCACCAATGGTCCAGTCTTCTCGGTACTTCATACGGCAATAGTCAGGTCCGGGGCCTAAATTGGTCGAGTATGCAGAGAGTCTCTCGACTCGTCTGGGATAGATATTCTCTTGCTTGTCAATAACAATCTTGACCCGATCTGATACAGTCAAGGCCTCAGATGGTTAAGCCCCACTAGTAGTAAAACAATAACCTACAGTGCCTGAAGTCACGTCCAAAGACGACGATCAATGGGGTTCGAAAGTGAACAGCCGTGGTCCAGGTCCTGGAGAATAACATGGATCTGCTCAACGGCCAATCAGACGACAAGCACAGGACAATGCCGAG
Source organism: Exophiala sideris (assembly GCA_000835395.1). NCBI lineage: Eukaryota > Fungi > Ascomycota > Eurotiomycetes > Chaetothyriales > Herpotrichiellaceae > Exophiala > Exophiala sideris. The sequence goes on along the minus strand of KN846951.1, from coordinate 6,412,631 downwards.
AAAGACGGTGAGACCAAGATGGGATTAACGCCTGCTTGGCCATTCGTGGATCGATCGGTTAAAGCCATGGCATGGTGGAAGACTGTTCATTTGAGGATGAGGGTGGGATGCGGCGCAGATCGTGCCTCAGGAGACAGCCGCGTCTGTCTGGAATGACCTGCGGCCGAGGGGCCAAATGACTGGCGTGGTATCGACCCGAACCTATTAGGGGAGAAAGCAGATAACGCTATCGCAGAGGCTGCCAGGATTCTGTCCAGTACTGTACACGTAGAAGTAGTGGTCGCACGTTGCAAGGGTGCCACTCAAGCCCCCGGCATGATGTGCCCGGCGGTCGAACCTCCGGAATGGAGTATCGTGACTTGATTTCGTTGATACTGATACTGATACTGATGCTTCTTGAATCTTGATGTTCTTTTTGGGTTTTGATTCCTAATTATTGCACTCATAAACGGATCGTGCCGTGGACTGACGGGAGGGTCCTGGGTGCGGACGACGGGAGATCAGTCGGGGAGGACGGGGAGACTGAAACTCTGATGAAGCCGTGGATGGTGCTACAGAAAGAGCCGGATACTTTTGTTGCCCATGGTCAGCAGGCTTGAGATCAAGGAGGACATAAGACGATACGAGATTGGTTGGTGATAAGTGATGGCGCAGGTGGAGGTTTGAGAATCAAATGATTTTGGTGCAGCAGTTGAATTAAGCGAAAGAGAAAAGAGAAAGAGGGGCCGGAGCCAAGGATCTTTGGTGTCCACGGGCCACTATGCATATTCTCCTCCCTAATCTTTACTAGATTTACTAGGGATATGCATTTCCGCTTCCCCTGCGTCTCCCCTTCCATCATCCCCGACGACGGCGCCTTGCTATAGTCCCCATTTGGGCGATCTACCGTCCTAGCGTTGCACCACCGAATGTGATAATGCACACGACCATGATGTTTGACCATGTGCCTGCACATCCTTTGCCAAGGTGAGGACATTGGGGCGTCGCTCCGAGGGAGAGGACTCTCCACGACTCCGCGGGTGTGAGTCCGGCTTCCTACACTGGCTCTACTGGACGTCGCACAGGGAATGTTGGCATTGACATGAGCAACGCATCAGATGACGAGCCAGTCCTCTTGATCACTCATGACGAGACAGTCATGCTCGAACACATACGAGTATAGGTTCTCATGTGCACAAGCCTACCCCAGGGTGACAAGTCAACTCCAGGTCTGGATCGCTGAGGGTCCGCTGTTTCGGTCCAGCATAGGCGCGACCTGGGTACCTAATCACCCCGAAATGATTTGCCCAGTCTTGACTAGGTATCCAGGATAAAGGACGTCTATACCCGTTTCTATAAGCGCAAAAATGTTCCATACAATCAATGGCTTTTCCCGGCAGCCTCCATGCTTGGTTCTTACCACGCTACTATGGTACATGTCGGAATTTGAACGTCCGCCCTATCCTGGCGAACTGTAGCACTTGTATGTTCTCGTTTGTTCTCCCTGAAACACATCAACTTCCAATCTTCCACTTATCAGGGCTTCCTGTATGAGGACTAGTTTGATAAACTGTCATTGTCGCTTCTCAACTTCTTACGCGATTCTACTCAGTCTCAGTGACTTTCAGCAGTAATTACCGCTAGCATAGCATGCTTGCGTCCTTTTGAACAAGTGGGACCGCCGTTGACCATGATGGGCGTTATCTCCAGACGATTTCATGCGTGACCCCTGTCAAGCACTCGCGTAGAGCCTCGAATGCGACTGTGATTTGTATCACTTGCAAGGCTCCGTGTGCCTCACATGCTCGAGGGTCGACAATTGTGGCAGAAGATCTTCTTGCCCAGCCAAGGTCCCAGCGGACGCACCGTTCCTGCATTGGTCCCTGGTCTTTCTGCTTGTCGAACCTCCGCCTGCATCAACAGCGGATGCTAAGGAACATGTTATACAAGGCGAACACTATCCGACCACTATACAAGAAGGACTTCTAGCACATCTCGACTCGCTTTCCCCGGGTTCTGGCTTCAATCATAGCAAATATACTGTACCAGCAGCAAAGATGTCTGACACGGCCTCCTCTGATAGTCACCTCAGCGCTCCCTTGCAAGCCCTCTCGTCCAACAACAAAGGACCATGGGTGGTTGTCTGTGCCTTCATCTTCATCCTCCTGAGTCTTATGACGATCTTCATAAAGCTCTTTACAAGATTCAAGGCCACGAATCGTTTGACTCCGAACGACATCTTCATCATCTTGGCAGGTGTAAGTCTCATGCGATGCTTGACGATGGAGAGTGTTGCTGACGGTCCATCAACAGTTTCTGGCTCTCATGGAAACAATCACCATAACAATAGCCGTGCGCTATGGTCTGGGCCGAAAGGGCAAGACTGTGTCCGAATCACACTTCGTGTCCTTTGAAAAGGTTTGTCACTCACACAGTCGGATGCCCGGGCCCCTTTCTGATGGTTCTGCAGGCAATGTATACCGCAAACATCTTGCTGATCGCAGCTTTGGCTGCGGCGAAAGCTTCAGTCACCCATCTCATCATTGCCATCAACCCTTCAAGGAAGCTTGTGATGTCCTGCTACTGCGTTCTCGGGCTCGTGGCTGCATGGATGATAGCCAGTATCTTTGCACTGGCGTTTCAATGCAATCTGCCGCATCCCTGGGACTTCCATGGCACCAAATGCGTCGATCTATTTGCATTGAATGTCGGCATCCAAACGGTGAACATCCTTACCGATTGTCTTCTAGTCGTCATACCTTTCATTATGATGCAAAGTGTGCAAGTATCCATGAGCAGGCGTTTCGTCGTCAGTGGGCTCTTTGCAGCACGATTGGTGTATGTCAAAGTACCTTCCAGCTCAAGCCAGATGTGGGTGCTAACAATTTTCCGACAGAGTTCCCGCCTTCACGGTTCCTATGCTCGTGTTTATGAAGCGGGAGTACGTGACCGACACCTCAGACCCAACGTGGCAAGCTCTTGTGCCTCAGGTCTTTGCGCAAATCATGATGAACGCGTCCATCCTCGCCGCATGTATTCCTTCACTCAAACCCTTCCTCGCAGACATCAAGCCCGGTCTCATTGTGGTCAACATACCCGAACACGAACTGAGCGCCTCGTTCGTGCGGGTGTCCAAGAGCAGGAGCGTTGATGACGGTCGGCCTCTGAAGTCTGGAGCAGTTTCTCGGCTCGCCAGCAGACTTGGACTGGGCAGCATGGCTGGCAAAACAACCAACAATACAAGCAGCGGTGGCTCAGGTGTCTGGGGCGAGAAGCAGAGACAAGCCGCCGCGAACATGGAACGGGGCTATAATCGACCCCACGCCACAAAAGCCCGCAGCAAGGTGGAGAACGACCGCAGTGAGAGTGTCAAAGGCCTCACTGACGACGTCATTCTCCATACCATCGACTACAAAGTCGAGTATGAAGACCATACTCATGAGATGGATGTCACCACAGACAATTCCAGCGGGAGCCCACGCAGAGAACGGATGTAAGAGAGCAGGCTGAATGGAGTCATGACATTCAACACAGGAGTTTGACGGACGTGGAAACGATTGAAAAGAGTTGTTGCTGGCGCAGGGCCATGCCGGATACTGTATACAGGCAGGTGGTCAACAGTCGACGATTGTCTGCCTCTGAAAGGACGGCAGAGTCCTCAGCATGTGTGGAAATCTGAACGACATTTTATCTTGTACAATATTGAAACCAAGTGTTGGATAGCAAGCGGGCGCAGGTTTGGAAACCCCCTAGAAACCCTAAGGCTTGTAACAGGGCGATTGGGATCAGGACATGTTACCATGACCCTGACCTTCCGTTCTCTTCGCTGCCGCTCTCTGCGCAATATATAACTTAAGCCGGATGTGTCTCCGGTGTGTTACTTTGGGGTGCTTCTTTTGTGAAATCATTTCACGTAAGTGGGCGATCCTGTTGTGGATATACGTTCGGTATGGAAGCATAAAGCCATGAACCGGCACATACCCAGGTAATGTCGACCAGGGCGAGCCTCGCGCATCTCTGATTAGGTTCTTGTACGTGTCGAGCCTGTTTCCAGAAAAAGTGGCACCATCTGAGATGGAGTACATCGACGACATAAGGTGAATGTCCAGCAGGTTCGCGACAGTGGTTGCCTTTGACTCCAAGCTAGAAGGGGTGTATGGTAGAGCTGATGCCCTTGAACTTGGCAACGATAATGCTATCTCGGTGTGTATGAAGGACTCTCAGATAAAAACAAAAGAATGGATATCTATGTGAACCTGGGGAGCAACACCGGTCAGACGGTGCCACTTTTCCTGGAAACAGGCTTGTTGTCGAAACTAACACGAACAAGAATACAGAACCATCATGGAAACCGCTTTTTATCTCTCGATTGGGATTCAATGTACAGATGTGTCGCTTGGAGGCTAGTAAGCCGCCGATGCGACATCCAACGTAGCTATCTTTTTGCCCAGCAACACAATTCCTCAGTGTTGATCTAGCTACGTTGATCGACTCATTCCTCTTCCTTGTGACTATCCGTCTATGACTTCTCGAGTTCAGCCAAAATCTTCTCACCCTTCGCACGAGCACTCTCGAAGTCGCCGACCATGTAGAAAGCACCTTCTGGCAGGTCGTCACCTTCACCGTTCATGATCTTCTGGAAAGAGGAGATGGTGTCCTTAAGGTCCACGAGCTTGCCCTCGATACCAGTGAAAACCTGGGCGACAGTGAAAGGCTGGCTCAAGAATCTCTGGAGTTTACGGGCACGTTCGACGGTCAACTTGTCGGCTTCGGACAATTCATCCATACCCAAAATGGCGATGATATCCTGCAGCGACTTGTATTCTTGCAACATCTGTTGGACACGGGAAGCGGTATCGTAGTGTTCTTGACCAACAACACGAGGATCCAACATACGAGACTTGGAATCCAGAGGATCGACGGCAGGGTAGATACCCAACTCAGAGATACCACGAGACAACACAGTGGTGGCGTCCAAGTGAGCGAAGGTGGTGGCAGGAGCAGGATCAGTCAAATCGTCAGCGGGCACGTAGACGGCCTGCACTGATGTGATAGATCCCTTTTGTGTAGTTGTGATACGTTCCTGCATGAGACCCATGTCGACGGCCAGAGTAGGTTGGTAACCGACGGCAGAAGGAATACGACCAAGCAAGGCAGACACCTCAGAACCGGCTTGAGTGAAACGGAAAATGTTGTCGATGAAGAGCAACACTAGGATTCGTCAGTCAAAAATTCATCGAGGTGTCGACGTAATGAACATACCATCCTGTCCTTCTTCGTCGCGGAAGTACTCAGCCACTGTACTTTAAGCGCAGAGAAGTAAGCATAGGTTCTTGTAAAGGTCAAAAAGTAAAAGTAAAAGCAGAAGCAAAGGTAAAGGTCAAAACAAAGTCCAAAAGTCCAGGTAGTCCGGAAAGAGCAGAGTCCAGTATGCGTCCTAGGAGGTGGCGGCAGGAAGACCAGTGCTCTTTGTGAGCTTCAAGATGGCAAGCCTGTTCCCGTAAAAGTGGCACTGTCTGACAGGGTGGACATCGATGATATAAGTTCGAGGTCCGACAGATCAGCGACGGTGGGTGCCTTGACTGCGAGCAAGTTGGATTGTATGTCAGAGGTGGCGTCCTTTCCCCTGACAGATGCTGCACTTATTCCGTTTTGTGTGATAGGCTCCCAGGCAGCAATAAAGAATCGTGTCTATCTGAAACTGAGAACCAACCGGGGACAGACGGTGCCAGTTTTTCTGGAAACAGGCTTGATGGGAAGGTAGAATACACTCAACAAGGGAAGGGACAACTTACAGTCCAGTCAAAGCGACACGAGCACGAGCTCCAGGAGGTTCGTTCATTTGACCGAATACCAAAGCGACCTTGGACTCGCCATCGAGCTGAATGACGGAAGTCTCCTGCATTTCGTGGTACAAATCGTTACCCTCACGGGTTCGTTCGCCGACACCAGTGAAGACAGAGAAACCACCGTGTGCCTTGGCAATGTTGTTCTGGTCCCGTTAGTGTTTTTGCCATGAACCGAGCATGTATAACACCCACAATCAGTTCCTGAATAAACACAGTCTTGCCGACACCGGCACCACCGAAGAGACCGATCTTTCCGCCACGAGCGTAGGGAGCCAGGAGATCCACAACTTTGATACCAGTAACAAGCACTTCAGCGGATGTGGACTGTTCGACGAACTCGGGAGGGTCGGCGTGGATAGGAGAGCGTTTGGTGGCCTTGATGGGACCTCTCTCGTCGATGGGATCACCGGTGACGTTCATGATACGACCCAAAGTGCCGGGACCGACAGGAATACTGATGGGTGCGCCAGTATCGGTGGCTTTGTGTCCTCGGACAAGACCCTCGGTACCTGTATAACCTCATCAGAATCGCAACAATAAAATGCTTGCACAAATTCGTACCATCCATAGCAATGCATCGCACGACGTTTTCACCCAAATGTTGCTGGTAACGTTAGTTTATCCCTCGAAGTAGCTTGTTTTTCGAAATCGTACCGAAACCTCCAAGGTCAATTTGTTTCCATTGTTATCGGTCTCAAGGGCGTTGAGAATAGCAGGCAGTCTCTCGCCATCGAATTTGACTAGACAGAATACCATTAGCCCAGGATCGATTATTTGCCGCTCCAAGAGCTCAATGCCGAGCGTTGTGGGAGCTCCAATGCGCAGGTGAGAGAGTTTTCCATACCGTCAACGACGGCACCGATGACCTGATGGATCTTGCCATCACCAGCGGCATCCGTCGAGGCGAACCTCTGTGCGATGGCAGGGAGGGTTTGTTTTCGTAGAGGCTCGAATGCGCGTCGGCTAAGGGAAGGTCGAGCAAGGGCAGACCTGCCCAAGCTACGGGCGATGCCGCTGTTCGATCAGGTCAGCAACGGTCCGATGAGCCCCAAAGAGCTGAAGCAGCTCATGGAGACGACGGCACTCACCTCTTGAGCATGTTTGCAGATGACGAAAAGGTGATTGAACGGGTAGAGGGGAGAGCTTGGGTGATTAGGGGAGCAGAAAAGAACTTGCGATGTTCAATTCATCAACGAAGCTCTCATAAATGGCTATTCCTAATACGGACTAGTGCCACAAACCTACGAAAAGTCCCCCGGGAAGCCTGTTACGAGAAAAGTGGCATCGTCTGACGGAGAGTACACCCGATGATATAATTCCATCGGCGAGCAGGTTCGCAGTGACGGGTACCCTAACTTCAAGCGAGTAGTACTATGGAATACATGTGATGCCTCCCTCCTCACAGAGACTGACGCTATATTGTCGTGTGCGAGTGGTCCCGAGACGACACGAGGGGAATGTATCTATTTGATCACGAAGAGCAACAGCAGTCAGACCGTGCCACTTTTTCTGGAAACAGGCTCGCACCCTGCTGCTTGCCTACCAAATAGCAGAAATACCCCTGGGCACTTCGCCGCATGAAGTCAGCGCATGTAGAAGTAGGAGGAGGATTTTAACATTGGGTTCGGCCACTATCTCCTGGAATCTATGTACAAATCGGCCAACCCGAGCGCGCCTGAAATCGAAGCCGGACTGAGATATTGATTTTGTATTCACAGAAAATGACGGAGAACTTCCATTCTCACGATACTAGTGACAGTACAGAGACAGCTGCTCTCCGTTCTTGGGTGCAAAGGCGATCCCTCTTCGGCCCATTTTACTCTTCTGGGTCGAGCTTGATGCCTTGCGCCTTCGCCGACTTGCTCTGAACGTGGCCCTTGCCGCTATAACCTTCACTGCTGATACCGTAGATAGGATTGCTCTTCTCGGACTGCGTGTCGATGTGTTAGTACGTGATTGATACATATGTGACGTAGGATACAGCCAGCTGCTGGGCCTGAATCGATATGCAGGAGTGCTCACCTTGAGATATTCGTTGGTAGCTTCTTGCCATTCTTTAGTCATCGTTCGTGGTGGTGGTCTCGCGAAGGCGTGGATGGTAAGGAACAAGGCTACTGAAATTGCAACACCAACGCCTGTGTAAAGCCAAACCCTTGTCCACTCGCCAGGAGGGTCCGCTGCGCGAGGTCCATGAGGGCCAAATGCAATCCACCACGCTAAAAAATCATTAGCGACAGTTCCAACTCATATGTGCGTTTCGAAGATTGACATGCAAGCTCAACTGCAGCCTGTCGCGTCGCAATCTTGAGGAATTTTGGGTTTGTCCGTACCGGCTTTCTTTTCTTGCAGCGTCATCTCATGCCAGTCAACCTTCATTCGGTCTCTCAGTTGCATCCAAAGTTCGGCTTGCTCTTGTGGAGGCATTCCCTCCCATCGTTTTTCAATTCCAGCGAGTGTCGGGTTGGAGATGGCATGAGCGGACCGAACTTGAGACTGGCTCGTCATAGGAGGCTGGTGACTGGCGGCGAAAGTGGGAGCCATAGAGCGCGCCGATGTTTGGAAATTCCGCATCGAGGAGGCAGCCATTCGCGTGCATATCTTCGAGCTGCCCATAGAGGTACGAGCAACACGGGGTAGGGAGTGGAGAGGCATCTTGCAGTATTGCGTGTATAAAGCCGGCTTAGTACATATGTTGGAGGAGTATCGGAAAGTACAACGAAGCCTGGAGCTTCGGCACTACTGTCGCAGTGTGTCGAGGTTTGATTGAGCTCAAGATGAGTGAAAACCGTTGTATGAAGTTGTCGACAAGTTCAATGACAGAAGCTCGAGGTCTTGGCTTGGCATCGGGAAATCTTTTGGCGACAGGCGTCACACCACTTTCCGCCCACCAGGTTTGCTGATATCAATGCGTCTCTGGTCTACGCCTGCTACAGAACTCTTTACAGCTTGCAATGGCTTACCATGACTCTGGCATTCATGTCCACTACGAGGCTACGAGATGGATCTGGTTTCTACAATCACAGATGACTTAGCCACTGGGTTACCATACGGTACCTGATGGACGGTATCGGACCCTCCACCGGATGGTCCCCGAATGCTGCAAACACCGACCCCCTTCGAAGAGAATCTGACGCCCACAGTTCGAAATGGAATGGGGATGCGATTGCAGCAAGCTGATTTGAGAGAGACTTTCGTTCATCCCTCAATTCCTCGGAGTGCGGTGACGTAGTAATGGCTGCGTTTCTTCCAAAGAAAGCCGCTACGACGGCGGGTCAAATGCTCTACAAATGCGGGAGAATTTCGAGGCAGAGGCTGAACGTGCTGTGTTTTGCTTTAGACCATCTATTTCGGCTCCTTACGTATTTTGAAGGCTGCCGTTCTCTGGCACGAGATGTCGGCCTTCTCCAACGGCGCATAGTCATTCCATGCACACCATGCTCAGCTCATCGGAGACGCCTCTTCCTTCTCAAGTTGTTCTGACTCATGCCGCATCTGGGACGGAACAGCGGGCTGCGTCAATGCGATCTTGTCCAAATGGCTCGGTGTCCTGTTCAGATCGTGCCTTTGCCTTTGCTGGCTTCCTTGAGCAGGTCAGCCCATTCCAACTCGCCCGGGTCGTTTGCTTGCCAGTTCATGGCAATTCCGTTGAGGGCGTTCTTCAAAGTCTCGCGTGAGCTTGCATATACCATGCGAGACTGTACAAGTCAGCTGGAATCGGTGAAACGGCGAGTGATAGCATACCTTCACACCGGTGGCGTCCTGGTTGATGTAGGTGATGAAAGCGATCTTGGATCTGCAGTGTAGAGTTTCAGTACGGCAGCCACATTCTCCGAAATGAAACAGACCTTTTGCCTTCACCGCCCTCAAGCTCGAATTCGACATCGTAGATGGCGTATGAAGGTCTATCCTTGCCAGACTTTTCCTTCTTCGAAATGAGCTTCTCCCTAAAGGTGTCGTAATCTGCCTCTTTGCCAATCTCATCTACCACGATTTCCTTCTGGTCGTCGGAGATCTTGTAAATGATGTATTTCGGGCCGCCGCGACCGAGCTTCAGTTCATTGAAGACCGACACACATTCGGGGTTTACGGAAAGTCTGCGAATTCCGAAGGCGTTAGAAAGGGCGGGAGGTACGAGGACGTGATCGTCTGATCACAGGATGGCTGCGACACATACCCGGAGACAGGCTATACAACTGTCAGACCATGTAAACATCCACAAACGAAACCGAGTGCTTACCATGGCTGCGAAATGAGGGTTTGCGGAACTGTGGGAGTGTGTCCGGTGCTATGTGAACAGTCAGTTCTGAAGCGATGAACGGATGTTTCGCAGAGCATGCAGGATGAGGGCAGAGTGGTGTCCGGCTTGAAGTAGATGTCGCCTGAGTGGACAGGCACCATAATTTGCAGTTCAATCTGGATGGAGATTACGTACATATGCTGTAGAGGGTGGCGCGAGTCTTGATATCAACAGTAAAGGAACGAGAATGGGTTGACGATAGGCGGAGGAATAATGGGAATGGACGAGATGGTGGGAGAATTGATTGCGCAGTGAAGGGAAGCGGTGGGGTCCAAAGCAAACATGTCAAGATGTCAGCCACAGCCTAACGAGGCCATTACTGCAGTGGCCTACCTAAGTACGGCGAATTGATACGCACGACTTGCTTTTGCCGCTGGCTGCTTTAAACCCCTTGAGAATCGTAAGCGCCAATGCTACAACACGTCAACCCTTCTTTTGATATCTCGTTCTTTCTCACGTCTTGCAAACGGCTGCCTGACCTGAATGATTGTAGCCTTCGCACATCGCCAGGCTCACCAGGGTCTCAGAGATGTCGACTTCTAGAATTTACAGCAATATGTGCTGCCTGATAGTCGATCCTGGACTTGCCATCAACTGTCCGGAGCCCAAAGCCATGTTACATGCTGCGCCAGGTCACCTCTGTGCAGAAGTACTCTTCAGAGGCGCCCTCTGTCCAATGAAATATCCATTCTGTATCTAGAAGTGCTTACCTTAGTATCAGTCAAGTCAAATCGCTTCGAGCCGTACGTACAAAGCGCAACACGTAAAGCTCTTGATGGGAAGCCACAAGGATCTTTGATCTTTTGCCGTTCACAACGTGCCACGCACGCTGTTGAACTCTGGTCGGCGAGGGTCCATTGTTTGCGGAGATGCCTGAGGGTTAAGGACTGTCATGGTGTTCTTCCTGGCCGACATACTGTGATATATTATCACCCAGGCTCCATATTGACCTAAGGGACATAATCAAGCAATCATACTCAGCAACAACGCCAATCGGACAAGCATGAACAACGGAACCTGATCAGTTGCTGCGAACCTCGGGGAAGGATTGCCGAGTTATCGACCTCACTATTAGACTTGCATTGGTTCATGACTTACCTTAGATCCTTGTGAAGTTGTGATTAATCCTTCTTTGTATTCTTGACCAACGCCGACCATCCCCCTGTCCAACGACACTCTTTTGTTCTCGCAACCGCATCCAAAGGCAACCATGGGGAGTGTTTGGACTGACGACCTAGAGAAGCTCCTTCTCCTCAGTCTCATCCCGGCTGAGGACAATATTTCTCGGGCAAGATTCGATGAGGCAGCTGTGCGGTTGGGACATGGACTGAATTGGAATGATTGTCGGTAAGTGCTGTCTTCTTCTGGTTCATTCTCCTTCGCTTTTGCGACAGATACAAACTCAGGCTGATTTTCCCAACATCTCTTTATGCATCAATATCCTCGTCCATTATCTTTCTCAAACCTCTCTTTGATCGTACGCCTCTTGCCTCTTTACGTGAACTGCAACTGCCTGTCAAAATGCCTTGGACTGAGCAAGAAGACCTCACTCTGCTCTTGCTCGTTTTGGATTTGAACGTCAACATCAGCCGCGCCGTGTTCGACGCTGCCGCTGAAAAGATGGGCTGTCGAACCGACCAATGCCGGTAAGTCGATGAGATTTTCTGCGACACCCAATGTTTTGATCGCCTTTTTCTACCTCTGTCGTCGACGAGTCTCCCCTTCTACTTTTCAACATCTCTTCCTACCATTGTTGAAAGATCACGACCTCTGAGACGAACACTGTTCTGCTATTTCCCTATCTACACGATGGCCCGGCCTAAGACCTGGAGCGAAGCCGCTGAAGACAAGCTCATGCTATGCGTGCGGGATTACACCGGTAGAGTGAACTGGAGGGCCGTTGCCGCTGCTATGGGTGATGAGTTCACTCCAAATGCTTGTCAGTGTGTACTCCCTCCTGTTCCTGTCGCACGTGTCCTTTCTCCAGTACTATTTTCACATGCATTCTGAGTTTCTGTTTCACTCAGCAGTCGAATTTTCTCCCTTCCAAATTTCACTTCGCTCTCACTTGCTACACCATCATACTAGATCTCTCATCTTCAACATTCCACATCTACAACCAGTATCTCCCTACACACTTCCTTACTTCACAAAGCCACATCATCATGGTCTTCAAGTGGGATAGCGAGTCCGAGCGCAGTTTGCTCTTGCTTACTATCACCAAAATGCAAGGTCCGAAAGCAACTATTTGGCCTGCCGTTGCTGAGGAGCTCGGCCATGGCCTGAACGCGAGTGCTTGCAGGTATCGCATCGACTTTTACTTTCGTCTTCTCCGTTTACATGATTTTCGCTTGTCTTCTTGCTTTATCTGACACTAACATCTCTGCCATATAGCCAGAAGTTCTACAAACTCAAGAATCTCAAGAAGGAGTCCGAGAAGCTTCTCGGTAATGATGGACCAGCTGCTACTGCGACTACCACTCCGAAGTCGGCCAAGGCCAAAGGCGAGAACACTACTCCTGGAAAAGCCACGAGCGGCAAGCGCAAGAAAGCCACCGCGGATCAGGATGCTGACGAGACTCCATCCAAGAAGAAGGCTAAGGCAGCTCCCACCGGAGACGTGAAACAGGAGCCTGAAGAGGAAGGTAACAGCGATACTGTGAAAGTCGAGGCAGACCTTGAGGAAGAAGACTGAATCGCACATTCGATGCCTAGGTACATTCTTCCCTCTGTCCGATATCACGCTGCGGATACTGACGTAGAACTCATCACAGACTACCTCACCTTCCACATCAACCCTTCAACCACACGTCCCTTCATGACTACAGCAGTGGTTACATGGCATAGGAGAGAATGTTCTTGAGATGGAGATAGGCGCTGGAGTCCATGGAAAAGGTTGAACCGTACTTGGTGTGCATTGGGGCTTTTGTCATACAACATAGCACTGCATGAGATAGCAGTCGCAAGAATCCAGTTGGTACATTGATAGGAGCAGTTCGGCATTCGAACGAGATAGCATCGGACACCGCAACGACGAGAGCAAAATAACCATTAGAAAGGATGCTTTCGCTTGTCTCCGTGTCAAGCCTCTCATTTGCACGTTTCGAAGGAAGGCCACTCCCGCTGGTCAAAAGGAAAGCTCCTGCGTGCCTGTTGAGCCCGATTATGAGATCCTAAGCCCTCCCAGTCTCGTCAAATAAAGCCCAACTTTTGATAAACCGCTCAGGAAGATCGGTATCGAGTTTTTGTAATGACAATACGCCAAGAGGTGGACGAGACAGTGAGTGGAGGTGGACATTGCAGCCTCGTCATCCACCGCCCTCCATTTCCTGTTTCTCTCCTCCATGCATGCACTAAAGAGACTGATAGTTGCAGGGTGCACGAAAATGCTACGCTATTGCGTGGCGACGTTCAGGCCTTCCGAAGATGCAAGCACTTTCCACACATCCGTCAACTGCGTTTCGATCAGAACGCGACATGTGGGGGCTACTGGTTCCCGCCCTAAGCCAGCATCGCCAGGCTCAATACTCTCCCAATCTCTTCATTCGAATTCCAATGCAATATTACGTGCTCCAGTCGGTCAGGATTCCTTTGCACTCCGAAACTGGTTAGGTTCTCCATAACATCATTAACCTTTGATATTTCTTTTGAAGATGTTGTTGAACGCCTGTCTCAATAACCCATCCTGAAAGATCCATCCCCAAAGTACAACGGTCGATTATGGCCATAAGTTGGAGACTCCGGGCTACAGTCTTCCAACTGCTAGCCGCCGTCTACGCAGAGTTTGGAGAAGAAGCAGTATGCACATCATCCCTCGTCTCTTGAAAACCATGCTGAGGATCATCAGTTCAAAGGTCGATATGTGTCCATAGCAAGATATTTTGGACCTGATGCGACATACGACTCTATCAAATCTTTCTTTGCCAAAGAAGTATCAAGGGCGGCGGAGCAGCTCAAAGCCAAAAATCGCGATCATCAAGGCTCTGGTCGGAGGGCTCCAGCAAGACCAAGCCCATCCGCAAGACTATCAAGACCACCACATCTTTACTTCGATGACGAAGATCTCAGCATCTTGACTCAGCGAGAGGCCGAGGCTCATTTTGGCCATTCACTACGCGCTCCTGCCAAGCGCCCGCGTGTGATAAAAGCATCCCCAGTTCCCCAGGAGAGTGATGCTGTCGTCTACTGTGGCACAGCACCCAGCCACCCGATTAATGAGCCGCTGACGAATGGCCATACTTCAGTTGGACCAGTGTGCAGCCAAAGCGACCTTGAAGAGCCTGTAGTTGCAGGCCCTTCGTCGAACCCAGAGTCTGCTTCGTATGCGACGGCCCAGAGCCACCACATTGTGGCCGAACCACGAAACAAAAGTAACAAAAGGCCGTTCGGAGATGTGGATGACACGGTGAACAACCATGCTGAGCAGCAATCTCTGGCGCCTGTGACTCCATCGCCGCCAAGGTTAGAATCTTTCGGATACGTCACCAACCAGGGCAATTATCGATGTGCATTGTGTCTCAGTCAGTTGCCCAGCGAAGAAGACCTGGCTCGTCACGAAGCCCTGAGCAAGGAGCATATGCGCAACCTCAAAAATACTCTCAAAGTGGTCAAAGGGCGAGAAAAGCTTGCCCAAGTCGCAGCGGTATTGATCGGACGGCATCAGTCAACACCAGCTCCTGCAAATCCATTCGGCACAAAGAACATGGAGCCGCTGCAGCAACCTTTGAGCATATCCGAAGCAAATTGTACACAGGCACCTCAGCCGGTCTCAAATGGGACCGCTGTTGATGCTCCCATCCAAGAGCAAACGGCCCAGACGGTGCCGGAACAGAATCACATTGACCTTCCCATGGACACGATTGAAGTCCGCAGACGTTCTCTGAGCATTCTTTCGTCAGGAATAACTCGAGACCAGCGAGAAACCGCACCTGCTCTCCGGGCAGACAAGGGCAAAGGACGTGCACTCTCAATCATGTCCGAAGAACCAACCCCGCCACAGTCGCATACTATCACCCAATCTCCAGGCCGTCCATCGCAGCCAGTAAGCATTAGTACGCGGCCGACATCTGCAAGAACCGAAATTGGCTCACTCACGCCTCTACAGCCCAAAGACACTCGCAGCATTAAGTCAAAGCCCGGAGCTCCAATGTTCTCCCCCACGGATCTTGCAGACATCATGCGCAACACAGAGATGATGATCCAACTTATGACGTGCGTCCAGCGTGAAGCCGTTACTGTCGCAGGCGCAAATGGTATAAGCAGAACCATGGACAGCACAGGTTCGAGCAGCAGGAAACATACAGCTGCATTTGATGGCCACGACTCGAAGACCACCTCAGATGCAGTGTCTTCCTTGGACCTAGTTGCCTCCCCAATCGTCAATGGGTACAGTTCAGCCAGCGGTATCAATGGCGACACCAATGACTGGGCCGAGCGTCATGACAAGCGAGGAAGAGTGAAAGACACAGGAGAGGGAGTCCTTTTCATTTGTCTTGATGATTGATGTATCTAGGTGATGTGTCGATGTCGTGTTACTGTATCCAGCACAGTCAGAAGCCTTCCTGGCTACTTCGAGCCTTTCAGCTCTTATGGTCTAGCTATTGTACAATTGGTTGTGTGAGCCCAACTCTTGATTCTCAGCACTCGAAAGACTCCATTCTGCATTGAGTCCTCATCGATATCCGCAGCTCAATACTCTGCAAGCAGCCAGTTGGCCTGGAGAATTGTCTTGGTCTTCGATGCAATCAGACCTCCTCAGTCTTCATTCTCTTGTTAGGCGGCCAATCATCCTGTTCGTCCTTCACGTCAATACCGCTATCCGCACTACGCTTCCTCTGAGACTCTGGAGTAGGCATGCTCCCCTCGCGCATAGGAGAGTCTGCTGGAGATGGGAGACCGTTGGCAGCGACATCTTCAGCTTCGACTTTGACCTCTGACCCCTTCTTCGTAGCACGAGGCTTTTTTGGTTGGGGCGTGGCAGTTGCTCTTGGTTTTGGAGTGCTGTCGCTTGAACCTTGGGTTGTGGTGATGATGTTGAGCTTGTGGCGCTTCTTGATCTCACCGAGATGTTTGACGATGGTGTTTGTCTTTGCACCTGTCTTGGCGGCGTAGGATGCAATGTTGATCTGTGAGAGAGACAGGATTAGTCACATGATATGTGATACGATGATAAACCCATGGCTGGCGGATACATCAAACAGGAGCGGATGAGGACAAAAGGAGGAGTAGAGGATGGATCAGCTTACCACGATTGGTGAGGGAGATTCACGGAAGATATCGAAGAGATAGAGAGCATCTTTGGCGATGTGCTTTGACTCTGCATCTGATGGTGGTGCCATATTGTCGACGTTAAGCAGCGTAGAATCTGTTGATGAAGGATGGTGAGGTCGAAGCTGGATTGGATGGAGAAGAACAAGCCAGTGAGATGGGAAGTGTGGGAAAGAAAATGGAAGTATCACCTGAGGAACAAGTGTGCTGGAAGTGAGGCGAAATATGGATGGGATACTAGAGTGCTTGCAGGCAAGAACGTGTCACTTTGCGGTCGGTTCGGTTTTAATCACTGGCACCGGTCAGAAGCTGTCTTTCACCTAAGGATCCCGGACTGAAAGTTCGTTCTTGAAAACTGAGGAGGCTGGGATATCTTGCATACAATCCTTGCTTCCTCGAGTACATTTGGTGAGTCATTCTGCCTCAATCGTCAGTACCCAACTGGCTGCATGGGGATGGCAAGCACGTTGACCTACTCAGAAGCGCAAAGGACATGACTTGATCACATTTCTGCGTGCTTCATTTGGTCCTATGCACCATCTAGCCATCGAACTGCATGCCCAGTAAGGCAGCCTCAAACAATGTCCGGCATCCCCATAGCCTGACCGTACTATGATCTCATCTATCATGCCTCACATTTGAATCGAGACCTCAGCACAGCTGTGGATATGACCATACCGCTGTTGCACAGGAGGGGCTCCCAGGGAACATCGAACATTTCAGCCCGAATAAGGGAGCACCACGACCCTCTGGCAAGAGGGGAACTGATGTGCGGCTGCGACTACCCAGTCCCAGCCATTGATAGACGGTAAGCAGCAGCACCCAATCATGCTGAGAGGTGCTAGGTCCGCACTTCGAATGCATGATCCTCCCCTGGCAGCGGTATCAGCAACAAGTTCGATTGGTGTCGCAAAGGACGGGTATGTCTCTGGCCCACCGTTTTCATATGCTAAAACAACGCTAATGCAGGAAACAACGCTAAGAATACACATAAAATGGACGACAAGCCTACGTATATCGTGCCAGGCAGCAATGCTTATATCAGGTTTGATAATTCAGGAGGTTGGGAACATACTCTCTCACACACCATCATGAATTCAAATTTCGCAAGCTGCAGCCGGATGCACTTACCGCCTCCCGGGCACTGCAGGATCAGCAGCAATCACTAAGTCACAAAGCACCTTGATGACGCCTTCCCAAAAATCCTCGACCTTCCAGTCCCTCTTCCTTGCATTTCCGGCAAAGCAATCAATGGTCTTTGTGCCGTTTCCTTTCCCCTTCGCATCGTTTTCCTTGCTCTTTTTCTAACCTTAGTATCCCGACCAAGCAATTTGCCTTATCCTACAAAACTGTTGCTGCCATTGGGCTCATCCTTGAATGGCACATTCACGGGCATGAAAAATCCTGTCGGCATGAAATGTTGATTATGACTGGCGAATGGGTCGATGCCGTGGATCGCCAGGTCTTCGGCTTTCACCTCGCTCGAGCTGTCGCTGATCTCGGACAGCGGTACTCCATCCAGAGGATTTCTCTTCGGTTTTCGTGATCGCTTCGATGGAGGTGTCTTCTTTTCGTCTTCGTCATCGGAAGCTTTGCGTTTTGTCGGTGTGGACGGCGTCGAGCTTGGCTGACCTTCAAAGAGCTTTGCTGATTCATTGCGGAGCTTGTAGTACTTTTGGCTGCCAAAAAGGTCAATTTCCTGAGCCGAAAAGCCCGTTCGGGGTTTGCAGACCTCACGGCTGAAGGAGTCAGACCTTCGCCCAAAAGAGCCGCAACCTTTGTCCAGGTGTCGGCGGAAGGCCTGAGATTGGCGGAGGAAATGGCAAGCAGGAGCATACGGCGTTCCCGCTCTGCGTTCCATTGATATGGCATGGTTGCAAGGTAGTAAGATAGTCCACCAGCAATGCAACAACAATGGCTCAGAAACTTTCTGGAAGGCGGCAACTTGGGATCGGTGGTCGAGGGAGAATCAGGCAAGAAAATGGAGGAAGCAAGTGCAATTATATTCAAACACTGAGGAGAAACAACGAGGGATCGCACCGACACGCTTCCGCAGGAAAGTGTGGATCAACGGTCTCACGTATGAAGTGATTGCCAGGACTAGCGCTTGGGGAGTATGCATGAGAATGACTTGGGACCTCAATAAATCCTGGACGGGGCATGCGAAGTGGAGTAGACGGTAGAGATAGCCAGAATTTGAGCACGAAGTTCCATTGAAACGGGCGACTTTGGCTTTGCCCAGTACCCCAAGTCCGGAAGAGCCGGTGGTTTGTAAAGGAGGGGGGCCCATAGGACTCTCTGCCAGGCAGATACAACGATCCGTCGGCAAACGTGTAGTTTGAGGGACTCTGGCAGCATCTAGCGTTCGAAAAATGGCGTTCTCGAAGTGCTCTGGACGATGCAGGACGGAATGTAGACCAATCATAGCTGGAAGACATGTTTCACTAGCATTCGTACTGCATTCGTAAAGTCTGGTAATTGACAGTATGACGCTCTACTGAATTCTGAGAGGGCAGTCAGGTCTCTGTCGTCCGCTTGCCTGTCTGGGCTTTCTCTCACTCCTCCTCGACCTGCAGCCCGAGTCTAGGGAGTATAAAAGCAGCCTGGTACCTCCATAGCCTTGAATAGCAGGTATCTTCCCTCAATATTGCCTTGCGTTTTCATTCTGGTAATCAATCCGGCGACAGCATTTCTTCCTCAGACTATCCACTGTCAAAACTATTTCAGACAATGGCACAATTCCATGTCAAAGAGTCTGACATCTCTGTGCTTCTGGCAGCAATCCAGAGCTCGCTCGGACCCATCCAGGTACGGTGCTGTCTGGAATGATGATGTACTCCTCATCTAATGGCATAGCAGGTCGATGCGGAAAAGGTCGCAAAGCAACTCGGCATGAGTCTCTCCAGCATTCCTCCCAAGTTCACTGCCATTCGAAAGCGGTACAACATCGACATCAAGGTCGTCAACTCAGGAGCTCTTCAGAGGAAAAGACCAAGCAGTCCCAAGAAGAGGCAATCTGTTGGTGGGCGAGGAGTCATCAGTTGCGTCAATCCTCAAGCTCAAACGCAGCCGAGCAGCAGAACCGCCGTGGACGAGCCGACGTACCCAGACCCACAGGCTGGATTTCAACCAGCTCATCACGCCCATTATGATCAATTGAGGGGTTGATTGTTTGGCGAACAAAGAAAGGATGCAGACATATACGAGATGCTACAATGCCTCAGGCATCTATGCTGATCGGATCCGCCACCCTCTTCATGGATCAACCGGGTGAAAACCACCATCGGCAATGCACAATCTGATCCTGATCTTTTGGGGTTTCGGGTGGTCCACTACTTTATCTGAATGCCCTCATGACCATCTATACCCACACTTGACCACTCAAAACACCCAGTCTTGGTCAGGAAATCATACACTCAGCCACTCCTCGACCAGCATCAAGATGATCCTTCTGAACTCGAGGCAACCACATCCGTTTGGTCCCATCAGAACCAGCAGTCTCGACTCATCCAGATCAACCGGTCGAAAAAGATAGTTGGCAATCCACAATCTGATCTTTTCCCCCTTAAATATCTCGCTCCCATCCCATCCCATTCCTTTCTCTTTTTCTGTCTCTTCAACACTTTCGCCGAAATAAACCGAACAGGTACGTTTCTATTCTTACAAAACTGAGGCGCCTCTTCCAGGACAAGCTGGTCTGGTATGCCTTACGGCTACTAGGGCTTCTTGTCGTCGCGGTCTGGAGAGGCGGGTGGTCGGAGTGTCATGATGAGAGCGCGTACTTTGCTCGACTTTGTTCATACCATGGCCGGGTCCTCAGATGATGATACCGTCGTTCTGCTGTTGTGGCTGACATTGATAGATGCCTGAACTTTTCATCATCGTCGAGCTATATGCTTGGCTCTGGAGAAGAGCACTCAGTAGGATGTATCTGCAACCTTCTCCGGTCGCCATTGTCCCTGGCTGGCACCTGCTCCACAAAGCCCAAGGCAGACAATGATACACACGAGCAGCAGTAAGCATGAAGACATACAAGACAGAGTTCTGAATCACGGACACCCAGCCGCAGCCCCAGCCGCATCCTCAGCCTCAGCCGCGCCCTAAAGAGGAAGAGGAAGAAGCGACGCTGTATCAAGTGAAAATCCGCGATTTCTGTCAACAATTGTCCCTCACCTTTCACAGGTTCACAGGTTCACAGGTATCAAGGTCCAATTCCTTGGGTCCCACGGCCCAGTGCGTAAAGCAGCGTGTGCTCGCATCTATCAATTGGTACTACTTCTAGGACGATGATTAAACATATGTGATCGATAGTTACATCGACTCCTCGTCTGCCGACACAGCAGCTTGGAGCTTGAATGACTAAAAAAATGTCTATGAGTCCATTATTTTCAGTGTACTTTATCTTTTTGTCGATCCTTTGTGCAGTCCCCGGAGTCCAATGATAGGACAAAAAATGTGATCGATATACGAGATATCCCCCTACTGCCAGCCATCAGTGGGGGATATGGATTGGCTCCAAATTAATAGTCCTGGGAGTCTTTCATTATTTTTGATATATGTGATCGATGGCTGGATATGCCCTCAGACCCTCATTGTCCCTGTAGGTAGTTTGTGATCGAATGTCCCTCTGTGTCCCTCATTTTTCTTGCAATTGATGAGCGAAAGCATATGACTTAAAACCTGACTGTCTTTGTGATCGAATTGCATCAAGAATTCCCGGACTTCTCGATTTAACGACCAGACCAGGCCGTCTATTGCCTCTCATAGCCGCTCATTGATGCTCGTTCTAGTGTGATATTGTGACTTGTCGTCAAATTCACCGCACTCCTTGGCGATCACACACCATTCGAGGTTCATGGTTCAATTCCAGCTGCTTAGATTGATATTGGGTTTCTTGTCTGATATCGACCTTGTCCATACTGTTTCACAATATCCTCACAGAGTCACAGGGCAGATATCTCAGCCTGCGCCGACCTCGCCTAGCCCAATTCTTCCGTTCTTACAACTTGTACCTCATCTTCTTGTTCTCAAGATCCGTCATATCACTGAAAGCATCAAGCAGATCCCTCGTCTCGTCCTGACTGACTTGCCCCTCCTGCATCTGATCACGCTTCTTGTTCACAGCAGTGTACATGACGTACAACACTGAGAACAGAACAATATTGATACAGAAAGCAGCCAACGACACTGCAATGCCCGTGGTATAATGCGGCGCCTGGCTAGCAATGAAGGTCTGAGGCGACACGATATTGGCCACGCAATAGGCTGTGAAGAACAGCGACCCAGCAACGGTCTTCTTGGTGTACCCGGCCACATTCGAAGCCAGAAGCGAGTACATGACGCCGGCGGACGCTGCAACGCAGCCGATGAAAAACACCGCAAAGAGATGTAGACCTTTGGTGTGGCTGTTCAGAGGCGAGGCGTGCAAAATAGCGCAGGACACAACGCCAGGCAAGTAGCAGAGGATGATGGCGAAGATACGCTTGCCCTCCCCGTACTTGGACGAGAGGAAGGTCGAGACAGCCAAGACAGTGACTGCAAAGATTGCGGCCGTCGGGATACTGAGCAGCACAGCTTGGTAGGTCGAGTATCCGAAACCCTTGATGATGAGACCGGTGAAATTGGTCTGCAGGCTGTTGGTCATGTTGTGGACGAAGACGCCTGCAACCAGCATCCAGACTTTGGGGTCGAGGAGGGCCTCTTTGACTTGGGGCCATTTGTGGTGAGTGTTTTTGACGCCAGTCTTGTTGGACTTCAGACGCTCGACGGCAATGAGACGTTCGCGCTCATTCAGCCATCTCGCCGACACAGGCGAGTCAGGCAGAAGCCACCACATGCCGCAGCCAAAGATGACGGTGAAGATGCCGAAGAATATGAACATCCACTGGTAAGGGAAGAGTCCTCGGGCATTCATATGGGCCACACCATAAAAGATGAAACCGGCGGGAATGGAAATGACACCATTGGCGCAGTACCATATAGCGATCCGAGCCGGTTGTTCCTCACGCTTCCACCATGAAGAAGTGATGAGAATAAATCCCGGGTTGAGGCAACTTTCGAAGACACCTAGGAAGAATCGTGCAGCCATGAATGGACCGAACCTGGTGCAGGATCCCATGCAGGTCAAGACGATGCCCCAAAAGATGAAATTGACAGTGATGTATTTCCCCGTCGGGAACCGTTGCATCAGTACATTCGTCGGGTATTGCGCCACGAGATAACCGATGTAAAAGATCGAGATGAGAAGAGAGAATTCCTGGCCCTTGAGATGGGCCTCTTTGACGAGACCGTACGTCGCGGCTTGAGAGATGGTCTACCACCCTGAGGTCAGCACAATATCACAAGGCTTCCGGACACTGCATGGCAAGACTTACCAATTTGTCGACGAATTGGATGCCGTTGACAAACAACATTAACACGGCCAGCCGAAAGTCGATTTTGCGGAGGAGTCTTTTCTCTTCGGCAGGGGTATAGGGCTCATAATGGGTATGGAGGACCTTAAGAGCAAGATCACCATCTTGGATGTCCTCGGGTCGAATCTTGGGCTCGTCCTGCATTATGTCTTGCTCATAATGATGAGGAGTGGATGATGCAATTTTCTCATCGGTGGTTATGGTGGCCATCTTGAATTGGAGAGAGCGTGAGTGTACTTACGCCTACCTACGAAATGCTTTGGATCAGGTCGAACGCAGACCATACGTCGAGTATATATACCCATGCTGCTGGCTCCTTCTCCGCCGAGGAAGATGAAAGTCCTGGGGTCTCCGCAGAAGGAGATGTGCAAAAAGCGAGAAAACGACGGGAACGGGACAGGACGCCAACGGAATCTAGCGTGCGAGCCTGTCTCCAGAAAAAGTGGCATGTCTGACAAGGTGGACACCGACGACATGGTTTCAAGCTCCAGCAGGTTCGGGACAAGGGAGTGTCTTGACGACAAACCAGGCACTCTATGGTGGAGCAGATGTCCTTACCCTTGCCAGAGGTCAAGGCTATCTCGGTGTGTGCGAAGGACTCCCTGACGACAATGAAGGATGGTATCTATTTGAGACTGAAGAGCACCACCAGTCAGACAATGCCACTTTTGCTGGAATCCGGCTTGCGTGGCACGGAAGCACTTTTAGCTTTGCGGAGAAGAGGCAAGACACCCAGACTTCCCCACTAATTACGAGAACAGCAGTCACACCAGGTCGTCTTCTCTTTTGTGTGGCAAGGCAAGAAAGGCCTCGGTCCAATAGAAGTGATAATGGTCCCTTCTGGAGCGGAAAAGATCTTATCCCTTGTGTCCTCAGATGCATTTTAGTGCATAATGGCTCCGGTCTGCATGGAGGCTTGCCTTCCGTTCACGGATGCAGGGGATGAGGTGCAACGCATCCCCCCCAACCCCCACATGGTGCATTCATTGCACTTTGCCTTCGAAATATGTCCATGGTCTCTTGAGCCCATTGACCGTCACTGAAATCATTGTACTCACGACGTTTGCGCACGATGAAAGTCACCCAATATTTTCCCTCATTGCAGAGTGATATAACTGGCGAGTATGATGAGGACAACGGTCTCGCCTACTTTCGGGGCATACCATATGCGACGGTCAAGAAGCGATGGACTCACAGCAATCTTCTTCAGTCTCTAGAGAGTCCCTTTGATGCGACTCAATTTGGTCCCCGATGCGTGCAGACCCAAGGAGAAGTGCTTGTTAGTGGAGGGACGAACGACCCAACACCGGGAGATGATGAGTTCAATTGTCTCGACTTGAACGTCGCCATCCCAAGAGAATGTCTTCAGCAATTCGAGAACGGCCACACCAAGACGAAGATCCCTGTAATGTTCTGGATCCATGGGTAGGTCTCTCGAAAGATGACCACGGTTTGAGTTGTTGCTGACAGGGTTTCCAGGGGTGGCTTCAAATATGGTGCAAATTCGGTGGCTAGATATCGTCCTCACAGACTGTGTGCGATTGCGCGGCAATCGGGTAACCCGATCATCCTTGTGCAGATTGGCTATCGCCTCGGGGCGCTTGGCTTCGCGGCTTCGGAAGACCTCGCTGCAGAGCAAACACAGCAAGGCGAGGGTGCTGATGGCCTACCGCTCGGTAATTACGGGTTCGTCGACCAGCGGAATGCTCTGAGATGGGTACAAAACCATATCCGAGACTTTGGAGGCGACCCGGACAACGTGACAGCGTTCGGAATCAGCGCTGGAAGTGCAAGTGTTCATTATCACATTTTGACTGGAGATCCAATGTTTGATCGCGCAATCTGCATGTCCGGATCAGCTCCCACGTTAGGTCCTAACCCTTTCGAGCAGTATCAGAAAGCCTGGCAGGACCTGTGCCTGAAGAAGGGCTGTGAAGGGGAAACAGCCGCTGCACGATTGGAGAAGCTGCGTGCCCTGAATCCCCTGGATATTCTTGCAAATTATTCAGCCGCAGCGATGGGTCCTATGGGCGATGGCGTCCTTTTGCCAAAGACGTGGACATTCGAACAGTCCAAACCGACACGATGTCGGTCACTGATCATTGGGGACACCAACGTTGAGGGCTTGATTCTGGACGGCCTCGCCAGGAGATTAACGCCTTCTCATCTCCTTCGGCTTGCCCGATCTGTCATGTCAGAAGCTGAAGTCAATGAGTTCCAAAACGTTTTTGGTATTCCCGCCGACGATGCGCAGCCATGGGAGGTATACCGGGACGCCATGCGGCGGTTCTTCTCCATCATGATGTTCCAATTTCCAAATCTGCGCATAGCTGAGACTTTCAAAGCCGCAGGAGGCGAAGAAGCATATCTCTATCATTTTGAGGAGCAGTCACCGTACCCTGGCCCTACCTTCGGGTTGTCATACCACGGTCAATGTGCGATGTACATGTATTGTGTCGAAAACGATGCACTCCCCATTGAGTCACAACGCCTGGCGGAGAACATGGCCAGAATGTGGACTGCTTATGCTCATGGAGTCCCCCCATGGGAATCGTACATTCAGAAAGAGCAGTTTATGCGGTTCGGACCTCAGGGGAAGTGTGCTCTGGCAGATAGGCACAGCGACGATACCAGAGACTATGCACATGTGGATTGGTTGAGGAAGCATTTCGAGCCGGTGAAGCAGCTTACCCAAATCTTACTTAGCTGACGAGATCAGACGGCCCCTTTTTAGTCGTGGGATGATGATTGATGTGTAGCACCCTGATTAAATCTGTGTCAAGAGAGGTGTCAGTGTTGAAGCCAGGTTGTCGGATAAATTCATGCTTAAGCCTGGGTTGTTCATCTGCCGGCCTCCCCACTCAAGAATCTCGTGGCTGGCGGTTCATCTGCTCCGGATGTTCCCCATGAGCATCCCCGCAAGCTTAACCCGTGGCGGCTGAATCTTCTAGCCTTACTCAGTGGACAGTACTGCTCTTTCACTCCTCGACATTTTCCAGCGTTGTCCTTTCAACACGTTCGCGATATTCAGCATGCATAGAAGACCATGTGGCCAAGTCATAACGTCTCCATCGACGAGCATCATGTCGATCGCGACACCGCCCAGGTCAAGCCGAAACGTCGCAAAATTGAAGTGGCGTGCGAAATATGTCGATTGAGGAAGTCGCGCTGCGATGGTGTCCGGCCAAGTAATCATGTACTACGCCTTTGAACAAATTGAAGAGAAACTGATGTCTCGTTAGAGTGCGGTGCTTGCCTGAAGAGGAGGAACGTTGGACCAGTCTGCGTCTACACTGAGCAGCCACAACCGAACATTTTTACTCTAGATAGTCCACGGTCAGGAGCGCCTGCATCCGCATCAAATTCTCAACGAGCACTGTCTTTGACTGGTCGTTCTCCTGGGCCACAACAAGAAGGAGCTCGTGGTGCTCAAAATGGGAAAGGCATTGCTGACGATTCAGCAGCCAGCGACAATGACTGGATTCTTAAAGCCGGTCTACTGGCCGCCTCGAGCTCATCCAACTTCTTCCATACCGTCTTTGGAGCACCGCCTGTCGCAAACAAACCATCGACACCTCTTGAGCTCAAAGTAGGCGCCGCAGCAGAAGACCAATCAGATGATTCTGGATCCAGGATCCGTTCTGGTACAACCAAGAACCTTGTTCACTCTGCTGATTACGTCCTCCCAAGCCGCAAAGTTGCTGATCACCTGATTGACCTGTTCTTCAGGCATGCCTACATTCAGTGGCTAGATCGCCTCAAATTTATGCGCTGGTACGACCGCTTGTGGACTGAAGGAGGAACGGATGTTGAAGATCCTGTGGAAGAACAGATTCGCTATGCCAACCTGAACATCATCTTCGCCCTCGTGTATCGAACGGAGCGCGAGAACATCGCCGACAACCAGGACCATCTGGCACAGACGCATTTCCTTCGAGCTCAGCGGCTGCTTCAGCTGAGTCTGCTCGACCTCAATCGTCTCGATTTACTCTACGCTCTGCTTTTACTCTTGCAGTGGTTCCAGAGCGTCAACAACGTGCGTCGCTGCACATCGCTGGTTGCCCTATGCGTATTGATTGCTCGCAACCTAGGCCTACATATTCCTGGCAGGATCGAGGCCTTGCCGAATCAATATGAACGCGAAATGGCCCGGCGAGCGTGGCATGGCTGCATCTTGATGGACCGGATCATAGCCATGGTATCAGGCCAGCCAATGCAGATATCCCAAGGCATGGCCAGACAAACGCCCTGGTTCGAGGCTGTTGATGACGTATACCTGAGTCACAACGGCGCCAACGGGGCACAGCCTCCGGGGAGGCCTCCGATGCCATCGTTCTTCCTGGCATTTTGCCAGCTTCACCTGATCCTGGGGGACGTCTTGGTCAACAACGGTCGTCCCGAGGATAGGTCCCGGGTTGATGTCAACCACAACATTCAGGTTGACGAAATTAGGTCTCGGCTCGACGTCAACCACATCATTCAGGTTGACGAGGACCTGGAGAGGTTTGCAGAAGCGTTACCTCCTCATCTTCGCATCGAGCAAGACCATAATCAACAGTATACTGGACCCATTGTGCATTTGCACGCCCGTTTTCTGCACGTCCGCATTATGCTCTACCGCGCGTTCTTCTTGCAGGCCGCCGACAAAATGAAGCGTTCCCCGTCCGCAAAACATGGCTTTGCCGATGCAGTGATTCACCAAGGCCTGCTCGCATGTGTCCACGCAGCACAAGACATTCTGGAGTTGATCGGCTGTCGTCTTCTCACGGATGATCTTGGTCCCCGGCTGGTGCCTCAGTGGTGGCACACAGTGACATATGTCTACACGGCGGCCACCATCATGATCGCCGCCCACCTGTTTCCTAAGGTGGTCGAAGACATTGGCTACGAAAATCTCGCCGCTTCGATACAGCAAGGACTGAATATTCTAGATCATTATAGCGAGCACGATGCACACAAAGAGTCGGCTAGGCGGTGCAAGACCGCACTGAAAGTTCTGTGTGAACGACATATTAGGAATCGTCCTCCAGTACCGACTTCAAATGGGACGATAATGGGACAGTCGGCGACCGAGGTCATCGATGCTGGTGGGATCACGGAGGACTTTGGCTGGGGGGACTTCTCGACTGATTCCCTGGGTTTCTTTCGTGATGGAGGAATGGAGTCGCTGCTATTCACACACGCCTTCGGCCAGGATATGGAGGTGAATGAATGGCTTTAAAACAAGCCTGTTTCTTGAAAGGTGGCACCGTCTGATATGTGTTGCTCCTCATATTCAAATGGGTACCGTTCTTTATTGTTATCCCAGGAGTGCTTCGCACCCACTGAGATAGCATTAGCCATTGGGCAAGGGGAAGGGCATCAGCTCTACCATACATTCCTACTGACTTGGAGTCAAGGCAGCCACTGTCGCGAACATGCGGGACCTTGAACTTATATCGTCAATGTACTCCATGTCAGACGGTGCCACCCTTTCTGGAACAGTCTTGATACATAATAATCATTGTTTATGTAAGAGATGTCGTCAATAAAGAAGAACCTCAATTGCTCGTTGTACATCATCGTAGTCAGTCTCCCTGCTCAGTTCATGCGTATCTTTGCTTGGATATATTTCAACCATGAAGGAGTATCACTGTATGCATCGAAGGCAGGTCAGAACTTCGACGTGGGTGCATGCCCTGTATCCAAAGTCATCTCCGGCATTTGATTCCATTCTTCTGCCAGACTTGCAAAAGTTGGGCGCCCGTCGTACCTGACTTGGGCGTGATGCGGAGGTCTTCAGGCATGGACGGTTCCGTGCAGCTGTGCCGAAATCGACTGGGATTGGCGTGGCCCCAATCGCAGCCTTGTCAGGTGAACATAAGGTATCTTGGAGTGGGTCAATGACCACTATCGTTTGTTGGGAAACCGTGCATGGCTTCACTTGTCCAACTCAAAATGGCAGGAACCTTTCATGGGGTTGGTATCCGACTCCGACGAGCCCAGAAGATCATCACGACATTGGCCCAGCTGCTTCAGTACATGGTTTGAGTCCTCGGTGCCGTTACCTGTATGATCCTCAAACATTTTGTGCACCTTTTCTGCCTTTTCTTTCAACTTCTTGTAGGCGTCTGATGCGTATAAGAATGTCACACGAAGATCTTCGACGGCTTCCTTGACATCCTTGGCGGGAGAATCCTTCTTCTCTCGATATTCCGCATAGTTCAGCACCGCTCTGACGTATCTCAAGGTGTTCCAGTAGATCTTGGTCTCTTTAGGATATCTAGTCTCCTCCAACGGTAGCTCCCACTCAGCTTGTTCGGGACCGTTGGTAATATTCAGCCACTTCTCCATGTGCGGCCACCGGTCCTTCCCTAGACCTGGCATGTGCACTTGAAAATCACCATGCTTGCCTTCGTAGGCGTGGTGAAACTCGTAGGTGTTGAACCAAATGCGGGGTTCATAGATGACTGACTCCCGGAACTCGGTGTCGTTGAAGGTCTTGTAGAGCGCTGTTTGCTCAAGATAGCCAAGACCAAAATGTGGGAGGTGTTGGGGAATGGAGATGGCTTTAATGATCATTTGTATGGACCAGTGGTGGACGCGCAGGAAGAAGACGCCTGCATTCAATCCGTTCATGTCTTTAGTGGCCAGAACATGCACATTCGAAAAATCCTTGGGTGGAAGGAAGATGTCCAGTGACAGAGCCGGGTTGACGACAATGGAATCGGCATCGACCCACATCAACCACTTTGTCCGCTCTTGTTCCGGCTTTTGCAGTTCCGCAACCAGCAGGTGCAGTAGGTATGCGAGCTTGTTCCATACTCCGTTGTGGAGAGGATAGACGTTGGAGCGCAAAATGTAAGACGGGTAGCCGTGTCGAGCTGCGTGCCGTTCGTGCGTCTCGATGGCCTTGACATAGTACTCGTTTGGCTTGCCGTATAACATGGAAACGATGCCGACATCAGCGCCTGTCGGTGAAGCCGTGGGGCTACTGGACGCAACCTACTGCACGTTAGCAGGAAACTTCTGCGCGTCTGAGGTTGGGATCCTTACGCATTTCGATTCTTCTGATGATGTTGCGGAGGCAGATGCTGCAGCAGAAGCGTGCTCGACCGCCTTCGAGTCTCCTTTGCCAGACTCGCTCTGCTGCGAAGTTACAACCGGGGCATATTCGCCATTCTCTTGAAGCACCGGCTGCGAAAACTGATAAACATCATCGATAGAGATGGTTGCAAACTGCCGCAGGAAGACAAAGGTCAGGATTATCGAGACGGCAATCAGCACCACCCGGAAGCTGAGAGGGTGCATTTTGAGAACGACTGACGCTACGAACGGTACAGTAGGACTCGCACGCGGCGAAGTAACGTTCGAAGTAGGTTATTTGGAAGCGGGGATCGATGGGAATACAAGAAGGTACATAACAATTCAGAACAACGTCTGCAAAGACAAGAGCAACCGGGGAGACATCTCAAGGAACGAGGAACAGGGGTGCATGGTCAGATTTGCTAGGGCATTCCATGATTCCCCAGGTAATCACCAAAATCAGCAAAAGACGAGAAAAGGGAGAAGTTGAAGCTTTTTTTGAAGGGCATGTCGCATTTTTGACGTCCCTTCACTCACCGTTGTGTATATCTGACGCGTCGTGTCCGGGCCTGGACCCATATAACATATGTCCTTGTCAATCGCTTTTGAACTTGACCACCTTCCATCCATGATAAGAACCAAAAGCTGTTGCCACATGAGAGGGAAAGAAGAAAAGTGTTGCCGGCCAAGGTGGTTCTCCGATGACTTCGGACAACGGGTGATTCGTGTATTTTCTATTTATGGATTCGTATTGTTTTTTGCAGCTGCAACGCGACGGAGGTGCGAACTATGTTCTTGTCAGACAGACTGAGAAGCCAAGACATGTCATTCTGTCGGGCAAAATGAGCCAAGCATTTCCATATCGACTCGTCATTTTATGCTGCGTCAAGCAAAACGCCTCAAAGTGACATAAAGGGACATCCACGCCCGTGGCCACAGATAAGCACTTTAGTTGTCTCGGGTCTGACAGGCAATGTCTGGGTTGCATTGGTGGAGCACTGGCTGAGTAGTCGTTTCGGATCGACGTGATGGCGAGCGATAAATGCGGTGGAATTGATTCGTTCATAGAAAAGTTCCCTCACAGTAGAGTGGCAGAATGTGATTGAAAGGCTTTCTTCGATAAGGAAACACGCACTTTCTCCATATCTACTAAGCGCTTCGTTCGTAGCAAGTATGGAAAAGAAAGATGTAGATGTGGCTTGCCATGCCTTCAAAGTGGTTACAATTGGAGGTCTTCAATCGATCTCATGCGGCAGTCAGGCCACGAATCAGAATTGAATGCTATCGGTCAATAAACCGGACGTAGAGGTCCTGGAAATCTCCCGCACGGAGTCATTCGCCAATCTCGCATCCGGAAGAGATCTCGTGTTTCGCCACGACCACTTCAACGAAATCTTTTAGTGCAGCAACAACACAAATGGACGTCGCAGCCATGTCATGACACGTTGAATTGTAGCGACATTCAGAGAATGAGTATCCCACCGGATATTTCGCCGCCCATCCGAGAGCTCTATAATGCAGTATATCCGATTGGCCGTACGCATGCTCAAATGTTGCCAACAATGCTTCTAGAGTGTAGGGCGAACGTGAATCACCAGCGTAGCCCTTGGGGGTTTCCCATCATGTCTTGCGGACGGCATGGTCGAGGTCTTACAGATTCGCACCACGTCGTCTTTTCCAGACCCTGTATATCCAAATACCAATACCGGCCGTTGCAGCAAGCCGATATATCAGGAAGACAGCAATTGCCACATTGATCCGCTCATAGTAACCATGAAGCAACTTCCCAACAGCATGCTGCGGATCTTTACCGACCCCAAGACCGCCAATACCAACGCTATCCTCTTTAAATGTGGCGTGCTCCCCTTCGGCACGAGGTTCTGACGTGGACACGGCAGTAGCTTGAGTTGTGGCATCCATGGCTGTTTGGCTCGGCCATGATCCCGAGGAGAATGTTTCCGCAGAGTTCTTTCTGAACGATCGGGTCAAAATCCAGACAAGTAGACGAAGGTCTGGAACGGTGAAGGTAGGGTATTTCCACAACTTGACAGCATTGTATGGTGGAAGCTGGTCCAGAAGATCGGCCAAGACGCCCAGTGTCAAGCCCCAAAGGATGATCGGTTGTTGATAGCCTAGCGACTTTGAAGACGACGGCACGCCAAACGGAGCCTGTGCCCAGCCAGATACAGTGGACAGCTGATCGCCGCCCTCGTCGGGGATGAATCCAGGGATGGAGCTGGCGTAAACAGACTCGGTGGGAAGCAATCGTATAGCGCTGAACATCATCTTGCCCATGGTATAGCGAATCATTTTATGAACTGCAGGACCGACGTGTCTGGCCATCCTGCTCGAAATATCCACCGACTCTCGCGTCCGCAGGGTTGGGGAGAGAAGAGCGCGGAGAGATACCCAATGCACCGAAGCGACCTCGGTCGGTTGTGGCTGGATAGCAGGGACTGTCTTACCCGTCAAGACGAAGATATATGGACAAAGAACCATCAATACCTCCATGCCCCATGAAGTCGAAACTAACCTTTCTGGCAGGTTTCCTGCATGCAAGCACGGTGCGGTATCAAGGTCAAGTCCAACCTCTTCCCGCGTCTCACGTATAGCAGCAGCCAGATCGTCTGCATCTTCCGGATCTTTCTTCCCTCCAGGCAGTGCTGTATGTCCCGACCATCTGTCGCCTGCCCTGCCTGCTCGTTTTATAAACAAAAGTTCTGGATCCCCTTCTTGCACCCATTCTTGCGAGAAGAATTCCTTCAGCGATGATGGAGGTGAATTAGGTTGGTCTACGGCAATGACAGAGCCATTGGAGGGCGGAACAGGTGTGAAAGGAGGTCGGACTCGGATTATCACCGCAACGCTTGCTCGCTTTTTGGTGCCTTGCGGAGTGGGAACGTGAGGATATGGGTGTTCACTAAGGTGTGTCAAGACTCGCTCCAGAGCGTGAATGATTGACTTCGAATCTTCAGGCATGGTTTATACGCAACACAATTCTGGGCAAACATGTTGTTGGTTATGTTGAATGAGTCGGTGATAACGAGACGCGCCAGAATAAATAAGGACCTCAGATAACCGAGGCCGATAAGGCTGGAGGATTACTAAGGTACGAAAGGCCCGTGATGCCCAATAGAATACCTTATTAAATGCTTAAGTTGGCACCTAACTGATAACGGAATAGGGACTACGGTGAGAGCCATTAAGGCCGGAGGAATTGTTGTTGCGTCAATCCCACCAAGGCACGAGGGGGGTTTACTCGACTGCCGTTGGTGGTTGGTCGCTCATTGTACTTTGCAGTTGAGGGGACACTACACAAGCTCGACGATGTCGTCAAAGCTTGCAGCAATTATTTTCCTTCTTATGCACTACTAGAATATCCTTCAGATTCTGTACGGGCTACAGGTTCACGTCCAGCTGCTCCGAAGTTCGACCTCCCATCTTGTCACCATGCGGTTCGGAAAGACTCTCTCCGATTCCGTGTACCCACCATGGAAGGACAAGTACCTCGAATATGATAAGATCAAGAAGCTGTTGCGGGAGGACGAAACCTCTCCTCAAGGTCGAGGTGGTGAAGCCAACTGGACTGAGCAGGATGAGGAAACCTTCGTCCATGAGCTTACCGTGACCCAATTGGAGAAGGTCAACCAGCATCAAGTAGATACTTTCAGTTCCATTCGCGACCGAGCAGCAGCTTGCGAATCCACACTGCCGGACCCCGAGAAAGAGGATACTGGCAAGTCCGAAGACGAGTGGAAAGATGTCGCAAGAGACATGCTCAAAGAGCTGGACGCTATCTCCAAAGACTTGAATGAACTTAGGAAGTTCAGTCGAGTCAATTACACTGGATTCTTAAAGGCTGCAAAGAAACATGACCGCAAGCGAGGCCTCAAATACCATGTTCGACCAATCTTGCAGGTCCGCCTGGCCCAAACACCTTTCAACTCAGAGGACTACGCTCCACTGTTGTACCGTCTCTCTGCAATGTATACCTGGGCACGCCAGAAGCTAGGAGAAGAGTCAGCCAACAAGGAAACAGATACAGACATCAAGCCAAAAGACACCTACACCGCACACAAGTACTGGGTGCATGCAGATAATCTGCTCGAAGTCAAGACTTACCTCCTGCGCCGACTACCGGTACTCGTCTACAATCCTCAGGACGTTAAAGTGGTCGACAGCTCACAAAAAGATCCTTCCCTCACCTCCATCTATTTCGACAATCATAGCTTTGACCTGTATCAAAGCAAGGTCGAAAAAACAGAGGCTGGATTGTCTGTGAGGTTGAGGTGGACAGGCCATCTCAACGACAAACCTGAGATTGTCCTAGAAAAGAAGTTTGTGGGGGAAAACGAAGAAAGCAATGACATCCGGATTCAAATCAAGGAGAAATACATCAACTCGTTCTTGAAAGGCGAATACAAGATGGAGAAGCAAATCCAGAAGCTTGAAGACAGACTCGGACCTGATCATGACGAAGTGAAGAATCTCAAAGCGAA
The DNA here is from genome assembly GCA_000835395.1 of Exophiala sideris. Classification (NCBI taxonomy): domain Eukaryota; kingdom Fungi; phylum Ascomycota; class Eurotiomycetes; order Chaetothyriales; family Herpotrichiellaceae; genus Exophiala; species Exophiala sideris. Next base: position 6,378,262 of record KN846951.1, on the reverse strand, counting down.
TGTTGACGAAATTCAGACATTCATCAAGGACAAGCAGCTTGAGCCGGTCTTGCGCGCAAGCTATACCAGAACGGCGTTTCAGATTCCTGGCGATGATAGGATCAGGGTCTCGCTCGACACTGATCTTACCTTTATTCGCGAAGACGCCTTGGACCCAGATCGCCCATGTCGAGATCCTGATGATTGGCACCGATCCGACATTGACAAAAACGAGATGGAGTACCCCTACTCTGCCATTAAGAAAGGAGAGATTAGTCGGTTTCCCCATGCCGTTCTCGAAATAAAGGTCAAAGACACCAAGTATACTAGGAATAACGCTTGGCTTCACGATCTGATGAACTCACATCTTGTCAAAGAGGAGAAGAGATTCTCCAAGTTTGTGCACGGCGTTGCGGAGCTTTTTGAGGACTATGTCAACAGCTTTCCATTCTGGTTGAGTGATCTCGAGACGGATATCAGAAGAGATCCCGTTACTGCTTACCAAGAAGAACAGGAGCGCGAGCAGAAGAAGGCCGAAGATGAGATGGCCGTCGGAAGCTTCTTGGCTGGCTCCAAATTGGCCTCGCCCAGAAACAAAGTCGGTTCACCAGGAAAGTATTCAGAACGGAGACTTTCCGGCCAGATCTCGCAGTCCGTCCAGTCGCGATCCAGATTGAGAGATTCTCAGCTCCAGTCCACCGCCGAGGAGCCCGATTCCGATGATGACGGTGTCCAAGGCACCGAGCAGGTTGACGTCCGAGACTCATCGCAGGGTGGGATTCGGTCATTCTTACCGGCCTTCTCGAACTCACGCTATGCTCGTCGTCATCGTCAAAGAAATGCTTGGGACAACGCCCCTCTTCCACCGGGTGTCAAAGAGCCCAGCTTCTGGATCAAAGATCAGGGTGATCTGAAGGTTGAAGCCAAGGTGTGGCTCGCCAACCAGCGCACATTTATCAAGTGGCAACACGTTGCTATCCTGTTGGCCACGCTTTCCCTGAGTCTGTACAACGCCGCTGGAGTTAACAACAACATTGCGCGTATCATTTCGGTGGTCTACACCGTCTTTGCCATTTTCGCCGCAGTCTGGGGTTGGGGTATTTACATGTGGCGAAGCAAGCTGATCACAGAACGAAGTGGCAAGGACTTCGACGCTGTGATCGGACCGTTTGTGGTTTCCATTGGGTTGGCTGTTGCTCTAGTCTTGAACTTTGCTTTCAAGTATCGAGCTGCTGTTGCAGACAATCGTGAGGACAACAGTACCACCTTGTTCATGGCCCAAGAACAGATAAACAACGGCCTCTGGGTGCAGGACCTTTGAGAAGATGGAGTATAACGTGATGGAGTCTCTGTTATCAAGTGCTACTACCGCATTGAGCAGAAGTATTGACTTGATGGGCTGTAACGCCTTTTGTTTAAAATGTAGATATAGTGTCAACAGGACATAATACTCTTATTGATAGTGTCAATCCAGCCGAGTGTACTCTCTCGACCTTTCGGTCCGGGCAGCTACTTTTTGTTGGTTGGCTACTCCTGTACAACCTCGATATTCGTCGTAATATTCCCCTTCGTGGCCCTCGAATAAGGACAGACCTCCTTCGCCTTCGCGACGACCTTATCCAGACTCTCCTTTGACAAACCCTTCACTCTCACCTTCATGTCCACTCTAATACCCATATCAAGCTTCTTCATGTCCCCCACTAGATGCACCGTCGTTTCGACGATCGAATCCTCTTTCTTCTCCGGCATTTTGATCTTCATGGACATGGCAGAGGCGTTCATTGCCGATTGGAAACACGCGCCGTATCCTGCCGCGAAGAGTTCTTCTGGATTGGTTTTGCCAGCGTCGCCTTCACCGCCGAGAGCTTTGGCCATTGTTAGGTCTGTTCCAAGTCAGTCAATGTTCCTTGATTATGGCTGAACCGAGCAGATTTCTCTCCATGCAACAATTCATTAGAAGGGAAAGAAACGTACCGACTTTCAAGTCATCGCCATCAACGTGTCTGTTCAGGAGGATTGTTAGCATCGTATACAACCGTAGGTACACAGGAAGCCCAGCAGCCATCATCGGAGTGGGTGCGTATGCAAGGCCATATATGAGCAGTGCATTCGCCTCCTCGCCCTACTCATCACTCATACCATGATCCAAATTTCATGGTTCATGAACCTTAGGAGTACTCCTACACTTACTGGACTGAACACAACATGTAGAAGGGGAAAAGAAAAACTCACCCAGTCCTCGCCCCCACAACCTTCGCATGAGCAGAGTACAAAACCGGCGCCGTATCCGTGTTCACGAACCGTCTGCCAGCACACGCCACCCCAACCGTCCGTCCAGTTGATATCCGAGTCGCCTGACGCGCAAGGGGCGTAAATGCTCTTAATGATGACATTTTCTTTTTTTTCTTCAAATGTCCTGGTTGAATGCTAGTTATAGTATTCGAGTGTGGTGTTCAAAGTATTTTGGGTATTGCTGGTCCGCGAAATACGGCACCCAAGTAATAGACTCTTACCACGAACTATTAACACAGAAGGTATGACCGCATGTTGCATGCACAGACTGGAGTGTAGACTGTGACGCCTTGTAGTCATCCCAAAAGCCAATAAGCCCACATAAGCTGTTTGCATAGTCGACTCGTATTCGTACGGTGAGTGGTGACCTCACGATATGCCCACACGGGGCTCACAGATCTGAGATCTTCCGGAGCACGAGATACCTTATGGAGTTCGGTAAAGGGATCGAAACCTTAAATTTACCCCTGATAAGTAATCAATCAACAACTATTCACTTACGGTACATTGAACATGTTTTATGACTCCAGTCACAGTACCAGGTACTTTTAGCGCTTGAACATCATCAAGTACAGCTGTACCACGATATCGCAAAGGACATCAATGTTATGGGCCATGGGTGTCTCAAATCCCTCATTGTTAAGAGAGTTTATGAAAACGCCGGGCATGTCCGTGGGTCGTTGGCACGAGTGTTTGTCCTTGTCGACGCAAAATGGCTGTGACCTGTTATCAGGTGTTATGCTCAAGATCTTGCTATCTGAAGGCCATATCCGTGTTGCCATCGGGGCTTGTTCTAAACAGGATTCCAGGTTGTTCTTTCCTATTTGCCCAACCTTCGTCTGACTGGCGCTTGCTTCCATAGACAGTTCCCGGCCACGGTAAAAAAAGAAAAAGAATGGGCTCTAGAGCAGATATTAATGTCGAGGACGTCGTAGCACGGAAACGCGCTCATCGTCAGGCTTGCATTCCCCAGGAATGGCTTCTCTCCGAATCAACGGTCAAACAGTATGCAGCTCACCCCATTCAGATCTTCAACAGCCGGCTCGTGGAACAAGTTCTCACACCACGCGACCTTGAAATCACCAACACCAATGAGGATGCGACAGATCTGGTGGAACACATACACTCCGGGCGTATTTCCTGCTTGGAAACCGTCCTAGCATTCTGCAAACGGGCCGCGATCGCACACCAATTGACAAACTGTCTCAGCGAGATCATCTTTGATTCAGCGCTGAGTCGCGCTCGAGAGCTGGATCAGGTACCCGCGTCCCAGCGCAAGCCCTTGCATGGTCTGCCTGTCACCGTCAAAGATTCTTTCTTCATCAAGGGATATGACTCTTCCATCGGCATTGCCGCTCTCTGCGACCGCCCCGCGCAAACCAACAGCATGATAGTGCAAGTGCTGGAAGATTTAGGCGCCGTCATAATCGCCAAAACGACAGTCCCTCAGACCATGCTCACTGCTGACACTGATTCGGTGGTCTTTGGACGCACCGTGAACGCGTACAGCGGAAGCATGGGTGCCGCAGGATCAACCGGAGGCGAAGGTGCCCTCATAGCGATGGGCGGCTCGGCTTTGGGATTCGGCACCGATGGCGCCGGCTCAGTTCGGATGCCTGCCTTTGTCAATGGTATTGTGGGCGTACGGCCCAGCGGATATCACTTCACTGTGGACGGTCAGCCTATACTTGGTCGCGGAGTGTGCGGCACCACGCAACTCGGCCCGACGACTGTAGCTGGGCCGCTTACCCGGTCTGTTCGTGACGCTCAGCTCGTCTTTCGACTCTTTTGGCAGGCCCGACTGTGGGAGCGTGACCCTATGCTGCTACCGTCTCCGTGGTTTAATCTGTCCCTACCCTCGCGTTTGCGTATCGGAGTGTGGGCCGACCATGACCACGTCCATCCCTTGCCGCCGGTCGCGAGGGCCTTCCGACTTGCGCAGCAAAGACTCGCAGCCGCCGGCCCTCACATCGAATTGCTGCCTTTCGTGGGGCCCTCCATCGCTACTGTGTGGAGCCTGCAGAAGGAGTTTTGTCAGCTATTAGATCTTCGGTATCTGAAAGGACTCGTAGCTATGGAAGGCGCCACAGAGATAGTGCGTCGGACCGGCATTCTATACCCTCCCGAGTCGACCACCAAGTCCCAGATGAGTGTGCTGGAACAATTGCACGACCTCAATTTCCAGATCATGGCATTAGTTAGAGGCATGGGCAAGGCATGGAATGCGCATGGCCAGCCTCTTGACGCCGTCCTCTGGATCCCGGCACCTCACCCGGCCGTGCCGTTTGACGAGTACACCGATCTCACGTTTACCGCATTATTCAATGTCATCGACTGGCCTGCCATCGTATTCCCGACTGGCGACTTCGCAGATTCAAAGCTGGATGCGTCGACTGACGGCCCTGTCGCGGAAGAGGACTTGTTTGGTGACGAAGACCGGCGCGTGCAGTCACTGTACTTTGGCCATGAAGAAAGCTTTGATGGCTTGCCTCTGAGCGTGCAATTGATTGGAAGACGTGGTCAAGATGAGAAGCTCCTGGCTATCGCCTCAAAAGTGCATGACATTATCAAGGCACGGTAGAGAGACGATGAATGTGAACAATGCAGGTATGGTCTCTGCACGTGCTTCGCGGAGGCGTAGCGTTCTTCCTCCCACTGGTGCAGGCAAGGCAGATTCTCTTCGAAGTGTTGAACAAGTCCGCTGGGTCTTCCCTATGCTCCGCTACCCCGTCATCGATGGACAACAGAACAGTACCAACCCGTCCCTACAGAATCACGTCGACATGAAATAGAGAAAAGGCGAGCGCTGCATGCTATATCCTGGTCTTGCGATAAGTGGCGGAAGTGTCACTTTAGGCAGATATACTGCAATTGGCGAAGGCACCACCTTCGATCCGTTTCGCAACATCGCCATCTCTGATTATAGTAGTCTCTTTGAATGATCCAGATGGGATTAAAGCTTTTAACATGAAGGCTATAATCTACAAGACTGTGACGAGCATTCTGCCCGGTGCAATGCCGACGGGTCAGCCTCTCCTGCACCATTATTGTCTTGCTTCTGTGACCACCCCTTCATAATCCCTTGATTTGATATAGTCCAAAGTCCTGAAGAAATGGCGTTTAGGATTCTCCAATGCCTGAGGGTTGCCCTCTGTGTTTGTGGTCGTCAAATTCGAATGGATGAGTTCAATCAACCCATTGAGATACTTGGTGGTAACCTGTACGAAAGTCAGCCGCTCTCACTCGACAATCCAAGGCGAAATGCTCACCGTCTCGTTTTGTTGATCAAAGTAGTAGACATATCTGTTCAGGATTTCGACAAACAACTCGACGGACACCGCAGTGTCCATGCAAGCGTCTGCCACGCGCAATGCTCTTTGCAAGCACTCTAACACGCGTTTGCCATCCCGGTAAAGCTGTGACAAAAGTTAGCCCGAACGTCAAACTAGCCAATGTAACATGTAGACTTACATTCTTGGGATCTTCGTCCCTACCAGGAAGCTCGACGGTCCACCACAGATGGCTCGCCAGATATACAGCACGACACTGATCTGGTTTTTTCAAAAGCTTGCTACCATGTAAGGCAGCCTTGGTTATGAGAGTGTCATAATTCTCTTTTCCAAAGCCTCGAGTCGCTTGTAGAGCCCCAGCGATGATACAGACAGCCTGGAACTGAGCTCTTGAATCGCTAATGCTGTCCTCATACACCGTAAATGCTTGTGCAAAAAACTCGTACGCAAACTCCTCGAACCCACACTGGTCGGCAATTTGGCCGCAAGAAACAAAAAGGCGTAGGCACAACTCTGCAGCTGCTGGATTGACACGGGTATAAAGCTGAGACAATGTCTGGTGCATGAATCGATATAGTGTGGATGATTGATTCTGCCAATTGTCTTCGAAATGTTCCCGAGATTTCAGTTTCCGAGCGAGTTTCATGGATGCAGTAATGATGGCTGGGGTGGTGTACTTTATCCGCTCATTGCCAGGCTCGTAAGCTTTCTTCATTTGTTGTAGAAGTTTGAGCTGTGTTTCGTTGTCGGAACCTTGGATCAAATGGACTATCCTTGCAAGCCAGCCTTGCTCTTCGACAGTTTCGTCGGATTCGCCTCCTCGTTGACGATTCAAGCCAGGGTAGCCTCCAGGTTGTTGGATTCCTTCCTTGATGATCACTTTAAGGAGAGACATGACGCCGTCCATATGCTGGGTGGTGGTGATCAGGATGCGGTTTCGTAGGATATTCTTTGCCACTTCGCCAGCGACGGCGCGCCGTGTGGCATAGGACTGTGACTGATATAGTGGCAGATAGTTGGGTAAGGACAGAGCGGTGAAAAGGGAGAAATATGTCCGTATTGGAGAAAGGAGGAGATTGAGCATGTTGGATTGTGTCGCCGCGGAGTGAAGGTCGGCAGAGTCCATATATTCCGCTGCCTTTTCACGCGCATAGGCCATAATCTGGTCCACATATTCCAGCCTGTCCGGGTAAATGTTGAGGGCCAGATTGGCAAGGGAAGTCAAGAGAGCCATAGTATCCTGAATCGGAAGCCCTCTCGTCTTTACGAGGCTCACCACCTGGTCATAGAATATCTCAAACAGCTTGACATCAGCAACACCAGCACTCTTCTTCTCGCCGTTTGTCGCTGGTGTAGCAGGTGTAACGGGCTCCGAGTCAACAGGTTGTGCTTCCTCAGGAGATTTGGAATCTGCGCCGTTCGTTTTGGGCGTCTCAGCTTCAGCTGCTGCTGTTGGAGCCGGCTTCGAGTCCTGGTTCAAATCGACATTTTCCAGCATGCGGACCACAGCCTCTTCTTCCGCTTTGCGTTTGTCTTCTGCGGACACACCTTCGGACTCTCTCTGTGCATATGTTGATAAGCGATCCATCAAGCCAATGACGATCTTCTTCATGTCAACGTGCGGGTTGAGTCTAGCAATGGCGGAAAGCATCTCGTCGAGCGTGTGAAGATGATATTCATCAGGAAAGACTTTGGTGATCACTGTCGGAGTGTTAGTTTGATCCTGTTTGGGAGAGCACTTTCCTCCTCACCTTCAAGAAGATACTCTTGAGCTAGAACGTCTCTGCATTGCACGACCTGTTCAAGTAGAGGACCAATAATGGTGGACTTGTATGTCTCCAGGTCAACCAGCTGGCTCAGCCGCACCAGATTGCTTCCAACCAAGAGTTCTAGTTCTCTGCGCTCTTGTGTCCGTTGTTCCCGTTCTCTAGAGTGACCTTGATGCTGCCATCTTACCCACAGCTTGTTCATTTCCACAAAGTTTGTCAGAATAAAGTTGATCGAATCTTGAATATTTCCTTGCGGGCCGTCTTCTTTACCCATAGGCAGGTGATCTCGTGCTTGTCCCATAAGGTAATATCGCAGAAACAGGCCGCGGATAGGGTGTTGCACACCCCGACTCATCTCCATCATGTCCTTCATGATCTCTTTGACCGGCGCGTCATCGACACCCATATAGACCGTCCCCACCGTCACCATGAGATACAGTCTTGGTATTATGTTGCCTGCATATTGAACGAGTTCGTATAGGTCGGCGAGGTGGTTCACGGGATGTGATTCGCGAAGATATTCGGAGAGGTGTCTCAGTGCGTCAAAAACGGCCATGTACAGCTCGTAGTATTGCTTCGGTCCAAGAGTTGGCGTCCGCAGCTCAGATACTAACGTGGACCTACATAGTCACATTAGTAAGTCAGGCAGGCAAAAGAGGTCGAAGTACAACATACCCGCATTTCAGAGCATCCATAAGCTTCCCAGGGGTTTCCAGACATTTGCGCATCTGTTGTGACTGCTGGCGCACGACTCCTAATGCCTCCTCGAGCAGTCGGCCCTGGTCCTCGACCACATTGACTGGGCTTGCCGCCATTCCGGCGGTGATCTTGGTCTATGGCCAGCAGGAGGAGAGGCAAGTGTATGGCGATGTATTAGGATTGTTAGGCTGCCGTGAACTGTGGTACTGGATTGACTTGAAGAGACTCCGGAGTTACATGCATACAGGTATGTCTATTGATCACTCTAGTTGCGGAGCGTGGCTGGCGAGGCGCAGCTGCCAATTGGGAGTGCCGCATCTCTTGGCGACTTTGGCGGGATTCAAGTTGGAGAGATCGATACCTAAAAGACGCAGCCTGGAGCTGTTCATACGCCATAACTACAGTACAACGATTTCGCAATGTTCGACTCAAATAAAGTGTTTGTTTCAATGTTGTCTTCTCATGATTGTTTTGCCTTCTATCTAGAAGAACAGATATATATCTACAAAGGGCTCAATTCAAGCCTTTTCCGAAATTTCCGCCAGCGCCATGCTAAATGTCAAAATGTCGTGCAACTCGTGTTCTAATTTGGAGGCCTGTTGTCCAATCTTTTATTTATACACCTTTCACCCATAATCGCTTTCTAGCAAAGAGAAATAGAAGAGAACAAAGAGTTCAAGTTGAGAATTGTGAAGTCGATCAGGTGCCTGTTGGGGTGCCGAAGAAACCGAGTGTTCCAGTTGGGGTCAAAGTGCTGAAGGATGCCACTGCGGATGATAAGGAGTTGGCAAGCTGTGAGGCAGCGATGGTCGTACTAGCAGGTGCGAAAGCGCTTGTGCTCGACGATAACGTAGGGTAAGCGCTGTATATGCTCTCGGAAGTAGATGATGAATTCCATGTGCTTTCCGCGCTTGAGGACGGAACGAATGTGCTTTCCGTGGTGGATGAAACCCATGTGCTTTCGGTGGTGGTGGATGAAATCCATGTGTTTTCGGTGGTGGAGGATGGAGCCCATGTGCTTTCGGTGGTGGAGGATGGAGCCCATGTGCTCGCCGTGGTGGAGGATGGCACCCATGTGCTTTCCGCGGTAGAGGATGGGACCCACGTGCTCTCAGCAGTCGACACTGGAGAAGATGTCCATATGCTAGCAGTGGTGGATGGGGAAGAAGGCACCCATGTGCTTTCAGTGGTCGAAGAAGGAGAAGGAATCCATGTGCTCTCAGGACTCTGCACAACAGATGAAGTCCATGAGCTTTCAGTAGTTGTCGAGGTAGACCAGCTGCTAGCTGAAGTCGAGGTAGGACTCCAGACACTTTCCGAACTGGAGGACGGAACCCATCCATAGGCGACAGTACTCGAAGACACAGTGTGGTAATAGTAGGTATGCCACATCCCATCATCGTACGGCGTGCTTGACGGTTGCGATTGTGTCACTGTCACAGTCGTCGCCGAAGGAGTCTCCGTGGTCGTGTAAGGGTCAGTGTACGATATCGTAGAAGGGCTCGATGTCTCTGTGGTCGTAAAAGACTCCGTATATGATACTGTTGAAGTGCTCGGTATCTGGGAGAGAACTGAAGCCGACGTCGTGGCGGGCGTCAGAGTAGATGTTGCAGCCGATGTCGTAGCAGATGTCGTAGCAGACGTTGCAGGAGCAGACGTTGCATCAACAGATACCGCCGAGGTTGACTGCGCACTCTCCTGTGTGTATATCTCGGACGTTATAACTTCCGTCATGGTCGATGCTCCAGTGCTCTCTGTTATTGTGGTGGGTGCTGCAGACGTAACAGTCACTACTATCGTGGAAGGGGTCTCCGACTCTGTAACCACGATGGTTGACAACTGTGTCGTTTCCAAGGTCTGTGTCTGCGTTACTGCATCTGTAATTGTTGTCGGTACTGCATCTGTAATTGTTGTCGGTACTGCGTCGGTAACTGTTGTTGCTGCAGCGCCATTTCCAGCTGAACTTCCACCGTCGACAGCGACCACCGAGTACGAAGCAGGGTTTCTTCGTCCGATTGAATTTGGTATGAGAGGCAGGGCATTGGCCAGGAGCACTAGAGACGACAAAGAAAGAGATGCGAGGATCGAGCGCGAAGCCATCTTCGACGGTGTCTGTAGTCGTGTGTATTTTCCTGTATAAGTCTTCTCTTGAATGATTATGGATGTCTGTTTTGCATGTAAGTTGTTCTTATGTTTTGAAGTGAGTTGTGTAAACAAAGGAAAGAAGGAAACGCAAAGGAAAGGAACCTCGACATCTACCTATGCATGTCGAGGTGGAAATGGAAAGGCTGGCCTTCCATAACGGCCTGGATGCGCGCAATGCGAGCATAATTGCATGTGCGGCGATATATTCTGGTGGTTTGCAGGTGTTCACGGACGGAACGAAGGAGGTTGGATGCGCAGTTTGGAGGTTGACAGGTGCGCTTGGATACCGGAAACAGCCGTGAGCCCCCACTATTTGGCTAAATGTATGTGGCTGGTGGCGCCACATGAGAGGCTGGGCATCTGTGGCTTGCGAATCAAACGGCACCGACGTTGGAAAACACGCAATCCAACTACTAATCGCAGCCACGTTTTCGCTTAGATCTCGCCTTTCGCGGCTCGAGTTGAAACAATATGCATACTCCGTACAGAAGTACATATCATTCTGCTTTGCGTCATCATTTAGGTGACCAGACCCTTGGGCTTGGGCTTTCGAATAATAGCCTTGTCGCCATCGCGCATCCAGCCCACATCTTCTTCCTTGACGAGATCGTCCCAGCTGACTTCACCGCCGCTGGTGCTTTGTAAGATATATTTGATGTCGCAAGTAAGATATGATCTTCCAATGGCCTTGAGTGCAAGTCTGCGCTGTGTCTCAATGTGCCAGTAGAGAAGAGCACGAATATAGCCATCGACCTTCTGTCGCACGTGCCAGAATGTGATCCAATCTCCCATGACGACGGACCTCAATATGCTGTCAACCACTCTGCTCTTGAATCCAAACTTCACACGGCTGTTATATCTCAAGGCGTATGCTTGGCATAAGTCGTTTTGGCGAATTGCTGTGTCCAGAATGAGATAGGTAGTCATCTCCATCAGCTCGGATCTCGGTAGAGGATGTGCCGGTGAATGCAAAACGAAGAGTAGGTGCAAAAGTGAAGGATGGTAACCTGGCGGATGTAGGGCCAGTATTGCGGTTCTTATATTGAAAACATGAACTCGTTGCGAAAAGATGGGCGAAGGTGCAGATGTTGAGCTAGCTAATAATCCCTCTCGGAGCTTGCGAAGTGCGAGCAGAATCGTGGAAACTTCAGCAGCGGTCGAAAGCGTCGGTTCATTGATTGGCTGAACAGCTGGATTCGCACCGGGTTGACCTACTGCTGCAGACCTTGATTCTTGGGCAGGAGAGGCTCTGCTCCGGGGATTTTGATTCTCAGTAGCTTGTGACAAAGTTGGCTGCTTTTCTTCGATTGATAGAGAGGCGAAGGCGGCGTCCAAGTCTTTCGAATGTCGTGTACAAAATTGCATATACCGAGCAACTATCTTGTTGTAAAAACTCTCTTGTGTTTTCGGGTCGAGAAGACTGCTAAAAGTCAGCCACCGTCGTGGGAAGATGAAGTGTGAGCTACACACCGGTTGTCGCCTTTCGAGACGAAGCCCATGCTTTCCAATGGGTCTTGCTTTACCGGACGCAGTCTGTCCCATGGTCCTGATGTTTTCCGGCTCAGCGGAGGTGGAAGTTGAGCCATTGTCCTGGGTAGAAAGGACGTTCCGTCACCTTTGTCGTAGCGGGAAATCAGCGAGCTTGTGGTACGCCATGATCAGCTCGGCAAGCACACAGCACAAAAGCGACTTGTTGACCGGATAGTAGGGACGCGATGGACTAATTCAAGGAGGCAGGAACGATGTAGGGAGTCGAGGAGGAAAGGATACACCACCAAATAGGAAGGGGAGCGGGCCGATCCAGAGTGGACCTCGGAGTTTAGCGGAGGCCATGTCGATTCTGCTTGCTCCCAACACTTTTTCTTCTCCTACCATCCACAGGACCTACAATTGTGCTTGCGACTCTCTTGTCTTGAGAGGACAAAGCCGACATGTCCAAACCGATTGAGCAAGATCATGTGGCCTGCCAGCAGCCACTCGCTGCCGGTGTGGCCGAGAAAACCACTGAATTGTGGCACACCTTGGTACACTGGAATGATTTACCCCATTGGCAGCAAGATAATCATCATATCCACGGCAGCTACAGGCAAGCATCTTATAGCTACGCCAGATCGTTCAAAAGCATTCTGCGCTGGCACAATGAGAGCGTGAACATCTGGACTCATCTGATTCCCGCCACTTTGAGTTTGCCATGTGGTGCTGTGCTCTACAAAGTCCTCAAGCCACGCTATGAGTTAGCATCTGCTGCCGATGTTCTTGCAATGGGCTGTTTCTTCGTCGGCGCGGCTGTTTGTTTGTCAATGAGCGCCACATTCCACGCTGTATCCAATCACTCGCCATCAGTGGCCAGGATGTGGAATCAGTTCGACTATGCTGGAATCTCAGTGCTTATTGCTGGCTCGTTCATTCCCAGTGTCTACTATGGGTTTTGGTGCAATCCACAGAGACAATGGACATACTGGACTATGGTAAGCAGGCCACGTCCTCGGCAAGTGCCACTGCTTACTCTGCAACCAGATCTGCTCTTTGGGCATCGCTTGCACGACGGTATCCGTGCTTCCGCGATTCCGCACTCCCGACTGGCGACCTTACAGAGCCCTGATGTTCGTTGGTATGGGGATCTCTGCTGTCTTTCCCGTCCTCGACGGTCTGATGACATTTGGATGGAGTGCCATGGAGAAGCAGATCGGCCTATCATGGTTGGTGTTGCAAGGAGCATTGTATATCCTCGGTGCCGGCTTGTATGCCGTAAGTTGTTGTTTCTGACGGCATTGGACTTTGCTAATTTGTCCAGGCTCGAATCCCGGAAGCTTGGTATCCAGGGAAGTTCGACACCCTGGGTAGTTCTCATCAGATCTTCCACGTTCTGATTGTATTGGCGGCCATGTCACATTTGAGGGGACTGCTGAAAGCCTTCGATTATAGACATGGCTTCATGGGCTCTTTGTGTTTATGAATGATCTGGTCATCATAACTTGAAGTCGGCATTCGAGAAAGAGCGGGAATGGCCGGTATCCCTCTTCTGTTCGGCGACATGCGACACCATAGACATCTTCAAGTCTCGGGACTTGTCGGAGCTCAAATCGTAGATAGTAGCCAAGTTGACTGTCAAGGCTTGAAAAGAGTATCCCTCATTTACCAATTCTTGCAGGATCTCTCGGGATCTCCGCACCTCACCCTTGTAAAGGTGGGCCACAGCAAGATTTTGTCCTACCAGGGCTCTCACGGCAGGATCAACTCCGGCTTCGCCACCGAGAAGTGCTTTGGCGGCTTCATCATAATCGCCTTCGCCGATTGCAATGAGTGATTTGATGGCAGACTTTTCCTGCGCTTGCAGTTCTGATGATTCGGCCAGCGCATGTGCATGTGCAACGTCACCCATCTTGAGAAGTAGTAAAACCATCCGAGTTGTCCATATTGCTTGCTTGACGTGGCCGATCTGTTTCATGCTCTCCAGTGTGCGCGAAGCACAATCCAAATCACCCATCTCAATCAATGCATTGACGACGCGAATGGATACTTCGTAGAGCCTTTCCGACCAAGCTTTACGTTCGTCCGAAGACGTGCTTGATGCCGATAAATGTCTTCTACACTCAAAAGCAACATCATAAAGAGAGGTCACGCCACGACGGGGATCGGAGAAGCCAATGCTTTGCAATCGTAAGGCTTGCAACCGCAGCGCAAACGGCATGATATGGTGGGGCACAGCGTGGGTTTCTTCAGCGTCTTCTCCATCAGGCTTTTCGGAAGGCGGGTCCTCATAATAGAAAGAAGAGCTAAGATCTTCAAGGGCTTTTGCTTCTTGTGCGGCAAGCAGCACATTTCCTGACAATTCCAGGCAAGAATAGCGAATGGCGAGAAGCCGAAACACTGTCTTGGAATCTGTCGATCGCAACGTTCCAGACGTCAAGATGGACCCGGCGAACTGTGCTGCTCTGAGAAACTCGCATTGTGAAAGTAGCGTGTCGAGTTGCTCGAGAGATTGTGCAATCGTGTCACTTGTCGGTGGAGGCAGAAAAGGCCTCCTGAACGGGCCAGGGATTTCGAGCTGGGAAAGTGGATGATAAATAGATGCGTCGAGAAGAAAAGAAAGGTCTCTTTCCTCAGTCGTTGGCTCATCAATGGGGCCTGGAGGCTGTGCTGTTGCCTCCTGACTCTGGGAGACTGTTTCGAGTAGATCTTCCTGTGGCAATAGGGTGGGTTGGGATCCTGCAGGCAATGTGGGAGATGGTGTGCTTGATGCTGGGATAGACAAAGGATCCGCAAGTGCATCCAGCGGTCCTTTAGTGGTACGGCGTGGCAGCGGCGCTCGTGTCGAGGGCTTTCGACTATGTTGTGATGAAGCCATGCTCAAGACGGCGGTCAAGCCTGTTGGATCATATAGAGTGTCTCATCTGGCTGAGATTGATTTTGTGGGCACTTGCATCAAGGATATTATCTCGACAAGTAACAATCACAAGGAAGCGAGCGAGGCGTACGAGTATTATCTCTCGTCTTTGCGGAGAACATGCGGGTTGACGGCTAAACCTCGGGACGTTGATGATCTGTCGCGCATTGAACAATCTGGCGCGTTTACTCGCGCAACTCTGGCCAAGTTGGAACTTTTTGTCCCATGTGCACTTCGAACCCTTGAGATCCTCCAACAACTAATAGGCCTGAGTAGCAGCCATGGCCCTCAAAGACAAGTACTCGGTCATTCTACCTACCTACAATGAGCGGCAGAATCTGCCCGTGCTGGTGCAGATGCTCTCCGAAGTGTTTACCAAAGAGTATGTGCAGCACAACGAAGGCCCCTTTCTCGGACAATGTTCTAACAATCTGATTTTGAATTTACACAGGAAGTTGAGCTGGGAAGTCATAATTGTGGATGATGCCTCACCGGACGGCACTCTCGACCGAGCGAAAGAGCTACAGAAGTCGTTCGGATCAGACCACATCGTCCTAAAACCACGAGCAGGCAAACTGGGTCTGGGAACTGCCTACGTCCACGGCCTGCAGTTTGTGACGGGCAACTTCGTCATAATCATGGACGCCGACTTCTCACACCACCCAAAGTTCATACCCGAGTTCATCAAGATTCAGAAGCAGACGGGCGCGGACATTGTCACTGGCACAAGATATAGGTCAAAACCTGGTCTCATTGGTGGTGTGTACGGTTGGGATGCGAAGAGGAAGTTGACGAGCCAGGGTGCCAACATTCTTGCGGACTTCATGCTGAACCCGGGCGTCAGCGACCTCACTGGTTCGTACAGACTATACAAGAAGGAGGCACTTGCCAGTGTTATCTCGAAGACACAGTCAAAAGGGTATACCTTCCAGATGGAGATGATGGTCCGCGCGAAGGCCATGGGCCTGCACGTCGAGGAATGCCCTATCACATTTGTGGACAGAGTGTACGGTGAAAGCAAGCTGGGCGGAGAAGAGATTGTGGAATATCTCAAAGGGTTACTATGGCTTTGGTGGACTGTCTAGGTGGTGAGGTTCTGTGAAGGGCTCAAGCAGCGGATTCGGCGTTTATGGGATGGCAGGAGTTGAGATGTCTACAAACAGTCCTCTGAATGCATACCTGGGTATCTTTGCTGACTGCCAGTACTATTCATCTTCAGCAAAAGCTCACTACCAGTGCAGAAATCGACAATCCCCAGTTTCGAAGACCAAGCTGGAGTACTGGTGCCAGCTTTTTGTCGAGTGCCGTCGCGTTTCATACCTCTTTTGGGGTTCGCTATTTCGCTTCGCTGAAGTATGAGAATGACAACCTGAAAACAACGATCATCGTACGAGTGTATATGTCTGACTGATACCAGCCAGAAACGGTACGCGAGCATCTGCGCTGCTGGAACAGCTGTCATTGCTTCGTAAGCTGGTCTAAAAGCAGACAAACAATTATCCTGGGATAGTTCGTGGTGAATGATCGCATCACCACCGTCGTGATTTTCGGCGTGACGCACATCCTGTACAGTATGCACTGTACCCTTGAAGAGATGCAGGGATCTCGGATTGGTCTTAGGCTATGATTGTAGGGCTGCATCCGAGCTGCTCCCAATGCACGTATTCCATCCTTTACTTATCATCCCGCGCAATGCTATGTAAAGTACTGCGCTGAGTGCTGAACATGTTCCACAGGGGGCCTGGAAGGACATTATAACTCACTGTATATGGACCGTTCACGAGAGATCAGGCCAAGAATATCTGCTGCGTCTTGTCAGTCCGCGATCCTTTTTCTGGCCTTTTAATCGTGGCCAAGCCGGACCTGGGACGGATATATACAGTAGCAGCTTTCTCCAACTTCTCCTGGAGTTTCAAAAGTGTAACCTTTGTGGTGCATCGATCGGGCGATTCGGCCTCACTCGTCATCGTACAGCGGTCAGCAAGAAAGATCTATCTACCCGAGTAAGAAAGTCAGAACAAGAGCTGAAGAGTGCAGCTGAACCTCGTCTCCACTGATCCACGTGGGAAAGTCGATTGCATTCTCGCCATTGAGTCATTGAGAGGCCTGACTTGACTGAATAGCTCCTTTTTGGCTTTCAAAGCACGGCCTAACAATAAGTCAGTCCTTTTGCAAACACCGTCACCGTTGACCATCAGTACGACTGCCGTCTTATTTTCTGAGGGACTTGGTCAGGCATTGCCGACTTCGACTCATCTCCGAGAATCTGATCTAATTTCTGTCAGCCTTTTACCTCGCTCAGATGTGCAATCCACATTCCGCGACATGGTTAATGGAGCCTTCGTGTTGGCAGATAGGACTTCAACCTACACACCACCTGCGAGGCCGGTGACAGGACAGGCACAGCGGGAGAGAGACGTGATTGATGTTTCCAACGAGCTTGCCGCACGCGAGACGAGAGATAGGTCGCCGACACGACTGAAAAGGAGCCATAATAAGGTGCGAAGCGGATGCTTAACTTGCAGGTGCGACTCCATTGAGCCCAGGACTCCGGCCTAGTTTGATGCAGGTGCTAACCAAACCATCGTCTCAACAGGCGTCGAAGAGTCAAGTGTATGTTGGTGTCCTACCCATGTTTGAGCCATCAACACAACCGATCCCACTGAGCCCCGATACCTCCAGAACCTCAACCGTTGGAGTGACCATCACTGCCGTCAATCAAGCCCAGTGCTTATGTTGCCTCGTCCTCAAATATCGGCGCATTACTGACTTCGTGCTATGTTATAATTTGTAGGTGATGAAACCCAACCGCACTGCCAGCGCTGTGCCAAAGCCGGGCGGTTTTGCGAAGGATATGCTCAACCCAAAACATGGCTTTTCGAACCTGCAAGCAACACTCCTCCCAACTCCGAGGTCGTGTCCTGCTTCAACACGACAAACGCTATACACTTCTTCGAAGACTCCGAGCTCAACAGACCCACCCAATACTTCCTCGCACTCACTGCTCCTGCTGTGGCTGGATTTTTCGCTGAGATGATGGAGTCATTGAACGACGACAAAGGCATGGTATCATACTCTACAGCACAGGCATGGACGTTTTGGAATAAATTGGTCGTACAAGCCAGTGAGACCAACGCTTCCATTCGTCACAGCCTAGCAGCCATCAGCAGTCTACACGAATGGCTCGAACTTACCAAGCGCAACCCCTTCCAAAATCACTCCTTTACACTACATTATACTAATGCCATCACCGAGATCAATAAGAACCAAGGCACAATACCTCTCGAGATCCTCCTCATAGCCTGCGTTCTCTTCGCACATTGCGACTTTCTCATGGGCGCTGCGGGCGCCGGGATGAAGCATCTCAGGTCGGGCTACATGATCATGTCTGAAAGTCGCCAGAAACAAGTACAGCTTCCGGTCGAAGTGAGAGAACTGATAGAGCCAATGATAGCAGGTTTCATGGCCAAGTCAGCAAAATACAGACTGACAGATAGTGCAGCAACAAAGAGTGAGGCAGCGGAAGCAACCAGCCCTTCTTTGCCGGAGATGCCAAAGATATTTCAGAATCTCAGCCAAGCCAACAAACACCTCCTAGAGGCAGTGTACTGGGTGTTGTCACTGGAGCTCCGCCAGTCGCAGCAGCTAGCTACCATGGCTCCCAGTGTGCGAAAGTATGTCACGGATTGGGCTACTGCTTTTGACCGCTGGAAATCAACCTACGAGCTTGATGATCCCCTCATGAAAGACTGGCAGCTACTACTTCTGGCACATCATCGAATGGCTTTTCTGATTCTGAAAACGCTCCCTCCTGAGAACGACCAGGGCTACACTCGTGCAGCCGCAGATTTTCGGATCATGTTCGCCCAGTTACGGACATTTTTGCGCGCCGGGTACACCAACCTCGACCCGAAACAGAGCGATCATCTCGTTCTCAAAACGCATCTGGGTTTCATTGCGCCATTGTTCTTCATCGCCACGAACTGCCGGGTGCATGAGATCCGGCAAGGCGCGCTCGAAGCGCTGGAAGACCTGAACGTCGTCGAAGGACATTGGAATAGCTGCGTAGCGTACGCCATCGCAAAGACAGCTGGCGAGATCGATGAGAAAATCAACGAAACCAATCCGTCTAAGACGATCCGCATCAAGCTCGACAGAGTGGATCGTTTGAAGGACGGCACCATGACAATGACATTCTACAAGGCGTATGGACATGTCTCGTCTGACGAAGCTGAGTCGAAAATCATTACCGAACCGGCGTGCCATCACGAGGTGAACATGCAATGGGTATGTATCTGCACACGTCGATGTCGCTGTCTTGCTGACCAAGTCGTTTAGCCTGTGGTGCGTGTCGTCCAACTGCATGGCTTTCAAGCCTCGGTCAAGCCACGTAAGCTGCATTGCAATTGTCGGCCGACGAAACCTACAAGATAAATCACTAAGGAAGTGGCTTATAAAGCCTCCTTCTGTACGTTCTAAACGCTATGCCTTTTGAAGCCCCCTCGGGATCCTTGTGAGGTTGACTCGTTTCATACACAAGTCGAGCACGGCAGTGTACACATTTTATTGGACACCTATTCGGTTCTCTTTTTGCCATCTATATGAGCGTTGCCGTTTGCGCGACCATTGGCATGTCCCAAACGTGAAATGCCGTTACTGTCTTCATGACTCTCTCGTATCTCATGCACCTTCATATCCAGTCCGACCCAAAACCGACGGTCCCGCCAAGTCACAGTTGCGCCTCCCCAGATGGCCCATGTCCATATCGGTAGCGTAAGTGCTTCCCGCCCGAGCCACGCATAGAGCCACGTCTTGAACGGCCGCCTGGCTTGTATCACTGATTGATTCAACGGAGTCGCAAATTCGGGGACGTTCGCTTCATCATTCGCAGCCTCGATTGTACGCCCAGAGTGCAGGAGCAAATAGACTGTCCAGTCGACGGTGGCCCAGACGGCGATGCTCACGAGCCACCAGAGACTGAACCATGTCCAAGTCTCGCCGAATATCGTGCGCGTTGCTTGGCATGTAGTCACGCCAAAGGCACCGTACGCAGAGCACAAGAAGCTCTCTGTGCCGGGCTCGACCAAGGTGGCAGTCGGGACGGTGAATTTCCGCACGCGCAACCACCGCACACGCCGAGCGATGTAATTGGCGACCGTCATGCCAGAGACAGGCTGGATTGCTAGGTCGCCTAGGACGAGGCCGTGGTTGCGCATACGTTTTGGCCAGCCCGGTAATTTTGGGAGTTTGGATTTCCAGAGCATATCACCTATCAGGTGGTCTTCGCAGATGTTGCGCGAGAAGTAGTCGATGCCGGTGCTTGCCTCCCCGGGAGGGTGTTCAGCCTGCTTTTGGGACTCGAGCCGGGCGCGCTCCGATGTGAGGTGGTCGAGGTGCGAGCGCCGGAACATGTTGGACTTGCCGACGATGCAGGGTGCCACAGCGACCATATTGATTGCGACGTACATTTTTGCGTGGGCGGATGAGAGGAATAGTTCTTCGAGACGCCCACCGTAGCGGTTGATGTTCCTTGTCCAGGCTGTTGAGCGGACCAGGGATGACTGGCCGAGGTCTGTTGAGGAGGTCTCGTCGTAGGCGGAGCTGTCTGTTCGCTTGCGACCAATCGAGTAGTTGTCCACGTCGACCGAGATCGGGAGGTGGTGGACGAGTTTGTAGGGTGTCGCGGGCTTGTTGGTGGTCGTGAATCCGCAGAGCCGGTCGACCGTACGGGCACAGATTCCTGGACCGACCCAGACGTTGCAGTCAATGATCCATATTAAGTCGCCTTTTGCTTCGCGGTAGGCGCGACTCATGTTCCTGATCTTCGGGTTGGGGCCGAGGTGAGCACGGTAGCTCTCCTGGTCTGCGGCTTCATTGTCCTCTTCTTCGATGTAGATTCTTGCATCGTGGTCTGGGTGGTCTTTGACGACGGCTTCGATGGTCTTGTATGCGGTATCTGAGCGTGACGAGACGCAGAAGTACACTGTTATCTTGTCCCGGGGGTAGTCCTGCTGAAATGTCGAGGCGAGACATTCGTAAAGGTAGGGCTCGATGCCCTTGCATGGGCGGATGACGGTGACATGGGGTATGTCTTGTTTTAGTTTCGAAAGAATAGCGGCTCGAGCAGGCGCGCGGCGATAGTGTATGAAGCTGTGGTAGGTTAGTGAACGGTGTAGACGATCTGAAGGGTTGAGGGAGAAAGTACAGGTAGACGTATCCGATCGTGCAGACGCAGGCTATGAAGATATACCAGGCGATGCAGATCCTGGCAATAATCTCGGTGTACATGAGTTCAGCATGACTGGGGAAAGGAAAGACTAGAGGATGAAGCAGGCAAAGGAGCGTGAGAATCCTAATATCACTGTTTTAGAGACGACTGCGACGACGTTTGCCAGAGAATGAAAGGTGGGATGTTTTGCAAGGCTTGCATTTTACGGCACAGCCTTGCGCAGGTGGATTTTTACATGTGGTTTTGCAATCGCGCCAGTGTTATGGGATATCTCTACCATAGACCAAAACCTGCCTTTCCAATTGGACTCTATCCCTAGATGTCACCATACAATCAATCCCTTAGCCATGCGCGTCGTTTCTCTTCTTTCTTGTCTCTTCGCTTCTCTTTGAACGCTTTCAACTCAGCCTTGCTCAACTTTTTGTTTGCTCGTTCCGCTCGTAAACTTCTGCCGTCATGAGTGTTCGCCGCTGCATCCACATCAAAGAAAGCATTCATTTGCCGTCGACTCTTCTGCTCGTCACTGAACTTGTCTGGATTCAGATCTGCAGCCTGCCATTTGCCTGTAAATCGGTTGAAATGTCCGGTCGCGGCGTATGCTTCTGCAGGGTCTGTTCCTGGGGCACCACCAACCACATTTGTCTCTTCTGGAGTCTCGTAGACTTTTGCATAGTCGGCATTTGGATCATAGTCACCGTGAATCGCCGGATCATATCCGCCAACCTTTCTTGCTGGTGGAGGGCTGGTAGGAGGTCCTAACCTGTCGTGGTTCGCCACTCCAGGCGGGCCTGCTTGTTTTGCATCTGGTACTCTTGGGTTTTCCCACTGCGAAAGTTGTGTAAAACGGTTGTAGAAGTAGAATGCTTGAGCTCCCTCATCCCATACCGGGTCCCAACCATCATCCAATGGTATGAAGGGAGGGGCCTCCTCAGGTAACGGCGGAAGCTCTTCATTTTGTGGTAGTGGAGGTGCGGCTGTTTCTTTGTCGTCTGTCACGGATTTGGTTGAAGTGGATGGGGAGGTGGCATTTTCACTGATTTCGCCATCTTCGGTATGGGGAGAGTCGTCACCGTCGCGTTGGTGCGAGATCGAACTTGGTGCATCATCGGGACTGGTCACAGACATCACGATTAGCAAAGATGGAAGGAAAGCAAAATGGCCTGGTGGTCAGCTACAGCATAATGATATAATCACACGACAAGAGGTGTACTCAGTCAAGACGGAAGTGCTGTTTGCGACGAAGCCTGCGTGGCACAGAAAATCATGAAGCGTGTATGTTCGCGCGGCCCTCAGAGGTGAGCAACAGACTCAGCGATGGCGGACTGAAAGTTGCATAGAGTGTTGACAGGATCTGTTGAAAGAATGATTTCACAGTCCTCAGATGGTCCTTTGATGGAAAGCGCAGCGGTTTCTCGATTTTCCACCGACTGACATGATTGGCCGAATAAATGCCCAAATCTGGTTTAGTTCGAATCCTCTCTCTGGCACTCTGAGCGCGTCAAAACCACCATTCTTTTTAATCAGATCAACCACCCTCGACCCATCTTAACTATGATTCTGTCTTCCATTTCATAGACGAGCCAACCATGCCGTCATGGTCTCGGCTTCGTTGCAGGCTCGCCTTTCCGCTGCCCTTCCACAAGGAGTAGATGTTGTCGCGTATCATCTCTCCACTCTTCCTACCTCGACAAGCGCGCTGTTCGCACCACTGCCAGGACAAAGTGAGGAGGCGACTTATTGTGAATCTCATTTCCTGGCAATCTCTTCACCTGACCATGATAATGTCAAACAAGTCCTCATCTTTGCTATTGAGATCTTGATCTTCACAACTCAAAATCTCACCACAGTATTTGTCTCAAAGGCCGACTCTTCTGGGTTCTCGTCACGGTTGAATGCACCAAAGCAATCTCCTTCGGTAGTCGCGGCCGTGACATCCAACTTTATCGACTATCTACTCGAACCAAGACTGGGCACATCCCGAGTAATCCTGTCACTCTTTGCACGCTCACAGAATCAATACCTCTTTCCCGGAAGCATCGAAAATGCGGGAAAACATGTTCTTGACGATCGACAGCTGATCAAGTGGTGGTGTCGAGTGGCTGACAAGGTCTTGCGGCTTCATAGCGACCAGACTGCTCCACCCTTCAGATCCACTGCACATCTTGTAGTTCCTGGGTGCGATAAAGCAGAGACAAGAGCTTTCTTTCCACCGTCAAGTCGTCAAGACTTGTCCTCGGACCCGAAATGGATCAACTCTTTTCCCGTCGAGCTGCTGGTTGCAGACACGTCGAACCCTCCGAGACACTTGGTTCCTCGCTTCCCGGATGACCCAAAATCTCGATTCCTAGATGACCTTGATGGAGAGTTCATGGACGAGAATGGGCATTGGAGAAGCGTCAAGAGTCTTGATCAATTCTGGGAGATGATGTCCTATCGGCAGGAGTGTTCAGCAGGTAGGCTTGTTGGCTTCTTGTGGCTTGTATTTTCACAAGGTCAGACAAATCACGCGTCTCTGGCGGATCTTGATCAAGTAAGCCACGCAGGAAATGCCCTAGCAGCTCTTGCACAAGAGAGTCTGCCTACTCCCGGTAACTCTCAAGTAGGCCAGAATGGCGACGTACAACCTCAGCCACAATCATTGTCCGAACTGAAGATGATTGGTGAGCTCACCTCGCCTCCTTCCTCGTCGCCAATCGAAAGGGTTCATGGAGAGCTGACGAATGGCTTGGCTGATGAAAGCACTGCTCGAGCATCGTCGGTGGGGCCGGGAAGGCCGGCGTACAAAGAGCTGCCCCATGAGCTCAGCCAGCAGTATAAGGAAACTCAAGGTGAAATTGTCCTTGACGCGGCCAAGTACCAGACATTGATGGATCACCTCCTCCAGACTGATTTTGCCGGCGAAGAACTAGCAGCTGCGAATACTAAGAGCTGGATTCAGAAGGCTTTGGAACTGTCGAGCGTTCCCACATTCGGCATGCGTATACATGGAGACCATGTTGCGGCCCAATCGGCTGAAGTTGAGAAGTCGTCTCTACCTCAGGTCAATGTGTTGACCGGCATCCGGAAGAAGAGGAAAGCCGAGACAATGGACAACAATACAACAGCACTGGACACCATGCCACAATCTTCTGTTCCAGCCGTCAACACTCTTTCCGCTGGACTGCTCCGCAAAAAGCCGAAAGGCTGAATATTTACACTTCAAAGACCTAAATCGCTGAATTTAGGAGCACTGCTTACAGCCACCAGGGCCATCATCGTTGGATTGCAGGATACCTTTTCCAAGGTTTGACAGAATCTTGGAGACTTTTTTTTGGATCTGGACATGGCGGCAGTTTGTATGAATCTGAAGCAGTTTACTATGTCTAGCAATATGAATGGTCGATGCACGTCATCTGACTGGCCACTTAGAAGTCAGGCACCGGTCGACAGACATCCATGTTCTCCTTTTCCAATTGGCTGCCATATTGGCCTATACTGCGGCCGGCGCCAAGCTGTTTAGCGATTGGGTCTCGACACGCGCCGGGCATAGTATGGCATATTGCAGTTTTCTAATTTTGGTCTAACATCCATCCTTCGGCCAGAACATGACCATCTATCTCCAAAGAATATGCCTGGTCGACCTTGGAAAAGGCCGGGTGCAATCGTCAAAATTGGATATGCTCTTGTTTCTACCCACCCGCACAACTGTTTGCCGGTCTCCACTCGTTTCAAGATATGCCTGTTATTGCGCAGACTGGCTCGGCTGACCAATGCAGAGTTTGAGGTTGACGACTTCCTCCATGGCTATAGCAATTTCTTATGTACCACTGCCTATGCTCTCTACTTTTTCTCATCTTCTCACCAGGTCTGGTACCATTTCATTGCATTTCATCTCTTTCTATCCAACGTCTCTTTACCCTTTCCTCAAGGAGGCTTTGACTGAAAGCCATTGGTGCTGAGCATCTGTTTGATTCCTCACCCTAAGATGGCCTCTCTAGCTGGGCTGCTGCTGCTGGCGTCTGCTGTTGTGGCAAACAATTGCACCATCCAACCTGTCTATGTCGACTTTCACAATAGGGCTGTTGACGGTGGAATAACCTTTCAGTATGGGCTCTTCACGGGCATTGGAAGCCCAATATCGCAGAATCTCTCTCAGTGGCCATCACTATCAAACAACGAGACGTCTGTGGGAAGTCTGGACTACTGCAGCACGAGTCCTTTCCAGACCTGCGTCAACCAGAGTCATGGTTTCTATTCACCCGCCTTGTCGCAAACGTAAGCCTGGCGTATAACTTCGATATGATGGTTTACTGATTGCAATTGGAACAGATACTCGTCAGCATCGACATACAAAAGCCTAGACAGCCTAGGCTCCATACCTGCTACTGTCCTGGAGACGGCCTACGATACCTACAATCTCTTCACACACTACTTCGACCCTTCGCCTCCCAATCTTACCACAATCTCACAATTTCCCCTTACAGTGCTGTCCAACTACTCCGCAAGTGCCTCTCCATGGTTTGGTCCAGCAGGCCTTCTCGGGCTCGGTCCTTCGAGCGTTTTACTTCAACGCCTGTACGATATGGACCTAATTTCCTCCAGATCGTTCGGATTGTACATGGGCACCGCATACCAACAAGCCAACGGAGTCATCAACGGCTCATTGACACTGGGAGGCTATGACTCGGGTCGCTTCGGCGGCGACGTGTACAACTACACAATTAGCAGTGCAAATTCCGACGGCGCTCACAGCCCGTTCAAAGTTACCATCGCACAAATGACCTTGACCACAGCGGATGGTAACACGACCGAATTTTCTGACCAGTTTGACGCATATATAACTACATCTCAGTATGCGCTAGACCTTCCATCTGCTGTAACCCAGCAGTTCGCAGACGCTACAGGTGCAACACCGTCGATTGATGGACTCGATGTTCTCCAACTCCCGTCCGGCTTCGATGCTACCTTGACCATCACCCTCGCAGGCGGATTCAATGTCACGTACGACGCCCAATGGCTCCGCAATGTCTCCAATAACTCGCCCATATCAGCAGCTCCTATCTCCAGTAACGCAACCTCAAGCCAGACGAACCTCCTCGGCACCGCATTTTTATCTTCAGTCTACTTCATGGCAAATTACGACTCCCACCCACCCAAGTTCCAGCTCGCATCCGCACTTGCAGATGCACAGTACGTCCAAACCCAGACGCTATGCCCAGACACCGTCCCCATACCAGCACCAACAACAAACATCCCTTCGTTCACCCGCGCGGGGCTCACCGGCGCCATCATTGGAGGTGTAGTGGGAGGCATGGGCCTGACTTTTCTGTCCTGGTACTGTCTCCGCAGATGCTACCAGTGTCGTGAGCGCAGACGTCTAGAAGCCCAAGCAAGAAACCAAGACCTCGACGGGACGATCTCGGTACGTCCGAAGAGTGATGGCAGCAATCGTGACAGCAGCGAAATGACCACCTTCGCATTCGACTTCAACTCGTCCACGCATCAGGCATATCAGAATTATCTGCGTAATAAATCCTTTGGTCACGATGGGCAGCGCCCGCTAAGAAGCCCGCCTATACAATTACAGCAGCAGCAACAATATCGCTCGTCCTTAGCGGATAGCCTCAATGCCTCCGCAACCCGCGCGCAAGAATACCTGCGCTCCGTCGACGACGCGTACATGAATGCCCCTCCTATCACGCCTGCGACCGGTGTGCCTCTGCTCCAGTCTCAACAGGAGCCCGCTCGCTCGAGCATACACACTCGTACACCGATCGATTCGTCCTTCATGCAAGCGCAGCCACAAGAGCAGCCTCAATCACAGTCACAATCACAGTCATACTTACTTCCTTCGACTACAGAAGCTCCGTCGACGCGGACAAGCCACGAGTCCGTTCGCCGACAGGAGTTCGGGTTGAATCTGCAGACTGAGTTTGCGCCACCACCGAGAGTGGTGGCGCCCACGAAAAAGTCGTCATCCAAGTCTGACAAACTGGCACGCAAGGCCATCAGTAAGGGCGGGAAGAAGGAGAGTATGCTGAGGAAGGTCTTTCCGCCGCCGGGGGTCGTGATGCGTTCGAACATCGGTGGCACGACGTGAGAAGTATTTGGGGATGAGGGCATACTGCTGGCATGTGCGAATGTGCTCTCCTGGAATTTGGAAGGAGCACACACAAGTTAGGGTTGGAACTTCTTGCATATCTTGATGAATGCATGTAGAGTGTCGATGTCACCAAGATTGAATACGAACGACCATGAAGATAGTTCATTCGAAGTCAATGGAGGATTTTGTTGACACATTTGACATGCAAGAGACTTCGTGCGCGTGAATTCTTGATGCTGCAACGCTCGCAGTGAAGAGGCAAAAACGCCCAGGCTGAAGTAATCGGGAGTAGGTGGAGAGTGAGGCTTGCAGGATACAGTAGGTCCCGATGATATTGGTGGTGTGGCAGGTACTATGTACAGTATTTAATATCACCATCGGCGAATAGGGTCACTTCCACTTTCGCTAATTAAGGATAATCGTGAGTGACAGGGGCTGTCACTGCCGCACCCCGTTCACCGGTCGAAGGCGCAGAGAACGTTCAGCTATTCGTGGTTGGCTTTCGCCAACACCACACTTTACACTAGTCATTGCTGTTTTCTTTCGTCCTTTGACAGGTCTTTCCAGCGGCGCCCCATTCATGTCGCAGAGCGCTCTTACAGTGCGCCGAGAATATCGCCTAAACCAAAACCTATGGCAGGCCCTGGATGACAGCCACCCGAACACAAGAACAGCCAAGCCGTGCAACCCCATACAGCGAACATACCGCGTGTGGCCAAAGATTGCTTCCAACCTAATGAGGCAAGAGAACAATGGCTCAGAGATCTGGGTTTCTGGACTTTTGGATCGAAGGGATAATGTCGACATCATCGAAAGCCAGTGTGTCGAGAAAGCGTGGGCAACACTGTCGTGCATACCAGGACACTTGAATTTTGCCGATGGATTCTTCATGGTTGAGATCAGGCCTCCAGGTATCAGCCCTCGATACTGGGGTACCCCATGAACTTCGGTAGAACGCTTCCGCTAAAGCCAGACAGATGGCTTTCGCCCCATCCGCTTCTCTACCGTTGGCTGTCAGGAAGCACGTATGAATGGCTAACGGGGAGAAATATACCTCGTCGATTTGAGACACGGCCTACTTCTGCAGCCTTATAAAGTCCTGTGTCGCTTCTCCCGGGCTCAGACATGTTTGTGCAACAGCTCCGTATTAAGATAGCGCCATAAACCCAACTGCTGTTGCTCGAAATTGCTCGGCTCCCTTCATACTACAACATATACCAACATGAAGGTCTCCTTCACCACCGTCGTCCTCACATTCATCACCACTGGCCCAAGGTTTGCAACAAGCAGGCAATGCTATTGGCCTGACGGTACTGAAGCCATAAACCATGTGCCGTGCCAATCCAATGACGCCGAGAGTCCTTGCTGTGTGACGGGGGACTACTGTGTGAACAACGGCTTCTGCTGGAGTAACAGTGTTTCTTATTACTCACGCCAAAGCTGCACCGATTCCAGCTGGGGCTCATCGTGTCTACAAGAATGCTTGGCCAGCTCTACGGGTTCGTCCGTTCCTCTATTGCCGGGCAATATGGCCTCGCTGACGCCTTTGACCCGCTAGGTAACTCAACCTACACCAATGCGATTCCCTGCGATAGCAGATACGGTGAATGGTGCTGCCAATATGATGGCAACTGCTGCGGCGACAATGCCATGCTCGGCAGCCCCCCAGGGAATGTCGTCGCTGTCGCCCTCTCCGCCTCTGATAGTGGCACAGCCACTCAAGCTACGAGCACGACCCAAGTCACAGTCACGGCCACAGCCAGCTCATCCCCATCCTCATGCCCGAAGTCAGACAAAACCTGTAATACCATTACTGTGGGCGCCGCCGTTGGTGCATCATTAGGCGCGGGACTGCTGGGTGCGTTGGCACTGTTCGGCATGGAGCGACGACGAAGAATTCGCGCCGAGAAACATTCAACGGCAGCACATACAAGCCCGACAAACAACGTCGCAGAACCAGCCAGTTTTTCGCAGCCAGAGAAGCAGGGTCGCTATCAACAAATTCCGCACGAACTAGGGCCACACAACCAGATATATGAGGCAGACAGTCAGTCCAATGGCGGTAAGTAACAAGTAGTATATCTGCAACGTGCCTTGTTGAGCGCCTTCACACCCAACTTGAAAAGGATCAGCTGGACCAAGAGTGCTTGGGCAGTCAAGAGAGGTTCGAATTGTGTCAATTAAGTGTGGCATGAGACGGCCAGTAGGAGTGATCGTGCCTACTACGCTTCCAGCTTACTACGTCGTACATAATGCGACCTTACGAGTGAATCGTCGATTCGAATCGATAAACACCATGAAAGATACACAGAGTGAGGCATGCTGGCTACACCAAGGCTTTCAGGGCCTCGGGCCTGAAAATGGCTGGAATCGCGTACAGTACGAAGTATTGCCGCCTTAGTGGTTGAATAAGGACATCAACACTACCATACAACATGAGTCTCAGAAAAGATCACTATGACAGACGTAGAATCGCGCGTTCTCATACTCGAACGTTGCTTCATTCATCTTTAGCCGCTATACATAACTCAAGACACGCAACTGTTTTCAATATTTATACATGAAGAGGGTAAAAAACTCAAATGAATATCAACATCGTTAGAAAAATGCCGAAGTAACAGCATCCAACACCGCGCATGGCGTGGCATCATCAACTGCACCTCAATTTACGTGTCGCTTGCTTGCATGCTTCCTTGCTGGGGCTTGCCTCTAAAAGCGTACCTGACGCGCCCCTCCTTTTCCGCCAACAAAGCTTCTCCGCTTAAAACACATCGGCACATCCCCAGTACTGCTCGACGCCAAACTCGCCAGCCTCCTTCCACGGCTCATCCTCGTAGCTCAAGAACGAGACCACCGCGCCGACGGTGTTCTGGATGCCCTTGAGCGCGGTCTTCTGGTTGTCCGGGCTAGGGCAGGCAACACCGTTACATTCTCCAGCATGAGGCCAGCCAGACTCCAAGACATAAACAGGCTTGTTCGAGCAGACGGTGTTGAGAATGTCGATCTCAGACTGGATGAACGAGCCAGCCTTGTCGGCAGTGACATCGGCGTTGAAGAAAGCGTAAAGGTTGGCGCCGATAACGTCAACGACAGCGCAGAACTCGGACGCAGCGGACGTCTCTTGCCAGACGGACAGAGGCTCAGTCAATGTTACAAGACCGGTGTATCCGCCGGCCTTGAATGCAGCGGAACTGCTTGACACGAAGGTCGCAAGCTCAGAAGCCGAGCAGTAGCCGTTGAAGACGGCCTCGTTACCGACGACGATCAACTCGACGAGATCGAATTGACCCCAGGCAACGATGTCGCTGACTTGTCCTTGGGCACCGGAGATGCCGGTGGAAGAGATCCAGACACCGAGAATGAGCTTGAGTCCGTTGGTGCGAGCAGCGGTGCCAATGTTCTCGAGGGAGCTGCAGTCAGTGCTGTAAATGCGGACGGACGAGAATCCTTTCTGGGCGATGACAGTGAGATCCGAGGCAACGGTGCTGGCGTCCTTGCAGCCGCCGGACGAGGTGTATGGTGAGTAAGTCAGGGCCCAGGAGTTACCGTTGGCAGAAATGCCAGAACCGCCACTGGACTTGCCGGTAGACTTGGCAGCGGAACTGGTTGTCGTGGCAGATGCAGTGCTGGATGAGGCAGATCCCCATGCCCAGCCACCACCGACACTGGTAGTGGTTGCAGCTGCTGGCGTTGTGCTAGTTGACTTGCTGGATGAGCCGGATCCCCAGGCCCAGCCGCCACCGACGCTGGTAGTGGTGGTTGCAGCTGCTGGCGAAGTGCTAGTTGAGGTGCTCGATGAGGCAGATCCCCAGGCCCAGCCGCCATCAGCCTTGGTAGTGGTGGTTGCAGCTGCTGGCGAAGTGCTAGATGAGGTGCTGGATGAGGCTGATCCCCAGGCCCAGCCGCCACCGACGCTGGTAGTGGTGGTGGTGGTGGTGGTGCTGCTAGTGGTGCTCGACTTGCCGGCCGAAGCTGAGCTCGTAGTCCAGGCCCAGGCTGGGGTAGACGATGTGGCGCTGGAGGTGGTAGCTACGGCAACAGGTTTGGTGGTCGAGCTGGTAGTGTCTGCGACAGCGGGAGTTGGGTACCCTGGAACTTGTTAGTGGCTGGCACAATTCGGTGGTCATTATATGCAAGGACTTACAGGTTGGTGCACCATACGATGTAAGGATTTCAACGAGGCACATGGCAGAAGCAGAAGTAGAACCAGAACCAAGAGGCACAACGGTCTCACTGATAACACTGATCGCAGCAACTGGAGTAGAGCTGCCAACACTGCTTGCAGCGACAGGGATGGAGGAGGTCGTGCCCTTGGTCCAGCTGGCCCATGTGCTAGAAGCAGCGCTTGATACAGTCGAGGTCGACAAAGCCGAGATGTATTTGGTCTTTGTCAAGGTTGACTCCAGCGAGAGTGTGACAGTGGTTTCACCCTCGGACCAATCGCTCCATGTTTCGGCGGCGGCGGTAGTGGTGCTAGTCGCAGGGTCTGTGGTTGACCATTCTTCCCAAACCTCGGTCGAGGTGCTGCTAGAGCTTGCAGCCTTGCTCGTAGTAGTGGAACCGGCTGGATGGTGCTGGGTTGATGTGGTTGTAGTCCAATCAACCCATGGATCAGCCGGAGTAGTAGTAGTCGAAGTGGTTGTAGTCCAGTCGACCCATGGATCAGCCGGGGTAGTGGTCGTGGTAGTGGTCGTCGTGGTCCAATCACCCCAGACTTCCTCGGTGCTCGAGCTGACCGAGGTGTTATCACCCTTGGGGTGCTTCATGCTCGTAGTAGTACTGGCCTTGGTCGTCGTGGTGCTGCTCGAGGTGGTTCCCCACGCGCCGCCCCAGCCGCTAGTCGTGGTAGTGGTCGCCGCTGCTACAGGCGTGGTAGTGGTGCTGCTTGAGGAGCTTCCCCATGCGCCCCAGCCGCTGGTCGTGGTAGTGGTCGCAGCAGCTACAGGCTTGGTTGTGGTCGTGGTAGTCGAAGCAGATTCAGTCGCGTTCCACTCACTCCAGGTGTCGTCGCGAGCAACATTTTCGTGAAGTTGCGCATGCTGATGGTGGATATGGCTTGTGGCGGAAACAGATCCGACAACAGCTGCACCAGCAGCGACGATTGCAACAGTTCTCATGATGACAAGTCCTTCTTCTTCAATGCGATACTATTGATTATGAGATTTCCCTGCTCGATATATTTCGGATTTTGTCGATATGCTCTGTTTGTCCAAAACGAATGCCCGCGAAAAGAGTGGCGCGGTAGTGGGAGAATGGATGGTGAAAGTTGGAAGGCAAAGCTCTCAAAGAGTCGAATTTACCATGCGTCCGGCCTTGCGGAAGGTGAAGAAGAGGTTCGAACGACATGTAGAGGTGCATATAACTTAACTTTGGGCACGGATACAACTCAGACCTGGGGATCCGCTTTGCGTGAGAGTGCATGACCCGCCATGAGAAACCATCCCCACAACAGGGCGCTAAAAGAAATACGAAGACTCTGAACACCAAGAACTGCCTCAACTCACCGTTGCACTTTAACTTCGGCTGTTCAAATTCTGGAAAGGTGGGATCTCAACGCCAACTCGAATCGGCATAGTGCGGTAAATCGTTGTTTGTCAATATACTAAGGGGTTCGTTAGTATAGCATCGGTTGGATGATGCAAGGTCTGGTTGGGAAGTGCTGATCAAAACAACCGAAAGATGGTCTGGATCATGGCCCAATGCCATTCATGGGCCTTGGATCGTCCTCATCAGCTTGTCGATATCCCCAAAAACAGTAGGGCTGTTTCGCTCGTCGGCGCGACCAGGTGGAGAGTAATAAGATTGCCTCCGTAGTGCCGTCTGTGTACGTCAGTGCCGTGGCTGACCTAATCGCTGTAAAATTGGTGACAGGTTAGAACCAACTTACACGTAATTTTGGTGCGGAGTAGCTCGCCCAACCTTCCATGCTTACAGGCGTACCATCACCCAAACACGCGTCTTTCATACTTTTGGCCATTTTGACGACTGAGATAGACATTCTTAGTGTTGCAAAATACCTATCAACGACGAGGCTTTGAAAGACGACGAGGTTGACAACCTCGCCGTCGTTGATATCGTCTCCGCAATGATGCTGAGTATTAACGCCGTACTGTTGACCTGCCTCGACGACTACCTCGACGATAAACGTACACGCTGACAGCCCTTTCGACTAACTCTTCCTTACCGTCGCTTTTATTTTAATCTCGATCAATAGTTAGACGAGACTACCGTATTTCGTATACACTTCATAGTTAAGGAGATACGTTGAATAATGTCGCTCTTGCGGTTAGAAGAGGTGGAGTGAATAAATCGATATAGATCGACTAAAGAGAAGGCTTTATATATTACACTGTCTCGACTAGTCGTTACGGTACGACTAAGCGATATAATAGACTAATATAGTTACTCTCGAGGGTAACTTAGTTATATATATAACGACGTTATTATTCATCTCTTTAAGACCTTTCGTAATAGGCTCTTATAGGACGAATCTCGCCTAACTTAGGATTAGTTAAAGACGTGGATCGCGACGATTAATATAAAAGGAGGTGGAAATCGTATATAGGGCTAAGTGAACGATACTATAGTGCGAGTCGCTAGATCGACGTATAATTAAAAGGAACTATATATAAGATATAAAAAGGCTTACGTCGTTAAATTCTAAGGGATTATAATACTCGACGATATAATATCCTTACTTATAGAGCCTATAAGTAATAAAGATAGTGACTAGCGGTTTTTATAGGAGTCTAAGATAGATTTAAAGGTTCTCGATCTATACTCGACTTATAGCGTGAAATAAGAGAAAGAGCTATACTTATATAGGGACTCAATATATTATAGCTCTAATATTATTATCGATGTATATAAGAGGCTAAAGAAAGGATATCTAAGCGCTAATTAGTATATATTTAATACTTATATAAACTCTTTTCGAGTATTAGTTAAGTACGGTTTTAATCTCGCTAAAAATCTATAGAGAGGATTAAATATTAAGACTAAGTTAAAGATAGAGTCTTCGCTTATCGGAGCGATTATTAAATACGTTATCTTATTTATTAATTATTTTACTTACCTACGAGATAATTAGGTATCCTTAAAGTTTAGGATAACGTCGTCGTCGATAGAGAGATATTTATTATAATAAAGATATTAATTTACACTATTAAATAAATAAATTATAAAGGTAAAATTAAGAAAGTCTAGGGAACCCTCTCGTAAAACTCTAAATTTTAAGGAGGAACGTTAAGATACGACTAATTAGAAAGTATAGATTTTCGAGAGTACTTCGAAATAAACCTTAAAAGTGATTATTTAGTTACGTATAGACTCGATAAGATATAAAACTAATAAGAAATTAAGTAAAACTAACTCTTAAAATCGATATCGAGCTTAAAAAGTAATATTTTAGTAGTTTTAGTAGTACTATAACTACGCTCTATCGCTATTTAAAAACTATTTACTATTCTTCCTTAAATAGTTAAACAAGGCTTTTAATCTCTTCGAGTAACTTCTTTTAACTCTCTTTAAGGCGAGTAAATCTTTTATCGACGACTAAGGTCGTCGTCGTCGTAGGAGTCGCCTTAGAGCGACTATCGATAAGTCTATCTATACTACTCGATATATAATTAAAGTCACTATTTAAGATCTTCGTAAAAGTATCTAACTAACTTTTTCTTTAAGCCTTTCGAGTTCGAGAGCTATCATCGCGTATACTTAGTAAGCTACTAGCGCCTCTTCTTCTTCTTTAAGTACTAGACGTCGACGAGACTAAGAAAGAAGTTCTATTACTTAAGGGCTCTCTCGATCTCGCTATTGAGACTATAATATAAGGTATTAACTAACTCTTAATCAAAGGCTTCGAAGCTAATAAGAGAGCGTCTTTCTTTAATTTATTATCTATCGTCGATAACGTAAAGTTATCTTTACTCTCTTCGAACTAACTAGTACTATAAACACTACTTTCTCGAGTACATTTAAGAGCTTAAGGTCGTTAAACGATTCCACTTATAAGATCGACTCTAAGTCGATCTTAAATAATAGCGACTCTTTTCTTTATAACTCTCGTCTTCGCGATCTCGGTATCTTTCTATCTCTTTATCTTAAGCTTATTATTAGTTATCCTTATTTAAGTCTCTATAGAGTTCTTATACTTATTATTATTAGGCTCGATTTCGATCTTCTTCTCTTTATCGTCTAAGATCTTCTTTATCTAGATAATCTAACGATCACTAAGTTATATAATTAATCTCGAAGGTTATTTATAATCTAGTCGTAGCTTAAGATTTATAAAGAGTCTTAAATATCTCTCTCACTCCTTAAGTATATTGATTAAATAGAGATCGACGTAAGCGATATATTATTAAACGATAGGTATCCTAATCTTAAGGTCTTTCTAGTTATTCTAACGACCTTTTATTCGGTGGCGATTAGTTACTATTTACGCCTCTTACTTCTATTCGAAGGTATAAAGTGATGGATCTACATCGTCTAGGGGGTTGTAAGGCTCCGCGGTGACTAGTATCTCCTTCGAGTCTTCTCGAGTTAATACGATAGTGTCGTCGCGTCTATACGAAAGGTTAACGTTCACTTAAATTAGCGCGTTAGAATTCATTTTGACACTGAGTTACTGATAGGGACAGCGATAAGGAGAGATTTAAAAACGTAGTTTTAGGGTTCTCTATAAAACGGCGCTATATGATTAGCCAACTAAAGATCTCGTCAGTTGACGAGCCCACCTGGTCACAACTCGTCCTTCCCGACGAGCTCGTCAGGAATACAGAGCTGTACAGACTGACGAGCTGCCTAACAGGGTAAGGCGTGAGTCGACGGCGACGAGGTGGGTATTGGTGGCGCTGTTGGCGCCTTGGTAGGGTCCACCTCGTCGGTCAGATCAAGACATTCCTGACGAGCGAAACAGCCCTAGTAACCTCATCATGACAGTGAACGTAACTGGCTATACACACGACCACCGACATCAGCTTCCTGACCGGTGGATCTGATAGGGGAAGGCATTGTTTCGGTGCTGTACCCTGTAGGTTCACCGTTCACTTGGAAGTCTTGGACAGGGGGCAACTTGGGGGGGCGCGAGATTGAGGTGTGTGAAACAACCTATTTACAAGCCACTGAGAAAGAGGAGTTTGTCTAACAAGCCACGCAAAATGGAGGGCACGGGGGTATCTGCCCAATGAGGCAACCCTGAGGGGTAGCTATGGGATCAGTGAAAAGCAAGCAAATGAGAAAAGAGAGAGACAAGAAAGTTGGACTCGCCAACGTAAGTGGTTGCAAAACTGGAAGAAGGAGGATGAAGCGGAATCCAAAGTGGAAAAGGGGCCAACTCCCGGAGATTTAACCAGCCCATACCAAACCACTTGTGGTAAAGTGGAAAAGCTTGAATTGACACCATTAAGATTGCCTTTGTTTTCGAGTCTCCATCTCCTCCTCTTCATAGACTCCTTTTTGACAAAATCCTCTCTAGTTGCATCGTAACCATGACAATCATCGGGTCTACTTATCGTACGGATTACAGTAGCCTCGTTGGATATGGGGACTATCACCCTATTCATTCTCAGTATCACACACAACGAGATTGACGTCGTGCTTGCATACCACCTCCACCACTGTGTCATTGGACTGTCCTCGGCCTATGTCCCCTTGGCTCACTTTGGTACATAACATAGTACAATGCCGCCGACCCGCTGCTTTGCAATTTCCCTGGATGCTTACTTACTTACCCTCTCAGTGTCTCTGCGAACTTGGCATCCTGCGGGTAATCGCGGTGGACTTGGCAGTCACGAGTTGCGAGACGATTAAGTAATCCTATCCTCTCATATAGCCTTGCCGCTCGAATTAGATTCACGTAAATGCTGAAGCTGGACTGGGTCGAGGTGATCATGTTATCGTCATCCTGCCAACAACAAAGACTACCCGGGAAATCACGCAATGTTTACGACCAACGATGCCCACTGCATGGAGAATGTCAGACACTTGAGCATCGAAGATCTCAAACCTCATCCATTTCCGGGAGGGTCCAGCCCTATGCACGGCAGATATACGTACAATTATGAGTAGACAGCCTTGACGCTGTCACGGTAATCAAAGTTTTCATATTTATACACTGGACGTCATTTATCCTTGTAGAAAGCTTTGTTCGCCCTCGTATCGATAATTATGGCATATGTCAAAATGTCACCTACGATAGGCGACATCTCATGGTAGAGGTCGTTTTCATCCTGTCCCAGCCTGTCCAGGATATATCCATAGTTTGCGTCGTTTCCGGGTCCGCTCTCGGCACAAGCCTGTCGCTGTCGCTTGATGCAGCCGAAACGCCGGCACTTCAAGTCCGAATCATGGTTTGATGGTTCGTGACCTCGCTCAGTGTCGTAGCTATCTCAAGTCCTTGGCAGCGATGACTGTTCCGCAAAATAGTCGCTCCCATGTCCCAACCCCGACCAGAACCAACCGTGATATAACATAAGACCTCCCTCTTCACTTTAGGATTGTCTCCTGCGCGTCGTTATGAACCATACGATCACTCGTCAACCATAGAAAACCCTTCCCTGACACCCTTCTCCCACGTAGCCTTCCTGCGCTCGACATCCTCCGCTCTTTGATCTTTCATCCAGGCTGTATTACGCACGAACTTCTCTCGGTACTTCTCACTCTCCTCAATCTTGCCAGCTTCGTACGATTTACCACTTGATGACTCCACCGGGTGTTGACGTTCAAAGCCATATTCCTTGCGCAGCACTAGCTTGTAAGTTTCTGGGCTGATGAACGCCGTCTGCTCGTCTACATGGCCAAGATCGCCAAACACCTCTTGGTAAGCAGCTTCGATGTTGGCATTCTGAGGTGCAATGTTGCGCTGCAAGTAAGCCTTTCGCAATTTGGACAGGTCCACCCCTTCGGTAGCATCAGTCATCGTATAGGACGCAAGATAGTACTGCCAACGAGCTTCGTCCGACAGCGCATCACTATCAAAGGTCGCATCTTCTGCTGGGAAAAGACGAATGGTACATCGTCGCTCGTCGGGCGTCTGCGATAAGTCAGTCCATGCTTCTGCAGCAAAGGGGATAAAGTCACTCACATAGCTAATACGGTAGACCTCGCCGTCCTTGGACAACCGCTCAACCTGCTTGCGGTACTGGATCTCCTGTTTCCTGGTAGTCTCTCCACGCTCCCTATCTCGCATAAAGAGGTTCGTGATCTCCACGCTTTTGTCCTTCATATCACCTCCGAGAATGGTCATAACAAACCGTAAGACTGCTGCAACGAGTTTGTCGATGGTGTAAAGTTGCCACCCAGTCTTATTGTAATAACGGCGTAATGTCTCCTCCAGATGATTTAGATCCCCGTGACCCATGAGAATCTCTTCACACATCTGTAGTATCTGACTGTAGTAACTTTGCTTTCCATCGGTACTGGCGAAGAAGTCGTCAGGACCCTTATCGATCATTCGAAGGTCGATTGCCGGTTTCATTCTCGCTCCAACGCCTTTGTATCTTGCAATAGCCTCCTGCACATTCGCTTCGTTGAGCTTGATGGCAAGCAGTCTAGTGTACATTGTTTCGAACAGCCGAAAGAAGCAGTAGATGTTGGCATTTGCGTAAAGATTGAAGGTCGTGTGTGAATATGGTTCATCCATTGCAAGGTGTCGTGCAGAAGAGTCGTGGTTGGAGACATTGATCCAAGGGCGTTGTGGCGTATCGTCGATTTCTGAGACTGCGGCATCTTCGTCCAGCTCCATCTCGCTCCCAGCTCCCGGCATCGGTGTCGATTCTTTGCTTGCAGAAGCCACGCTGTCTTCCTTGCCGTGTCTCCGTTCAAGTGCCAGCCTTCTAAGCCAGTCCGACTTGCGTTGGGTTTTGCTTTTTGTGGGTGGATGTGCATCGCTCTCATGGCCGTCGAGACCATCATCTGGGTCTTGGTTCTTCAAAGCCTCCGTACCAACTTGTTCGTGGAAGGTCTCGCTATCCAGACTGAAGAAGCGGATGACAAAGTCGGTGAACCATGCCCGAATCTTATCTCTTTCGCTTCCATTATATTGGCCACGATCAGACTCCAGGCAAACAAGTATCAGGCGTGTCGCATCTGCAACTACATCCAAATCGTTGAAAGCATATTCGAGTTGATGCTTTTTCGAAGTGATGCCATTTTCCCGATTCTTTTTCGCTTCTTCGTACTTGGCCTGAATCTCGCTCGTCAGTGTCTTCGGCTGGAAAATCTTTTTGTCGTGGTTCTTGACATTTAGCCCTTGGTGATCAAGACTCTTCCAAAATTGTCTGTGTATTTGATCACGCCACACCTTTTCCCATTCGCGCTGAACCTGCTTCCATTCTTCCAATTTCTGCTTGAGTCTTGAGAGAACAATGGGAAGCACTGCCACAGGACGCGCATACATCTCTTCTAGGACGCGAGCTCCAGTTTCTCGACCATAGACTTTCATGATGATGCGTTTGGGAATGGCTTCGCTGGCACCACCCAAGCCGGGTTGTAACGTGAAACCCGCCCTATCTCCGTCGCTCATCACAAATATTTGTTGAACAATCGGTTCCATGAGTTGTATAGTTCGCTGACACGATTCAATGTGGAAGTCGTAGTCATGTCGTTCTTCTTCGATGCGGTGTAGAGCCTCCTCGTATTGGTTCTTGCGATGGGCAACAAAGCCGGAATCTTCTGAGGCCCAGGTGGGGTGAGAAGCCCAAACATCGTTTAGGACTTCGTAGCACATGCCATCGCGCCCTTTACAAGGTTTGTCTTGATCCCGTTTGGGTAGATGACGATAGCTTGGACCAAGAGCACGACAATGTGAGAGATTGACACGGCCGGGATCGGGTCGGACGCGTGCCTCAACCACCTCCTCTTGATCTTCGATATCGAGCCATTCTTTGAAGTACTTCATCAGGTCTGGGCTGCCCCCAATAAAGGAACCGACCCTGTCAACCAGGGTGTACTTATCAATCAGATCTTGACTGAAAAGGTTCAGCAGTTTCATGAATTCGGCGTAGCTGGCACGATTGCCGATCTGTTTCTTAGCCCTGTCAAAGAAGCCAAGCTCTTCTTGGGTGGTCGAGATATTTGGGAATGGTGGCAAGGGTTCAGGTAATTGAGGTACAAGCGTTGGAGAGGTGATCACCGCATCTGTGGGAGGTTGACGCTGCGATGCAAGTTTGGGGCGCTGCAAAGGTGGTCAGTAACATGAACATTGTAGAGTGGTGAGTTCCATGCACGCCAACAGGCAGAGATGGGTGGACTCGAAATAGGGAATAACATACCTTGTTAGCATTTCCAACTTGGACCTGCCCAGCTCGAGGCCCTTGTGAAAGAGTGGTATCTGCAGCCGACTGTGTAGAAGCTTGATTTACAAGAGTAGCACCAGGTCCCCCTCTGCGCTTTTTGTTGTCTTTGCTGGTGCTTGGAGGGTCGAATTGGCCCATGGGTGGCATCTTTGAAGTGGGCCTTGGTGTCTGAGCCTGAGGTAGCGACCCAGAAGTGTAGCCAGTTTCACCACGGACATTGCTCGTTTGCTCTTCTTGGGCCATTGCTTTGGCAGCTTGTGCTTTACCCTGCGCCGCAGATTCTGGAAGGAACTGTTTGAAATCGTCAAGCAGATCCGGTGCCGAGATGAAAAGCTGGGTGACTTGAGCATATACGTCCTGGATTGGCTTGGATTCTCGCTGGTAGGTCTGCAAGATCTCAAGGAACTGCTTGTAGATCTCGGGCTGTTGCGCGAAGCGGTTCTAGTACCTAAGTTAGCGCATCCAGAGAGCAGGGAGGCATTATTACCTTGATTTTATTCACGTAGCTGATAGCATGATTGAACTCGACAGGCCCACCACGCTTCAATTCACCCAAGGACGAGTTGCCGGCAAATGAACCACCTTGCTGCGTATAAGAACCGTTCTGACCTGAACCGGGAGAGACGGCCAGAGCTGGCCTCGTCGCGCCATTGGTGACGGCAGTGACTGCATTTTGCAGTGTTGAGACGCCACGTTGATCCTGTTGGCCAAGAGCACTCAAGACTTCTTCCATAGGTCTCTCAGGCTGCGCCGGCTTGTATCCAGCCAGCTCCGCAGGTCTGGAATCAGGGGATGCACCCAGCGGTTGTCCCCAGCCATGACGGCTTTCAAAGGGGTCCTGTCGGCCTCCTGGTGGAGCAGCGACCTGGCTCATTCCTGCAGGTTCAAATTGTGTGCGGCCTCGGTTCTGGAGGGATTGTGTCATGGTACCACTTGGGGTTGTCACCCTGATAGCATCTGGATTGTCGTCTGTACCGCATTCAATACGGTATCCCGGCGGAAGAAAGGTGTTGAATCCTTGGATCAAGGCAGGATGGCCATTGAAAAGATTCGAAACTCGTTCAATGACGCCTGGTGTATCTATCGCCTGGCTTTTAAAATCTTTCATGATGTCCAAAAATCGGTTGTATACATCAGGCTGGTCGCTGAAGCGCACCTTGACCTGGTCAAGATAGCTAAGGGCATCGTTGAGTATAGGCTGTTGGCCGTGCGCAAGCTGAGCAGGAGCCGGCATCGGAGATGGGCCCGGCATAAAGGCCTGTCCTTGTTGTGGTGGGGGCCCACCAACTTGCTGATGCATGAATTGAGAAGGACGCTGGGCTTCGTGTTGCGATGGGCCACCAAAGAGGGAGTTTGCTGATGGAGGAGGGGGCCCAGTATGTGGTACTGAGCCAGCACCGCCGTTCGCAAGCAGGCCATTTGGCCCATGGATCGAGTTTTGAACCTTCGAAGCCACTGGTTGATGAATGGGAATCGATGCATGACTCTGGACCGGGCGTTGCTGCTGGTGGTCTTGATGCATACGCTCCATTTGTTCTCGTTCACGCGCTTCACGTTCTCGTTCTCGCATCATCATTTCGTCCCGTTGTCTCTGAAGTTCTCGATCTCTCATATCTCTTTCTCTCAGTTCGTGTTCCCTCATCTCCCGTTCACGTAGCTCTCTCATCTCTCGTTCACGTCCGAGATACGGAGGCGAGTGCTGAGGTAAAGGGTGCCCCAAAGGTCCCATGGGGTGACCTTGGGGCTGAGGTGGAGGCGGCTGAGTGTTGTACTGATGTTGTTGCTGATGATTAGGAGGGCCTTGTGTCAGATCTGCGATGGAAAGACTGTGGCTGCCAGAAGGCTGAGAGTGGTGTTGATGAAATGAGGCAGGAGGAGGAGGCAAGACATGTGCCTGAGGTTGTGGAGGACCAGTTGGTCTGCAACACATTGAGAGTCAGCACAATTTTCAATGTTTATGTTGGAGAGAAGGGAAAAGATGTGTGGGCTGTCTGAAAGGGAAGAGTACTTACCCATAGTTCGGAAAAGGTCTACCTTGCGGCTGTGGTTCGCCTTGAGGTGGTCCTCCCGGGCCGCGCCAGTGGTCGCCGGGATTTTGATTCATCTCGACGGTACTGATGAAGACGAATACTGGTAGTTTTCGTCGAAGTCTGGTCGAAGAATGGTGGTTGCTCGGATCACGCGCTTGAAGGTCTCATAGTCGCATTTGGTGTTGAAGTCGCGAACCTTGCAGCAGAAAAGGTAGATGAGTAACAAATGTACTGGAACGGAAAAAAGCCGAGTCAAGTAGATTACCAGCAGTAGATCTAAGCCGCGACCGAACGGGCCCTTCTACCCTCGCTGTGACTTGGGTTGATGAGAAACGATTAATGCCAGCGAATTCACCTTTGGGAAAACCTCCAGCTAGGGGTTCACGACAAGCAAACGGCATGACGAGCCTTAGTCGGCCAAGTTGCCTCGTTCGACAAGTGGCTTCTCCACCAACTCTAAAAGCTGTGCTTTAGAAGGGATCAGCTAATTGTCTAACGCTATGCAGCTAGTCTGATATTCGACCTCGGGATTGATTCAAGAGTTCCTCTGGTACTCTTGCGTATATCCATGAACCTGAGGATCTGGGAATCTGGCTGAGTCAACTCAAAAGAACTTG
This sequence comes from Exophiala sideris, assembly GCA_000835395.1. Lineage (NCBI taxonomy): Eukaryota > Fungi > Ascomycota > Eurotiomycetes > Chaetothyriales > Herpotrichiellaceae > Exophiala > Exophiala sideris. Next base: position 6,335,445 of record KN846951.1, on the reverse strand, counting down.
CTGGCCAAGCTCATCAATCCTGAGCCACCGCCACCGCCGCCCTGACTCTTCATGAACATCTGGAGCGCCATTTTGGCTGCTGAGTTGACAGCCGACTGCTTGTCTGTACCTCCCATGACATTGCCTTGACTGCTCTGCTGGTCGAACAATTTGGACGCTTCCTGCATTGCCATAGATACCATCTGGTTTTGTCCGCCTGAACCGCTGCTTGCACCACCGCCACCTTGGAACATCTTTAATGCTTGCATCTGTACATAGGTCAGTATACTCTCAAATCAAAGCATCGTCAGATGGGAAAGGAATGCATACCGCTGCTCCTGCGCCCAGGGTATTGGCGTCATGCTGTTGACCCCCACCACCTTGCTGATAGAGCTGCTGATGGCTTTGTTGAAGTCGGGACTCGTCCAGATCCTCTGATTGAATGTTGCTTTGGTTGTTGCCAAGGAACGACATGGCCTGGCCGAACATACCGGCTTCTTGAGGGTTGCCGTGTCGCTGGGCATGTTGCATGACCTCGTCCTGGTTGAAGCCAGAAGAACCGCCTCCATAACCACCACTTTGTTGTCCGTATCCACCATCACCACCTTGACCACCTCCATAACCACCACCATAACCACCGCTTTGTTGGCCATAACCACCACCTTGGCCACCACCTCCATAACCGCCACTCTGACCTCCATAACCACCTTGACCACCTTCATAGCCACCACCTCCGCCGTAACCACCACCTTGACCTCCGCCATAGCCACCTTCCTCTTCACGACGGTGATGTCGAGGTGGTTCGTCACCATAGCCTTGTTGACCCCCAAAGCCACCTTGACCTCCGCCGAATCCACCTTCCTCTTCGCGTCGACCATGGTGGTGGCGTCCTTCACCGCCAAAGCCACCTTCCTGGCCACCGCCAAAGCCACCGCCTCCGCCGTAGCCGCCGCCCTGTTGGCCTTGATCGTAATTGTCACCACCACGTCCACCACCTCCGTATTCGTCTCGTCCGTAAGACATGATGAGTTGTTGTAATTGGGTTTGCAAGAATTCTGGGTAATTTAGTTGTCGAGCGTGGTAATGATCAAGATGAAAATATCTTTGGGGAGCAAACGAAACAGAAGCAATTAAGTCACGATTTTGATTGCCGTCACCTTGTTTAAGAGCAAAGTGAAGCTGGCATGGCATCAGTCCCTTACTCAATCGACGTCATCAGGGTGCCTTGGCATGCGTGGGCACCTGAAAGTGACTTTGCTGCCACTGCCGTGCCTGAAAAGACTAGCCACGTTACGTTAACACTGGTCGACAAACGAGCTCGGATCTTGCCCGTGCCTCCACAAATTCTGACGAGATTCAGCCTTTCAGGTGCCACTGTGAAGCCCAACTCCTCCTGCCGTCCGACGAATCATATCAGCATGGCCGACAGTAATACTCCTTCTACCACTACCAACAACTCAACCCCGTCACAATGTGCAAAGTGCGGTAATACAGACAACCTCAAGCGTTGTGCAAAGTGTCAGACCACCCAGTATTGTTCTCGTGATTGCCAAAAGGGGGACTGGAAGGAGCACAAAAAGACATGCAGTGGAAATGCCGCTAGCAGGAATACCACGGCCTCGTCTGGTACCGCTGAGAACACCACGAGCAATGGTACGCAATCTGCTCCCAAAGGTCTGACTGCAACCATCGAGAAACCATTCACGGCTCTCAAAGAGAAGAAATGGCTCTACGACCGTCCAGAGAAAGATGTGTACAAACTGCTCATTGATGCCTGCCGCTTACGCCTCGATGATGACTACAAGTTCAGTGGTGATGCGGACAGCATCTACGGCGGGGCTTCCAATGGGTATGGCTATTTCAGAGGATTTCTGCGAAAGGCCGAGAACAAGACCGGTCTCTTGCCACCTTGGTGGTCAAAAGAAAAGGCAGCTGAGTGTCTAAGACTGGGACAACAGGATGGCTGGAGTGATCTTAATTGCGCGATCGAAAAGAGCGACGTGATGGAGCACTATGGAGATGCAGAGATGCCAATGCAATTGAGATTGTTCGTGGAGTCGATACTTGGGACTGGTCCTGGTGGTCAGAGCGGAGCTACCATGCTGCGATTCAAGGCTATGGCCGAGAATGGTTCTATGTCTACAAGTACAATTGATGTGAGCAGGCATATGCGGTAAGACAAAGCTGCATCGTGCAGGAAATCGAATTTCGGGATTGGAAGATCTCTTCGGAAAGAGGAAATCGTGATCAATCTCACCAAGATTTTCTCGTCGAAGTCCCGTGACGCATGATGTTTTCAATTGCTTTGGAAAAGTGCTCGTTCAATTGCAAAATAAAAGCATCGTTTTGGTGGTTATTTCATGTCACAGGATTTCAGTACTGACGTGGCGAAGTGCACCTGGCAAACGTGCGATTTATTGGACTTTTGACCTACATATCTAAGCTTCAGGATCGCCATTTAATTGGAGCGGCAGGTCTTCGGCGCTCACTACTGAAGTACTAATGTAGGCGACTTCATACTACTACTCGTATTCATTGCACTGAACGGACCGTGGCGTTTACCTAGATCCTCTTGGATCCGACGATGGCTGGCAACCCCCCAGCGACGCCGGGAGCTGCATGAGTGGCAGCTGGTGGCTGCAGACACTTATTTGCGCCCCTGGTGTTCGAGACACGCGTAGGTAGGGTGAAGTTCGATCATCAGGCTGAAGAAAAGCTATGTCGTTCTCCATGTCATCGCCGAGGGTTATGCTTTCAAACAACTGTCAGAATGGGTGTCATAGACACTGCCTCCATGATTTTCGAATGAATGTGGCTTGCCCTTTGCGGAGGACGAAGTCATGGATCCTGTGACAATTTTGGGGGTGGTCGGCACCGCGATCGCTCTCGCGCAGGTTGCCGCTGAGCTCGTCAAAGCCGTACAAAAACAAATCTATGAAACAGTCCGAGCACCATTTTGGGTTACCGATCTTGTGCAAGAGATAATGATCACTGGAGTGATTTTGGCCAAAATTCGGCAGCTCATTGACCATCAGTACACTACAGCAACCCTCATTTTCAGCGATGAAGGCCTGCTTGTCCTGCAGGAATCAGCGCATTTCTGTGAAAATGTCTGCTCAGAAATCAGCGACGGCTTGCGCAAGGTCAGCAGGCAAATTGACCAGGCCTTCATATCCCGCCAAACAAACGACATTCTGCAATCCATCAAAAGCATCCAGCTCAGTCACTGGGGAAAAGTGAAGTATTCTTTCAAGAAGGACGAATTCGATCAATGGACGTGCGTCATGTCGCGTGTCAAGAGCAGTATCCATCTGCTCCTCGATATAGATACGCTCGTGAAAAGCAGAACCACGTGAGTGACTGACTTCTGGCGTCCCTGGGTGCTCACAATGTCTCATACTATTGAAGCCAACCAAGCTCGCCCTTACAAGCACAAATGCTTACTAGCGAAGCCGATACGGTAAAGCGATTAGCGAAACATCATGTACAAAGGCAACAGGCTCGGGAAAAGGTTGAAACAGTGGTTTCACATCACAAGCAAGCGATTGAACACGAGAACAGTATTCGACCTCAGGTACACCCAGAAGAAATCGAGAACATATGGTCAGTCCCAATAGCACAGCTTCCAATGTGTTTAGCCATAACCCATTGTCGCTAGTGGGCTACCTGCTTTCGTGCAGGTGTTGACCCGTAACGGTGCCTACTTCGAGGCTGTAGCGATTGAATTGGAGCTTGGTACATGGGAGACCCGGCAAATGAAGCTCAATCTAACCCAACGAGCAATTTTGGAACAATTTGCTCAGAACGAGGCTCAAGCTGGTGATCCCGCTTGGAAAACATTGGCATCTTTGTCTTTTGACGAGCAAGAGGCTGTGCTCCGTGCCCTGAAGAATGCGAAGGCTGAGAAATCTGGCATTCAGTCGGGTATGGGACCAGACACTACTGGGCAGCCTGGACGGGAACCTGAGCTGCTAGCAATCTCAATCAAAGACAAGCCACCTCGGCGCCGATATCGGTGGAAATCGTTCAGAGTGAATGGCAGAAAGGTCAGTACCAGGCATGTGAAAGAAATTTTGGTCATCCTGGCGAATGTTGGTAGTTCTGGCCTGTCAAGCCAGACCGCACTAAGTGAGGCAGCCGAAAGCATGCTTTCTGGCAAACAGCCAGTTTCGGCTTTAACAGGTCCCAACATTCCCACGGCGACATCGAAGATAACCTTGCCCAGTGCACCTTCTGGCGAAGTAGATGACCATGTTCCGCAACCATCAGAAGGTAGTGGAGCTGGAGGTGATGATACCGGTATGCCTCAACATCTCGACGATGCACAGCACATATCCGCTCGATCCACTGACGTGGAGGCTGAATCGCTACCAGGTGCTGCAGCCTGGGACAGACAACGGAGAGAGGTTGACAGCTATGCGCTGGCAGAAAAGTATCTCAAGCTTTGGACCCGGGTATACAGTGACGCTCATCTGGCCGAGGCTCGCCGAGCTATCGTGGTGGAGGATGGAAAGGTCCTGCTCAAACCACCTCAGCTGGACCTCAGACCTGTAAGCCTACTCCACGCTGATAATCGTGATGACTGACTTGCTCACTTATAAGAATGCTGAAGTTGACATCGATGATGTGCTCAACCAGCAAATTCAATTCTCCGGCGGTACACTTTGGGACAGCAATATGAACGAAATGATCCGGCGAATCGGGCTTTTCATCAAAGATCATAAGCTCGCTATCATGTTTGCGCAAGTCATGAAGGCTGATCAAAACTTCTTGTACAACCTTGCGTCTCGGCATGGAAAGATAGGCCTCAGAGTTCCGGCGGATCCCCGCAATGAGCACCAGATGAACGAAGCGCAGCAGACATCCATGGACCTGGTGCTTCTTGTCCTCTATGATATAGTCGTTTTCATCGACAGCAAACCATCCTGGGCGGCAGACGATAGTATCGTTGCAGATGTCGGGCGTTACCTCTCGTACATAACAAAGGCCGCTGGTGCATCGCACACAGGAATTTGCCAGTTATATTTTCCGAACAGCTCGGCTCCATAGTGAGTGTCATGCGTCATGTGTTGATATATGCTGACGTGTCATAGCCAGATTGATGAGAATAGAGGTCCCACGTGGGCAACGATCCTTGGGCAGCAGCGCTTGCTACTGTTGACGAAGTGCAAGGCATTGAAGAAGTGCTCAAACGGCATGTCACCGACCCGGCGGAGAGATCCAGCCTCAGTCGACCCGTTCTTGTCCATGTCATGACCGCCGCCGAGGCGGGAGCTCGAGATGATCTCCAGGCCGCAATATTTCGAGCGAGCCGCAAGTTAAGGGCCGCAGGATATCCCGTAATGTCCTTTGCCGTCCATGTCGAACAGGTCGGCAACGAAGTTGCTCCTTTTCGGTTGGGCAATTTTCTGGCCGCCTTTGAGCGTGATAGTCGTGTCAGGTCTAACGTGGCAGCCATAATGCCATTCGAGTATGCCCAGCATCGAGAAAACCATGCGCCAGAAGGAGCCAGGACCCTCACTCCAACGGCCTGGATCATGAAATTACTCATAGGTGCCATTGACTTGAAGTGGAAACCCGCCGATTACTCGAGCCCTCATTGGACGCGCGAAGCATGGAGTTCAACATCTACGCCACCTGCCACTGCTGCACCTGCTCAGGGGACTAGCCGAGCACATTCAACCCTTGTGAGGAATTCAACAGCGGCACAGATCAATGGCACGACAGGGGTCCGAGATGCTACCCCTAAGTCACCTATGAATCCAGGCCTGCAGGCAGATGACAAGCAGCCAGACATGGTACACCGTGCTGTGACTGATGACGATGCTGTAGAGCCTTCAAGGCCTCAAGTCGATGTTTTCGACGACTCTCATGCAGTTGATGACAGCGATAGCGTGCCATCAGAAGTGGCCGACGAATATTCCAGTAACAAGTCGGGGTTATCGACGCATCAATATGACATGTAGAACAGAATGAAACACTTTGGTGCATCACCTATTTCCCAATTGTGTACCTTCGATGTTTTCTTCAACACTCGCAAGGAGAATTCTCTGAGCCCAGCTCAATGGTTCTGCTCACTATATGTCCCTAGCAGCCGGAGAAATGGTCCTTGCCAAGAACATTGACCTACGCAAAGGTCGTTGGCCTGCCTCCTCTTCCATCGATATGCTTGACCACCCATACTTCTTCCGAAACGTAGGCTTGCGACTGCTGCTACTGATGGTGCTTTCGTTGAGTGACGCCATCTCAAAGACATTCTTTTCCGGGATCTCTTCGATCACGCCATGTCGTCCCAGCACATGAGAAGGCCCATCACCGGTACTCAGGTCTCGCAACGACTCGATCTCCGGCGACAGGTTCGCTAGCGCAATCAAACTCAAGAGATCACCCATGCGCAGCATTTCCACTTCCGTCGGGTAACCACCACGACATGGACTATGACCAGCAGTGCGCGTAGCAGGGGGACAGTGGCCGCAAGCCACTCCGTAGGGCGCTTCAATGCCCAGCCGTACCCGTACCGCTCCAATTTCCAGTTCACCACCGTATACAGATCTCGCCGGTTCTTCTTCTCCTCGATCCGGCCTGTTAGGCCATCCGTTCTTATCAGCTTAGCAGGTCCCCCGCTGCGAGCGGCCAGGTTTTTGATCTATGCAATATTGCTCCTTGAGTATGGTCATTGGGTTGGGTAGGCCTGATAGCCCTTCGTAAAAAGCAGCGGTAAAGTCCTAAGTACATCACACAACGAATGGCACGATGCGATCCGCCGCCACAACGAGGTGCAAGGATATTAAAGTTCGAGCAACTTATCTTCCAGTATTCATGTGTACAGCTGGTGCCGTTGCAAGAAGTTCTGCAATCGTATGGAGGCTGTAGCAGATGCACCATGGATCGCCTTTATATCGCCTTTAATGGGGAACACGCTGTATCTGTGAGCCTTCAATCAGGTTGCGCGGGTTGAGGCGTGTAAGGAGCGGCATCACCTTCCCAGCCGATAAAGCGTTGAGAAGCGCTGATGGACTTGTTGAAACGGGATTCGACATCACAGAGCCGACACATCAGAGTGAGATATAGTACTCCGTAGAGGATCAAAACCAAGATGCTTTCGTAAATATTCTGTCTTTTAAGGAGCAAGGTATATTTTGGCCTCCGGCCATGGCGTCTCCGACTACGGCGGCATTCGAATGACGTCGCCCTGGAATTTTAATCAGAGTGACCACTGATAATTGCATTTCAAACCTCACACTGTATTGTCTCTCGAACACACTACATGACCGTCGACTTCATTCTCCATCCTTCTGACGACCTTGCACAGCATCTGCTATAGACAGTATAACTCCATGATGCCACCCACAGCACCCACACGACAAGCTCTCCGTCATCTTCGCCGCATCTGCTCCTCCCCTCAACTCGCCACGAGAACGAACCCTCAACACTTTACATCCCACTCAGTACAACCCATATGCGCCGTGATACCGCGGATACGGCCCGGCCAGCAAAGGTCAATTGCTACATCCTGTACCAGACTACAAGAAGCCCAGCCCTCTTCATCCACGCGTTCGGACGCTGCCGACCCAAGGACTCCTTCAATCCCCGATATAACAAACTTCTACACACTCTTCCCTAAAACTCTATCCGATGGCCCTCCTCCCTCTGGATCTTTTCAAATACCATTAGGACCGTTGAAGCGCGAGTATCTCCAACTCCAGTCGCAACATCACCCGGACAAATACACGTCGCAGCCGACAGCGCATCAGAAGGCACTTGCGCTGTCCTCGCTGTTAAACACCGCATACAAGACCCTTTCGGATCCTCTACTTCGTGCGCGGTATCTTCTCCAACACAACTATGACGTGGACATCACCTCGGAGGACAATAGTACGCACCGCGACTTGACGGACCATGACACCTTGATGGAAGTCATGGAGGCACAAGAAGCTATTGAAGAGGCCCAGACGCAGGAGAAAATAGATGCTTTGAGAGAGGAGAACCGCGGGAGGATAGAACAGACGATTCAGCTGCTAGGCGAAGCCTTCGAGATAGGCGATGTTGATGCTGCAAAAACCGAGTGTATTCGACTGAACTACTGGAACAGCTTACAGCAAGGCTTGCACGAATGGGAACCTGGGAAAGAAGTACGATTGATCCATTGAGGAGTTGATGTTCTATAAAGCATACCACACAAGATACCCATCTGCTATATCTTGACTTGAAGGAGAGGATGTTCGACAAGTTGCGAGCCAATGCCCGTTTCATCAACAGATCATAATCAATATCGATTCCGTGAAAAAATCACAGGCCCTTAGTGATGCGCCAGTGTCTGTACAGGTGTGATGTTGTCGATAATCAGACCTTTGAGCTTCCGAACCTCAAGCTGGATCCTCTTGGAAGCAGATCTGGCATGCTCTTCCCGACCGAACCTCTGCGAGGGTGCTTGTCTTCGGCGGTCATGTCTGATGACATCTTCCACCTGGGTGGCTCGATCGATGTGCTCTTTACCGCTCTCTTGCGACCTATCGTATCCTCCTGCTTCTGATTTTTGGAATGCTCTTCCATACGTTCAGCTTCGAACTTCATTGCCTGGGCCAGGAAATCATTCCACTTGTCCTTCTGACTTTGTGGCAAAGTCAAATTGACAGAAAACACTTCCCGGTCCGGATCCTCCAGCATCGGACTTCGACCCTGCTTGTTATGTGCCAGAACGAGGCGGTCCAGACCACAGAAGTTCTCGGTGTATCCCCAAGGCTTGATTGTCCTACCCTTCCGATTGAAGAAGTTTACACCGAACTCTGTCCAAGTATGTTCATAACTCGTTGAAGGCATGAACAAGATGTCTGACACAATGTTACACAACCAATCCGGAATGTGAAGGACATCCTCCAACAAGATTGTATGGCTCTCCTTGCTACCAGCTGCACGACGTATCTTTATCTCGACGGTGCCGATGCCTCGTACTGAGACTTGACTCTGATCTGCCACTGTAAGTGCGTATGATTTGAAGGCGAAGTATGTTTTGAATGCAGCTCGATCGGTGGCAACATGAACGTTTGAGGCAGTTGAAAAGATCCAATCGTAGCATTGTTTCTTCTTCGGTTTCTCAATCTGAGCACCATGGACTGTGCCACGTCGATCTGAATAGTAAGAGCTTGGCTGGATAATCGGAGGTGGCAGATCTCCACGCGGATCGAAGTTAAAGGGCATGCTGCGAGAGGCTACCGAAAGAGATGAATCAGAACACTCAAAGATTCATACAAGACGTAACAACAAGGACAATACTATTGGTGACTCGACTGAGGGCCCGAGTGAAAACCGAGGTACCCGTACGCAGAACAGTGATTGTGAAACGAGCGGAAGTGCGAAGCCAAAAAACCAAAATCGCCTTGCAGAAGGTCAGAAAAGAGAAGTCGGAGATGCGGAGGAAGACTTGAGTCGTTGCACCAGCGGTAAATGGGAAGCGTTGAGACTTTCCGATGAGGAAGGCACTGTCAGCATCTCATACTGGGAAGGTGTATACCAGCAAGGACTCCGTCTCCGAGCTTTGGGACACAATCTGACATCGTGATGATAACAGACACCTAAATTGCTCTTAGGTGCTCATTGTAGGAGACTCAAAGGAGCGAATTCACTTCACATGACAACGCTTTACGATTCTATGGCCGACATACCTCTCGCAACGTACTTGTCTGCGCCGCTCCGCCCATAATCTGGCACGAAGCAACAAGCCACTTCTGACTGTCCGACCTTACGGAGCACCAAGCGTCCCTTGCGTGACTCGCTACATTCCTCTTAGCAGAGTACCGTCCTCAGGGAGGAGAGGCGCCAGCTCGATGAGAAACGGCGCAGCTATGTTCTGGACAAGAGAGCCAAAAAAAGAACCGCTTGCCTGAGGCGCTGCTACTGTTCAATTTTCTCCATGGCATGGCTCAGAATCCCACAAACCACGCCATAGTGGTTTTTCTGCGTAACCGGCGCTTGCATTACTGGCCAGTCATGGCAGCGTACGGAGGAGCAACCAAGTATCAGGTATAGCAAAAGCCATTCATCATACGGGTTCACAGACAAGGTGCGTGCTTTGGCGTGGTGCCGAATCTTCAAAGCAATTTACTGGTGAACCAAGAAATGGGTTTTGCACGCGGGTTTTTTCTACGGTACGTCCGTTCGAACAAACACTATAGTCGGCCATATCCATCCACTTCCAGACACCTTCCGTCCAAAGATGGTCATCGCGTATACAACGCTACAGTAACGTGTTCGGTACGTATTCCAGAGTTTGTACCGACTGTGCCATGGAACGAAGGTTAGGTCCTCAACTAGGTCCTCAACCCCTTCTTTGGCACCGAGGACATGAGGACTCCCAGCAGGTAAGCGCACGAAAGTGGTGTCGAGAGGTATCGGCTTCGTCGTGAGGACCTCCAAAATCAAAGGTATAAGTATTTCGTGGGTGTCCTTCAGTCGAGTAAACTCTTCATATCACTCTTGCATACCTGGAGTTCTCCATTCACATAACACTTCAACCTTACCTTACCTCTCTGACACCCACCTGTCCCATCCCCTCTTACTCCTTTGTTACATCTACACCTCCCTCAGTCCAACACCTCACTCAACATGTCTTCCTTCTCCAGCACCAGCAGCACCAGCACCCGCTCCGAGGACATCGGAGTCCTCTATGAAGACCCGGAATCGGGACCCTCCAGCCCCATCGACAACCCTGCTAGCCCGAGCCGAAGGGATTCACTCTCTTCCCTCTTCAATTTCTCCTGGGAGAGACCCGGAGACAACGAAGGTGTCGACTTCCATGTCGACGACAGCATCGTCCAGCGCACCAGACTCGAAATGTCTGCTCAGGAACCCACCCTTCGCATCGACAGGGAGGGTCTCCCTCTCGGCCGCCGTGGCACTCCTCCTTATTTGCCAATCTCCGACTTAGCAGTTGCCTTCAACCGGGACCGTATCGCCCAGGCGAACTGGGAGAACAACGACGAATGGATCATGGGGGTAGCCCGAAACTTCAGGTTCGAGTCTAGGTCGCCCTCCCCACCTCTATCCTTCACAACGTCGTCCGATCTTTCTACGGCGACCACCCTGGCAACGTCGTCCAATCTCTCCACGGCGACCACCCTGGTCAACTCAACCCCAATGCGGCCTATCTCCCCTCCCGTCCCAACAACAGAGGGCCGACGTCGATTCCAGAGGATCCCAGTATGGGAAGGCGACAACGACGAGCGTGTTCCCTTGGTCCCCCTCATAGGCAGCATAGAGGATCTCGTGCAGTGGCCGGAATATTCCCCAGCGTCCAGTCCGCCTCAATCCCCAGTGATGGGACCACTTGCAGATCCAGTCAACATGCATGAATGGGAGGAAATCATGGACTGGCTGGAATTAGAGCCGACAACCAGCCCGCTTGGCTCGCCAGTCTGGGATCCGTTTAGCTGGCTCGCTCCGGGTCCATTCGCCATGGACATTGGTGGGCCTCTCACGGAAGCACACCTAGAAGAATACCTACAAGCACCAATAAGTAGCCCAGAACTGGCACCAGCACCATGGCCCATGGTTTCACGCGCTCGAGCCCCATCACCAGAACCAGCGCCGCGAGCCTCTGGTCCAAGATCGATCCCAATTGTCGCTGAGCCAAAAAGATCTACCGGGCCCATCGACCAAACGCTAAGTCCTCAACTGCTGTCAAGACACACGGTCATGTACGGCAGAATCATGGATCGAATTCGATAGTGCTGAGCAAATACCTATGGATAGTGGTCGACGATGGCATCCACTACAACCTGTACAGCTTTTTGGCTTTTTGGACACGTGGAAGGATTCATGCCAAATAAGGATACGGCCAGAGTGTTCTGGTCCAACACAGGAAAGCATTGAAACGTTTAAGCTGGAGTTTTGTGGTTTGGATACATTCTGGAAGATACCCCTGCTGCGATTTAGGCCCACCCTTGAATTTTGGAGGCAGGCCATGTACAACGTTTGTATCTTGGATTTGGTTCAACGGATCTGAACATACGACGGAAAGACATCCGTTCTGATTGTGTAGCATAGTATATGTATTTTGCTAAATTTGCGAAGGGCTGCGACCGATTGCATAGCCCATCTTGTTTCAGCAGATCTGGAGCGTGAATACAATATCTCTGTTGAAAATAAATTTTGCACTATGTTCTTTCGAGCAAGGTACGTCTTTTTCGCAACACTTTTAAGATCTCTTCTTTTTCCAAGATCAACAAACCTCAAGGCCCATAGTCTTGCCGTGGCAAATCATGAAAAAAGCGCTGAGCTTTTCTGCCCTTCTTGACAAACCCGAAAATGACGCCTCGCTCTGTGTACGATGCCTTCAGGAGAGCAAACCAAACATGAAATCCGTAGAACTCCATGCTATGAACACGCAGGCAACCTGCACACCCAGCGATGAAAGCCAAGGGGAAATGAAAAATGTGCCCGAAACAGATTTTCTCTGCGATAATGTTACATTTGCATCTGAACATCCTCTCTCTCCCGCTCTGGCTCACTAGGCGCGAGCGTTTCACTACGCATCCGCGCTCTATCGACCTCCATCTTGTCACCAGCCATGATGGCTTGGCCACCCTGTTGTTGTTGCTGCTGTTGACCCTCCGGTCTCTTTCCAAGTCGTTCACACCATCCTTCGGCACTGACAAGTGTATCGTTGACAACACGACTGACCTGTGTCATCATGTCCAGACCTTCTTGCGCGAGCACCATGACCCGTCTTCCGCTTTTGGTTGCTTCGGAGTTACCTTCGGCATTGTGTGCCGACGCGTCATAGTTGATGTTGGCCATATTGAAACGTTGAGGCAAGCTGGTCAAGTGGCGGTGAACAAGATCACGAGCGTTCTGAGGGAGCGCGCCTCCAGCATAGTTCGAGACTATGCCGACGACATGTTTGAGGGTTTGGAGCACATCGGCCTTGAGAGCGGCAATGCGAGCTAGTAAGGCAGCTTGTCGCTGTTCTTCTCGGCTTTGAGTCATGCTGGCGACGGACATGGGCGAAGTCTGTTCGCCTGGGGTGACACCTTCATCCCATCTCTCTAGTAGAGTTCTGAGGTTTTGAATGGCTTCGCTAAGATGGCCATTAGCCCACCGCAGCCAACTCAGACAGTACCTGAGACTTCGGATGGATTCATCGCTCATAGCGATGCCGAGGCCACTCGTGGAAATCACGAGTTGCTGGCGCCAGTTTGGCGGCGGTTGGCGTTCTCGAGTTTGCAGTGCGACTTGTGTCTCGGAGTAGGGAGGCGAACGGTCACCAGGGTTGTAGGCCGGGAGAGTCTCCGTGTATGCCTCGGAGCTCGATCGGCGAACACCATTTGAAACTGTATCGCTATAGCCTTTCTCGACATCTGGAGTCCGTGCCGGACTAGTAGCAGATATACCGTCGCGTTTTGGTTGTAGGACCCATCTCAGACCACCCTCGACGCCGGATATCCTAGCGACTGTGCCCGCGATAGGTAGACCGACATATCTCTCAGTCCACTCTGCGCCTGGGATGTATGATTGAGTGGTTTTGTAGGCCGAGAGGGAGCCGTTTATTAGGCTTCCGGCGAGGGGATATTGACTGGTGATGAGTCTCAAGAGAGGTTCGGGTTGATTAGAGTCATAGGTCGTCTGAGTTTGAAAGAGAGTAGGTGGAGGTTGTGACTGTCTGGGAGAATGATATTCTGATGTCACATGTTAGTCACGGTTACTTGGGATTCGTGCGGCACGAACGTACTTTGGTGTAGGCCACTGAGTGTCTCTGCAGCCTCCATATCTTCTGCAGACATTCCTGAAAGCACACTGGCAGCTCTTGTTGAACGCTCATCGGACCTCCTCATGTCTGTGTCAATTGAGGCTCGTTTGTGGGTTTCAGTAGAGGAGCGATATGCGGACAAAGGAGGAGAGAAAGGCGGAGGTACAGCGTAAGGGGGATTTGGCGAATGCGAGTCCATTGTGAGCTGAGCTGGGTTGTAGAGTCAGGGTATATGTTTGGTCTCGACCGGAGTGAATGTGCGGTGGCCAGTCAATTGTGGTGGAGGGAGTGAATATAAGACGTGACCGCACAAGCCTCTACATGTCGAAGAAATGTCGCAAAATAGTGAATGGAAGGACCGTCAATGCATTGGGGTGACCATAGACACAGGCGCTGGTGAAGAACAATGAATGGGAAGAATCGCACAATGCTGTCGTCAGAGTTGAGAGGTCCGAGAAGCAGAGGCACAATCAGCCCAGCCGCACTGGTGGTGATGATGATCTGCCAAAAGAGGAGGAGAGAAATAGCGACAGGAACCGAGCAAGAGCGAGAGAATGGAATTGATCACATGCTTCAATTAAACTGACGACACTGAAGATTCCGATTGGTTGATGCACTGATTTGGGGATTGCGACTTCGGCGCTGAGCAAATGAACGAGACAAAAGCGCCTAAATCACCTTGAAAAGGCACTAAGAAAGCCCCCTACAGGTATTAGAGAATTGTCCATGTCATCATTCGTCCCGGCCGTTAGGAACCATGTGGCTCGCCTAACCGACTATAGCAGCACTTTGCGGTCTCTTTATCTTTCGGCATGTGCCTTTTATTATCATTCTGTGATCTTGAAGAATGACTTATAAAGAGAGGCTATATGGGTAAATCTTGATATTGACATGTGCTTTCCGGCAGATTCAATGTCAAACTTGCAACCATCAGCTATGCGCTCACTACCCTCACTGACAACATCCTCGACTGATCATCAGCCATGCCGCCTCACAGCGATGTTCGGTCATGCAGTAAGGGTGTATCGCTGATCTTCAGAGATCAACTGCATCTGTAGGCTGGTAAGGTAGTGTGCCATTCCTATCTCTTACATTTCGGGAATGGCTCGTGTTTCATGGTGCATATGCTGCCCGTGGAAAGTGCATCCATCATGGCCCTTGCCGACCTCTAGACTCACAAGTCGACTACCCTCAGCCGTCACTCAACATCTTCAGCTTCTTCTGCAGATGATAATGCGTTCTATATAAACCTCGAGATGCGATGGAACGTAAGAGCAGCTAGGGTGCTGTATGAAGTTGAAAACGAGCGAGAACCGATTTGTCGACTATATAGGCGGAACGGAAGAACATTTGAGCGGGTGCACGCGGCGTCTGCGGAGTGCGAATGTCTCTACCATACTGTAATAGTAACATCCTTGAATCTCGCGTTTCGAGGTCCATAGACCAACACTCTCCCATTAGCAATGTTCTCCCGATAGCATCCACAGAGTACACTCGCCACAAGTATTTCTGGTCTGCAGTCGCAATGCGAACAGTATGGACCTCCAGCAATACCTTGGTCAGAACCCACCAGCGGACCAACCAACTCGTTCCATCTTTCCAAAGGGCCCAGCGTTCAATCTCGAAGACTTCTCGAATCGCGACTTTATAGCCAAAGACTTCATCGAATCGCTGACCGAGAGTGCCCAATCCTCCAACCGCCGATCCAATGGTGCCAATGCACCTTTCGATCCCAAGCCACTTATTCGTACGTTCGAGCAGGCCTCACGTCGACTTGATGAGCTATCAGGCGAATTAGAACATCGCGAGAATGAGCTATCGGCTGCCGTGAGAAGGGCTGAAGCACAGCATGCGAGTAATACAGAAATACTGGGGAGAAAACTGAACCAGACAATCGAAAGCTTTCAGAAGCTGGACACGTCGCTGAAGTCGGACCGTGGTGAGAGATGGGGTGGTAATGTCGCCGTCGAAACGGGTCGCCGACTAGAAGAGCTGGACCGGCAAAGAACCAAGGCCTTGGACGCACACTTCCTGATAGAGTGCTGGGACGAAGTTAGCAATCGAGGAGAAGTAACACTATTGGAGAATCTCAGGCGCTCAGGCACCGGGGAAGGGAAGATCAGGTCAGCGAATATAGCCCGTCAATTGCTACGAATCAGCCAGAGACTCGATCCAAAGAGTCATGCGCAGGCAAATGGTGTCCCTAAAGCAAATGGTGAAACACCAAACGGCACAACAGGAGGCCGGAACTTCAACACAAGAGAAGTCATTGAGAAGTTCATTGAGACTTTGGAGAATGACATGCTCAAGCTCTTCGACGATTTCTACAGGCGGCAGAACTTCGAAGAGATGAAGAATTGTGCTATTGTCCTACAAGATTTCAATGGCGGCGCGTCTGTCCAGGCAGCCTTTGTCAACCAGCACCAGTTCTTCATCGATCGAAGTAACCTGGTGACTGATGAGGTCGGCGGCGATCAAGAAACGTGGATGCGCTTATCTGACCCAGATGCCGAACTCCCTGGAGTAGAGCCTGGCCTACAGTCCTTGATCGACGAGGTCAAGGTTGTCGTTCAAGAAGAGTCTGCCATCATCAAGCGAGCATTCCCGTACCCGGAGCAAGTCCTCGGGAAATTCGTCCAACGTGTATTCCAACAGTCGATACAGCAAAGGCTTGAAGTCGTGTTGGAGAAAGCCGAGTCTGAGTCTACCCTAGCATATCTGAGATCGTTGCAAGCAGCTAGAAGCTATATCAGCATCTTGGTAGACGACCTGAAAGCCCATGGCCTAACAGAACATCCAGAATCTGTTACATCCCAAACCAGTCAACTACTGGATCAGCAACTCGACGAACTGTTCACGCCGTACTTCGGCGGCTCAGCCTACATTGACAAGGAGAAGCACAATTTGCAGGAGCTCTACAAGTCACTTCTATTCAAGTTCGAACTTTTCCATTCTCGACGACAAAAAGAACCCAAAACATACCTCGCCTCATTACGAAACCGGGGTCAAGAACTATTAGCATCCGCCAGGGAAGCCACGGATGCCTACGTGAAAAGTCTTGACCTGGAGAAGATGTCACCCACGCAAAAGAGAATCCTCCTATCTGTTGCCGGCCTCAACAACACCGACAAGGCACAACCAGACGTCGAACTCTCCGAAGCAGATGGACGACTAAACGTCGTATTCGCCAAAAGAATGCTCAAATGGCTCGCTGAAGGAGTCAGGCGAGGCCTCGAGCTCGGTGGCGGGTCAGAAACGCCAAAGGACGTAGCTGCACTTCTGAACCTGATACTCAAAAACCTACTAGAGCTCTACGTCGAAGTCGCGCTCGATGCGGCCGCAGATGCAGCTTCTTCCGCCGAATACGCCAAAAGAGATCCGGACTTATCCTATCTGGCAAGTCTGAGGACAGCCGTACACATCACACACCTGGTCCAAAGCTGCATCAACACGCTCCTCATTCCGCTGGCGAGCACGAGCTTGACTACGCGCCGAGAAATGGAGAAGAACACTCGTACCGCCGTCGCGCGGATTGAAGACCAGATCAACACCATCGAACAGCAGACCATAGACGGCGTGCTCAACTGGACATCGAGACTTCTTTCGAATCAGAATCGAACCGACTTCCGACCCCGGGCCGAGACCGAAAACATATCCCTCGAACAAGCGCAGACACCGACGTGTGACAGCGTATGCAGATTTCTCGGTCTCTTCCATGATACGGCATCGCAATCCTTCGACGGTGCTAACCTCAGTGTCCTTCTGACTGAAGTCGCTGTGGGCTTTCGCGCACAACTCTTGCAGCATTTCACAAAGTACCAGGTCAACCGGATCGGTGGGGTTATGCTCGCCCGAGACATGAGTCGCTACGTGCAGATGTTGCGCTCTTGGGGTCTAGACGAAACTTTCAAGGCGAGTCTCGAGGTTTTGACCGAGTTGGCCAGTATTTTTGTCTTGCTTCCTGATGCCCTCAAGGAGAGATTACGAGGACAAGTGCTCGGCAACTTGGGCAAGGAGAATCTCAGGCCGTACCTCCTCAAACGGGATGACTATATGGAAGTCGGAATGCAGAGTCTCCTTCATTCATTGTGAACAGACAGTGTCTGTTTGTCTGAAGAGTATGTATGTACAATTCGCCATCTGACTGGCTCGAGAATGGAGAGTGGCGAGTGAGATATATATGTACAGCAGTCTTGAGTGCGTTGCAAGCTGCATTGACACCCTGAACCCGCGATCATCTGCTGCGTACCTGTTATACATTGCGTTTATTCGTCTGTTCAATTCCTGCGGCCAGCCTCAGGACTGTCTTTAGTTCGGTCATCCACCGTCGGGCTTTTGGTGTACATCCGTAGTCACTCCCAATCATGCGTCTGACCGAGCCGTGTTGTGCAAATGCTTGACGCCACTGAAATGCAGCCTTCAAACATACGACCTGCTGAATGCAACGTTTTAAGTCCTCCCGGCTCTCCAGTCCATCGGTGTTGCGGAGGTACATTGTACACGCCCGCGTTGTTTCTTCCAGAGTCCCAACCTTGCATGTTATCCATATCATATCTTGAACCCATACCCAGCCATACAATCCTTATACTTCCCCACCAAACTCTTACAATCCTCCTGGGGATCGTCCGCTCTCGAGAAAAGCATACACTCATCGCGCTGGGACTTCTCGTCCTTGCACACGCAGCAGGGCTTGACTTTCTCGCCGCCAGCGGCAGGTTTGATGTCCGAAGCCAGATTGTTGGGTGTGGATGGTTGTGTCACTACTCGCACGTGTCAGCCATACTGTGCGTAGATCCCATCCTTTTAAAAATCCTTTCGTAAAATGCAGAGCGCGATCCGTACCTGCAGCGGGTTGCGCCGGCGTGGGCGATGAACTGAACCAACCCATTTTTCTGTGTTCGGTGTGATTTTATGATCGCAGAAGTAACAGGTTCGTCTCAGGCAATTCAGGTAGTCACGCTCCGTGAGTTTACAAGTAGGTTGAAGGTGAAATAGCAAGCTCGTGACTTCGAAGACTTGATGAGAAATACAAAATACTGGATGCGCAATGATGGAATCAGTTGGAGATGATCACGACTGCGGCTGGGCTCCACTCTGGATTTGGAGAGACTTGACTTTTCAGCCTGATCCGATGCAAGGCTGCCTCTCACAGATTGTACGGAGTATGCCAGGTAGAAAGTACGTAAAATGAAAAATGATTATCATCAGACTCAAGGTTGCCATTAATCAATACATAAGCTGCGCAAATAAATGCTAAGAGTGCTCAAGACGCTCGTCTCCCAAGTGAAAGCCACGACTGGGAGATAACACTTTTCCACTCCACGTGCGTTGGCCACCAGCAGAGGTGTCACAGCGCTGAGAGAGCAAATCAACGGCTGTTGAAGTAACTCATCTCTTTCGCTTTCTGCCCTTGTCTTCGTCCTCGCCGCCGCCGCCTCTCGTATCTTCATTCTTAGCTTTCTTCTCCATTTCATCCCAATCTTCGCCTTCATCACTGAGATCCTCTTCTTCGCCTTCGTCGTCACTTGCAGAGGCGTCATCAAAGTCACTCTCTCCATCACTTTCTGATTCACTTGCAGCAAGCTCAGAGTCACTCATCTCGAAGGCGCTTTCCTCTTCGGATTCTTCGTCGCCTTCCGAATCAGTGTCAGTATTCAAGAAACTCCAACCACCATCCTTGAAAAATTGGTGAGGATCAGTGGTGACAGTCTTCATGATGGTACCCCAATTGAGGTTAAGTGGACCTTCAGTGAACGCAATGTCCACACTATCCAGCCACTCTCTGACCCGGTCCAGAGACTCAACTGGGATGGTATTGACGTGGGTTGGTGGTCGATTGTAATCTTTGTAGACGAATACAAGGTCAAAGTTTTTGAGACCGAACTAGACGGAATGTTAGCGTAGGACTGGTCAGAATGCAGAAGTCCATACCTGTATTCTCTCAAGATGAGCAATTTCAATCTCATCCAGGGTGATGACCGTGAATGGAGGTTCAGTCAGTTGAACCAACGCATCCGTGGTTGGTGCCATCAGAACATTGCTGCGGAAGGGTACACCATTGAAGCTGAGTTCTCTGAACGGTATGTCGACGGCAATATTGTACTCTCTTGCAGCATCAGAGATCTTCTCAGCAAAACCCTTGAACATGCGGTCAAGCTCTGCTCTTCGTCTTCTCTCTTCCTGTTCTTGCTCGAACTCTTCCTCGTCACCATATCGATGCTTTCGCTTGCGATTGCCTGTTTCATCGAAAGCCATATCGGTAGCTTCTCGGTAGAATTGAACATCCTTTGTCTTGCGCTTTCCGATGATGATCGGATTCTTTAGGTGAACGTGGATGAGCACGATCAGCTCACCAACACAAGGTTGGAAGAACAGGTGCTTGACGTTGGAGAACACGACATCAACATGATCGTTGCGAAGTGGCGATAGATATCGCAAACCGTTCTGATGAATCTCAACTTCACCAGGGACACGTTTGCCGTCTTGAGCAGGTCGAAGGTAGACATCTGACAGTTTGATGGGTCGACGATTACGGATTTCAACCAGCTTGTCCTGTTCAACGACGTCTTCCATTTCCTTCTTCTCTTGTTCACGACGAGTAGCGGCTTTCCGGAGTTCGGTGATCTGCGCAGATACCTCGGACAAGCGGTCTTGATCCTTAGATCTGACCGTCAGAGATCTAATGAAGTGCGCTTGCGGATCTTCGAAGGGCTGATCATCTTTGCGGCCCACACCCTGACCCGGAGACAGGAAGTTGAACCGCAGATGAGTGTACTCGCCTTCGTCAGACTTGCTAACGTTCTTGATGGCGTTGATATGGAAGGGGACTGGCCGGCCCATAATGGGAAGAATGACTGTCGAGGCTTTGAGGTCGACCCAAACAATCATGTCTTTGACACGTGGGGGTAGCTGACCGTCGCGTTTGTATGATTCGAACTTTTTGAACTTCTTTTCGTTCTCGCCATTCATGTCTCCGGTGGCCTCTGCATACTTTTCGAGACCTTCGCGTTGCTTCTTTTGGGCAAGCTCTCTCTGATGTTCGCGTCGCCGAGCTTCCTCTTCTTCTTTGGCATTGTCTCCACGATTTGCCCCTCGCAACCGGCTTGACTTGATGTTGGATGCAACGATAGTCGCGGCGCCTGACTTCTTAGTCTTCTCCTGTTTAGGCTTCGTCTCCTCTTCATCGTCCTTAAAGTAGAATTCGATGGAGTCAAGATCCGTAGCTGCTTCTTTGGTGAAGTTCACAGGGTCTCCGCGGGTCACTCTGACCGTGTCAGTCAGAAGAAGGCTATAGCTGACGCCCTTCTTGTCTTGTGGCTTATCATTGGTGAGATCAGCAAGAGTCGTCGTGATGCTAACAGTCATGCCGTCCTTGAGTGTTTTGGTGTTCTTGCCATTCAGGACAAATTTGGCGTCCCGGATCTCGATGCCAATCGCGGCTCCAACATCTTTTCCGAAGCTCTTTTCCAATTCGGGCTTTCTGGATTTGACGACGCCTAAAGCCTTGTTGTAGACATCCTTCATAACGACGCCATCCTTGATCTCCTTCATGGCAGCTTCGTGCGCGGCCAGAAGAATCTTGTAATTCGCAGTTTGCGACTTGCTTGGGTCGATCAAGTACGTCCGCGCCACAATCGAGCAATACGTCTTGTATCTGAAACCCAATCCGGCTATTATGCAGCCAGAATGAAGATTGTCGTTGTTGGGTTGCGCTGTCAGCTTGAAATCGTACTGTCCACCGCTTTGTATGATTGGTCCGTAAGCCCAATCTAATTGCTGGTTATCGAAGTCGCTGGGCAATTTCGAGATGCTCTTGAAGAATTTCTGATCGTCAATCTTGCGACCCATCTTCTCTGAAAGTGAACTGTGGGTGACTTTCTTCTCTTTATCCAGCACCTCAGACATCTCATCGACCCAATAGTCGGAGATCACAGCACTTGCTGCATGACCCGCGGTTCGCATGGCTCTTAGCTCGGTCTCGTCCTTGACGGCGAATGCGGTAGCAAAAGCACCGGAAACATCGACCTCTTCCACCTCTTTCGAGATATCACCATAGAGTTTGACCCATTCGTCGACAAAGGGACCGTGAGCCTCCGCTTTTGGGATGACACCGACTTTCTTGCCTGCATTCTTGATAATATCGACGCACTTCTCAAAGGCTTTTGTGCGGCTCTCAGGCTCTTTCGCAGCAATCGCAAGGATCTCGAGTGGAATCTTGCCATTTTTCAGGTTTGCCAAATGTCGCGCTGTCTGGTGTCAGATCTGACCAGTTAGAATTGCTGTCCTTGTGCGACTTACCCTTCTTCTCAGTTGTGACAATGTACAAGACTGCGGTGGTAAAGACCATCAATGTGGCCGGGAATTCATAGCCTAGGAGCCAAAACTGCGTAGATGGTCAGCTTGTACGGATTCTCGTCGCGCAAAGCGTCCCCATGATAGAAATCTTACATGCAAGGCATTGTTCTTGGTATATATGGTGTCCTGGTCCGCCTTACCGGTCAGAACGACAATGCTGTCCGCGCCGCCAAATGACCCTTCGCCAGATCTCTTGTCTGCCTTCCAGGAATTGTAAAGGGACGATAGACGCTCGAAGAAGGTATCAGGATTGATGACGATGTCACCCATGACTGCTGCCTACCTCCAAAGAGGCGAGTCGTAGAGATATAGGGTTGATCTCAGTCGAGGTGAGTTGTAGGATGATAGTGAGCCGATCTGGCTGAAAAGAGATGGCGATTGAAACAGGAAAACAAAGAGAAAGAGGATGTGACTGTGTCGAGATTCGGGGCCTCTTAAACTAATGTTATTAAGAGCAGAGGTGTCGCCAAAGAGAGGTAAGTCGGGGGGTTACTTGATGGACTTTGCTTGCGAACATTTGAGGCACGGCAATCGCAGCCAGGAATGATTCAACGCGCCGAGTGCCAAGCAAAATCCCCGAGCGCGTCACCGCGACTTTTCGTTTACCAATTTATCAGTAGTAATGTTTCTACCTCATGGATTCGACCTTCCACACTGTACATGTACTACTGCCACCCGAGTCAACATCAACAAGACAAGAATCATCGAAGGCGTCCTGTTCATTATAAGTGCTGCTGAGTGTAATTCAGGCATGGCTCCCTCCACGGTAAAAAGTCCAGGTATAACATGAACCTCAATCAGACTCAATATGAAGTAGCACACTCCATCACGATCTAGAGCGCCTCTTGTGTTTCAAAGCATCAGGATCGTCTTTGGCTGTCTTTCACCTTCTGTGATAACCTTCTATCCCACACCCACATCTTTGTCCGCCATCCTCAAAGATCGGTGGGCATGTGCCATTGATCTGCAACCCTGAAGCCTTCCGGAAATGGATCTGTTGGATCTAGTACGACTTGCTTGAAGCTGGTGATCCATCCTCTGCCTTTGATCGTTGGGAGAATGGCATCATACTCGCCAACTTTGGTGGTGCCTCGAATGTGATTGATGAACTCTGTGCCTATAATGCTCTTATGTCGGAACGTCTCATCCACTTTAAGCTGACCTCTAGCATGGAGTACAGCCATCCTAGCACATGTGCCTGTTCCGCAAGGACATCGGTCAAATCTGCCAGGAGACACTACCACTGTGTTGGTCGCGGTCTTGACACCGTCGTCTGCAGTCTCAAATGGACCCATCCATACAAAGTTGGTCACTCCTCGAATCTCTGGGTTTTCTGGATGCACGGGCACATATTGTCTCTGCACGGCCCGCTTGATTCTTTCGCCAATTTCGACCAACTTGGCTGCGTCGCTGTTTGCGATTTTGAGGCCGCAGGAGCTCGCATCGACAAGAGCGTACATCATGCCGCCCCAGGCAATATCCACGGATATTGTCCCTAGCCCAGGCACGTCTATAGCTTTGTCGAGTGCAAAGACAAAAGCTGGAACGTTATCGAACGCAACAGATTTGCACTTTCCGGCCTCGCACTCGGCCGTTATGCCAACCAACCCAGCAGCGGTGTCCAGATTGAACTTTGTGATGGGCTCCTGCATTGTTATCATGCCCGTTTCCAGAAGCACGGTTGCTGTACATATCGTGTTCGACCCTGACATTGGTGCGTATTCGTCGCTTTCCATTATAATGAAGCCGGCGTCTGCTTGGGGGTCACAAGGTGACAGGACCAGATTGGTACACATGGAGGATCGGCCTCTGGGCTCTTGCAGCAACATGTTTCGCAGACTGTCCTTCTTGGTCCAGAAATACATCATCTTTTCATACATTGTTTTACAGCCGGGAGCGTCTAACACTCCGCCGACAATGACATCGCCGACTTCGCCCTCAGCATGGCAGCCCACGACCGACACTGTGCGCAGGGACCTCATTTCCACGGATGGACCTCTTGTCAATCGAACCGCGCCCAGTCACCGTTTTAGGCAGTTCAAGTTGGTCTGAAAGAGGTCTGCGAAATGTGAATACCATAGTACCTATATCACATATATGTTAGCGGTGATCTCCAGCCACGGGCCTGATAAGTGGATCTCCGCTTCTTTCTCATCTACATCTTCCAACCTTAACAGGACGGACAAGACCGGACGGTAGCTGTCATGTCTTATGGTATCGAAGGCAGATTCGAAACTTGACCCCTCATGTAAACGCCATGATGAGACCTATGTCCTTGTTTGTTCGTCTGTAGAGGGCTGAGATATCGGGTTCGATGCGAAGGATCTCGATAATCAAGTCAAAGCCGGCCTATACTTGGACACAATGAGAACCACAGTGGAAGACCAGGGACATGGTCAATGCTGGCGGACTACGATGATCTTGCCAGCAAGGTTGTAGGATGTCACCCAGAGAAATTCCTGTCCAAAGGTGTGGTATTTATGTTGTAAGTTCGTCCACGCCGACCATATCGGCGACATCGAAAACTCTTCGGGAGTCTCAATACATGACTCCAAAAAAAGAAAAACTTTGCCTACAAGCTCTTTGATCTATGATCAAGAGAGGTTGTAGGTAAGTGAAACCAGCCGAACTGGTTTTTTGCGAATACTACGATTTTAATTGGGGAATTGAACAGGGGACCCGTTGAGTCTGGGGTATGGGGACTATGCTACAATCCACTCAGCCATTTACAAGAGTGCTTTTGCAACTCTATAGGCTTCATAGTGGATTGAAGGACTTTTTCGGTCTTCAAATATATGAATGAGGATTTAATGGCGGGTGCCCTCCCTCCCTCGCCAAGCGGCTGGCAAGGCTGGACATCCCAGCCTTGCCTGTATCCTCTTTGTTCTACCAGGCATCGTCTCACTAGCCATGTATCACGAATTCGCCAGGCTGTACTGTCAACGTATAGCAAGGACAAAGCATAAGAGTAGTGGCAAACGATGCGTCTATGTGATTGAGTTGGGTTCGTTTCTCAACACCACAATTCGACCTTGCCTCGGTTGATGAAGCGCCCACAGGCCGCTCGCTTCAAGTCAAAAGTATATCATATCCATCCTTCGTAATCCTAACCTCACCCCCAGTAAGCCCGTACTTCCTCCGAATCAACTCGAACATAACTAACCCAGCACTCGTACTAGGTATCTGTCGAACAGTAAACCACCAAAACCCTCTAAACAGCCAGTTCCGCATCCCACTCCCAGTGGCTTGCTTCCTCGCCTCCTTCCAAGTCGTCTGATAAGCATGGTAGTAAGCGCGGAGCATCCGTCCCCTACTCGCACCACCACTATGGTGAAGCTGCACCGCCTTCTTATCCAGATCCTCCAGCCGTTCGTAATGCAACGTCTGCAGAGTGGACAGAGGATACAACACAACCTGCTGTGTTACACTCGCCGACATCCCAGCAAACATCAAAAACGCTGGCTCCAGTGCATAATGCGGCCGAATAACAGCAGTAGGTTCAGCTTCTGTCGCGACGCTGCCCCTCCTCGCCGCAAGTTTCTCAACATCAACGTCCCCCAGCGCGCCGTAGTACCACCTCACGAAATTGTAATACCCCTGCGCCTTGACGTATTCGAACGTCGAGAAGAATATTCCCGACCCGAAACTGTCTTTGAGGAAACTCAAGCCCCAACCAGCGAAGATCCCACGCAGTCCAATCTCATGTAATTTGCCCTTGCCGTACTGCCACATAGTTTTGTGTTGGTATGCATCTCCACGCTGTTCAAATCGAACCTGCAGCGCGTCCAACGGCGCGGCAAGCACGCTTTGTATGCTGCCTGCCGCGAAGCCCGCGGCGAACGTGTACGCAGGAGGGGCAGGAGGATATACCGTCTTCGTAGCGTGAGAGGCAGGTTCGTAAAGACGACCTAGAACCTGGAGATACGACGTATATAGTGCAGCTCCTACAAAGACATTCGCGGCAAGTGGTGGGAGAAGCTGTTCCGGAATAAAGCGCCAGCCATAATTTCGAATTGCATGTGCGAGCAGGCCGGGAGTCGTGCTTCTCCAGGAGAAGCGTCCGCTCTGTACGTCCGGATTTATCGATCTAGCATATGCCTACAGTAGCAAAGAATGTCAGTCTGGCTGCTTTGCCTAACCTCGCCCGGCATGAGTTGTAGACGCACCAAGTAATCCACCCTCGTACGGAAGAATGCCTTGACAGGGGCCCGAAAATAGAATGCTACGGCTTGCGCAGCGAACGCACGAGCGCCAGCCGCAGAGGCACCAGTCGCGGCATTGCTGGTGGGATCTTTGTACGGAGCGGGAGAGTCGATAGGGATCACGGGCAAGATGCCATCGAATTCGGAAGGGTCATCGTCGAGGGACATTGCCTCGTGTTTCATCCATCATTGACACGGACGGGGCGATACGCGGTGCACAAGATGCAGAGAGCGAATACGTAGACTGTAAGTTTCTCGAAGTCAGCAGTGCCAGTCTCCGCATCGGTGGGTTTACACATAAATAATCGGCAAGGCTGCGCAAGGCTGAGTCCACATGACGCACCAACGATGGGGCGAGTCTCAGCCATCTCGCCTGTAGTCGGTTCAGAAACATATGTAGTAGGGATAATAGTATGTGCATTTCTAGCACGCATCGAAAAGTAGATAACAAGCAAGCTCCTCGCTACTTGATGGTATCTCAAAGCCCTGATCGCCAAACATTCATTCGTGCTCCGCATTAGGTTTCCGCCCATCACAAAAAACAGGCACATTGCGGAAATGGTATCATAAGTCAATCCTCGTCTTCCACTCGATCTTCTCTTTTTCCGCCCATTCCTCGAGGAACGCCACTCCGAATCTGGCAGCCTCAAATGCGGTCGTGTTCGCATCCATCGGCAAATAGAACTCTTTGGGTATCTTAGTCGGCACTATCTTGTCCTGAAGTCTCGCGCTGGCATCTCTCGCTCGCTTCGCCCAGGTATTTGGGTAATCGCGCCTCAGTAGGTCCCCGCACAGCCGGCGTGAACCCTCCAACCACGCAGTCTGCAGCTCCAAGGCATTGTGGACAAGCTCATCTTTGAATTCAATATAGCGTTTCTTGTATTTTGTACCGTCCTCGTTGGTTCTGGTGTTTCCGTCACTGCCAGGCGTGGGTGCTGAATTGCAATAGTCCTCAGGCAACGCATCCCGTGCCAATTTTTCCAAGTCGAATCTGTGGATCGCCTGTCGACATACCGCCCCGAGCTGAACCACCAGGCCATGTAAGTGCGGATGCTTCCTCGATGCTCTATAGACAAAAATGTGGTAGAGAATAGTCGACCTCCAACCAGGATCCGCACCTGGACGCATGTGAGATTGCGCGGCGATATTGATCATGAAGCAGAGCAAAGCTTCAATCAACAAGATAACCGCCTTGGCAGATTGCTCAGGCTTTGAGTCGTCCTCGGACGGTGGAAGCATAGAACTGCCTTCATGCTTCAGCTTTCTACCTAACGCAAAGAATTTGCTGCCGATGTTAGTCCACAGCTGTCTTTCATCTTCTCGAGTACTCGATGCAGACGTTGGTTGCGGCGACGGTTTCGGTACAGCTACCGGGGTAGAAACTCGACCCTTGTCGCCAGGGGTTGGGACATCCACACCTTCAGAGGACTCGACTCGCCTCATCGCTGTTGATTTCAGGTCTTTCTTTGGGGTGGAAAAGGTAGACTTCATCGACGTTTGAGGTGTCTTCGCGGACGGTATTGGTGTAGCAGGTCGTTTGTCCTTCTCGGCTATCGTCATCGAGGACTTCATCTTTTTCAGGGACGGTCCAGGACTATCCTCGGCCTTGCGTTTCTTCTCCGTCCTTACATCTTCATCAGCATTTAACCTCGGTTTGATGTCAGGCGTCCTGAGAGAGTCCGCATCTTCTTTGACCAACTCTTTCTTCAGCTTGATGTCTCGCGAAATAGCCTCCTGTGTGACCAGTGCCTTCTTAGGGCGAGGTGCAAACTTCAGCAATCCTTCGACTCTTTTTCGATTCTTCTTGCCGTATTTCAGGATGATGGTGTGTCGTTGTCGGGGTCCAGGACTTGCACGGGCGGCTGTCTGCAGAGGTGTGCCAACTTTAATGCCGTTCTTTGACAGAACCTTTCCTCCTATGATGAACTTGGAGCCATTTGGAGTACCCGGAGCGGAACTTCTGGCTGAATGCTGACTGTCTGAACGCACTCGACTGCCAGTGGGAGCTAGTTTGTTCTTGTCGAAGAGATTATCATTGTCAAGGTCAGCGCCGGCAAGGATAGAGCGGACAGAATCTGTTCGCTGATGTGATCCGTTTGCAGGGCTTGAAACAGGATTTGGGGAACTCGACATCATTTTGGCGAGCGACGGCGGCAGAACTGGTGAGAGCAATTGGGGTAATCCATTCTCATGTTCAGGCGAAGGTAGGGTCGGCGACAATAATCTGGGCATTTCCATGATGGGTGGTTGCGTGTTCTTTAGAGGTGACTTGGAGACAGGCTTGCGATCCTCAAAAGGTGGAGACAACCTCCGTTTCTTCGTTGGACTAGGAGACCCTGGCTGTCTACCTTTGGGACTGTCGTGAGGAGATCGAGTACCGTCGAGACGTGCCACTGGCACTTGAAGCTGGTGCTCCGAAACCCTGCCGTTCAAGTTCCGCTGGTTGGTATCCTTGTCCTTCTGCGCCTGACAGCCGTTAGGGTTGGTAGAGGACTTCTTTTCCGAAACGGTGGCAGGTTGCGCTTCCTTCGCGGTCTGCGACGCCTGTAGCCTAGGCGTCGTGACAGGCGGACTCTTGCCTTTTGTCTTATAATCTTTCAGACTGATCTTTTTGCGGTTTCCCGTATCTGCGGGTGTGTTGCGACCACTTGCAGGTACGGTTCTTGGTGACAGCTCCTCTTCTTGAATACGATTGCCCTGCTCATCTGCCCACCCACCCTCCACTTTCAAGAGAGACTCGTGCTCACCAAGATGAGGAAGAAAACTCAGGTACTGCAATTGCTCTTCGTCCTTGTCGAAAGGTGTACCTTCATACCAATTGTTTATGAACCGCGAACTGTGTCGATAGGGGACGTCCGAGGGGACGGAGAGGAGATAGGGTTGTCTTGGAAGGATAGATTCCCACAAATGGGCCAGACGCTCATTTACTTGCGGAATAGTCTTTGTGGAAGGCTCCTTGCTCTTGGATACTTTGTGTGTGTCTTGAGGTCTCTTGATCATACCTTGGGACATCTTGTCGCAAAGAGTGACTTGTCTATCCTCCCATCACTGGTCCTGATACCGGTCTGCCCGGCGACCAGCCTTCCAAAGGTAAGCTGGACACGTCGATTGCAGTACCAGTAAGATCACATCCTCGTAGTTATTTCGCGTCTTTTCTTAAGTGAAGTAAAGCGGAGTTGCTGGATGTCTGGGAATGCTCCGTTCAATGCCCGTAGCGGCTTCGTAGGAGTGGGAGGAAAATCGCAGTCAAAGCTGGCTATGCAGGAGCAGTGGAGTCTCAATTCAACTCCGGCTTGCTTCTGCGACTGCGTGTCTGTATAGAGATGCTTGAGTGAAGGCGATGGTTGCGGCGGCTGCTTGTTGTCACGGGACAGGTTTGGCCGCGGAAGGCTGAACAAGAGGGTCCGGTTGGGAGATCGCCGATGGTGTGGGCGCCGGGGCGGAGTCTGCTTAGATGGATCCGTAGTGAGGAGCAGTGTAAGGGAACGAACGAGACCTCACGCGTTTACGGGCCGTGTCCGTAACGAAGCTGCGATGTTAGGTTTGGAAGGGAGATAACTCGG
Organism: Exophiala sideris; assembly: GCA_000835395.1. Taxonomy (NCBI): domain Eukaryota; kingdom Fungi; phylum Ascomycota; class Eurotiomycetes; order Chaetothyriales; family Herpotrichiellaceae; genus Exophiala; species Exophiala sideris. The sequence goes on along the minus strand of KN846951.1, from coordinate 6,305,602 downwards.
TGAATGGACCACGATAAATGATGGATGACATTGATGGCAGCAATTGCGCCAGTTCAGGGCAAGATCGGATCAATTGGTGTCTAAGTTTGGAAGAGGGTTCACCCAGAGAAGCCAGAACGGCAGAGCCAGGTGTGTGGATTCTCATTCACGGTTTGTTCCCCTCCAGTCTTAGTCATGATCCCAGTTCTAAGGCCCATCTAACCAACTGTGCAGTGTGTGGTGGCTGATTCCTTACGACGTTCACAATCCAGAACATGATAATTGATCAAACATAAATCCCATGACCATTTTCTTCGTAGATATATAGCCCAACTCATGGGCATTGAACTTCCGCTTGTCCTGACGCACTCAAGCAGCTGCCTGAAAGCAAGCCGAAGCGAGTGCAGGCGCTGTCTCTATGTCTATGCGGTGTCAGTAATTGTGCTGTGGCAGTGATATCGTATAGAAGGATCTGTACTCTAATCTCCTTCATTCTGTCCGATTTTGCCGTATTGGCCTCGTGAGGCGTTGCTTTCTTGCCGCGACCTGGAAACCATGCGCCCAATCCAGCCTCCGAGGCCTTCGGCATTAGACTCACTCCTTCCTCTCCGAGGCTGGCCATTGGTGTCGAGGTCGATATGGGGAGGATCGATGTCAAGACCAGGGATTGCATCGTCGGCCGAGAACATGCCTGGCTGCTGGGCATTTCCTCCTCTAATGTCAAGTGATGAGGGTGAACCGACTCCCATGAGTGAACCACGTTCTGCTTGAGTTGCTGGTGTTGGCATTGCGGTTGTAGCATCTCCAAAGAGTGCATTCATGTCCTCAAGACGAACATTGGCCGTCTCAGGATATACGAAGTATACTAAGACCAGTTAGCGTGCCCGAGGAAAACATTGTTAACAGCCTCCGACTTACCGAGAACGAAACTGACAGCACAGAAGAAGGCGTGTACAAGATACAGCCGCCACTTGATCGCGCCCTGAAGGACAGGGGTAAGTTCTCCAACCACGAAGTTGAAAGCCCAGTTGCTGGCCGTGCTCAGACTGGCGCCCTTTGCTCGAATGCTCAAAGGCAGAATCTCTGGAGGGTAGAGCCACGGAATGGGGCCCCAGCTGGCGCCAAATGAAGCATTGTAGATCATGACAAAGACGACCACCAGCACGGGAGTGTATCTCACATCGATGAAGATGAAGTAGGAGATCAACGACAACGATATAATCATGGCAACAGCTCCAGAGAGGAGAATTGGTCGCCTTCCCCACTTATCCACGAGATACCATGGTGGAATGGTCGACGCCAGATATGAGATAGCATTGATTCCAGTCATAAGAATGGCATCTCGTCCCACCCAACCAGCCGATTCGAAGACCAGAGGTGCGTAATAGGAGATGACGTTGATGCCGTTCAGCTGTGCGAACGCCTGAGCGGACATGGCAATAAAGACCCGCTTCCTGTAGCGCTTGAACATGTCTGTATAGGAGCGCTCTCCTTCTTGTCGCTGCATGAGGACGTTCATCTTGATCTCTCGATACTCTTGGCGGGCCTTTGGGTTGTGGATGTCACCTTTGCCGTAGAATTTAGCAATAACAATGATGCCCTCTTCGTCATGGTCGTTATCCAGTAACCATCTAAAATCATTGCATTAGTCTCATCAAGCACTGCCGAACCTCGAGAGTTCTTACCTGGGGGATTCGCATATGATCAGACTGCCAAAACCGAGGAGCGCTCCCATACCGCATTGCATCAGCAGTGGCGTTCGCCAAGAGTAGTCGCTCTGGATGTAACTACAAAAGTAGTCCACCCAGACACTTGCTGCGTAACCTGTGATGTTTCCCGTGAATTCTATACACGCCAGCTTGCCTCTATTGTGAGGTGGACTGATTTCGGATTGATAGACTGGTACAATGGTGGAGAGGGCACCAACTCCTAAGCCGGCGATGAATCTCCCAATCATCATCATCGGCATTCCATTTGCAAAGGTCTGTAACATGCCGCCTACAAAGAAAATCATGGAGCCGTAAAGGATGGTTCGGCGACGTCCGATTATATCACCAATACGGCCAACGAGCAATGATGCGATAAGGGCACCGATTTCGAGAATAGCGACCATAGTACCGATCTCGGCGGGGCTAGGCTGGTTGAAGTAATCTCTGAAGAAAGGGCCGCTTTCCAAGGTCAGCAGATGGAGGTGGGCGAAAAATCAGGGAGAACGCACGTAATGATGCCAGACATAACGCCTTGGTCATAGCCAAAGAGGAACACTCCCAAAGATACGAAAATACTCGTAAAGTATCTGGTAGCGCTCGTCAGTCAAATCGTCTTCTGTTGGAACATGCAAAGCCATACAATAGAGGCTTTCCAACAAGACCCTTGGACCGGGCGGACTCTGGGTCGTTAGGCGCCATGATGAGAGCCAGGAGTCGCTCAGCTTTTGGGATGTAGTGCGGTGGAGGATCTGGGATGAAGATAGACTCTTTATCTATGTGAAGTGGAGCAGATCCCTTCTCCAGGTGGTGTTGCTCTTTGAAACCGACTCTCTTCTTCCGCCCTCCACCGTGACCCGAGACTTTACGCCTTTGACCTTCTCTGGTCAAGGGGTCAAGCTCAATGCGGTAAGGGTCCTCGTCGTTGGTAAGCTGTTCTGCAAGATCTCCAGTGTCACTGAAGAGGGAGAAATCGTCGGATCCTGTGGCAGAGGAGTAGGACAGACGCCGGAAGGTTTCGTCTTTCTCCTTCTCTGCTGAGGACGGCAACGTGTCTGGATTATCTTGCAGCTCGGACTTGGAGCGAGACGAGTGCGATCGGTGGTGGAGGGAGGATTCGGGAGTGCGGCGAGGGGAGGGAATGTTGACGGCTGGAAAAGGGCAGTCGGACTTCGACTACCCTCAGTAACTGAAGGTTTTATGATAGAGTAAGATCTTCTGAGACCTCTGGTACAAGCAAAGTGGCTCGAGGTTGTCGTTGATTATGTGGGTCGGTTGGGTGCGCTGGGCGAGCTCGTGTGTGGAACAAGAGGATGTGAGTCGGTTGAGTCGGGGATCAACGAGGAGTAGAGGATCGGTCAATGGCAAGTGCATGAGGACGGCACTCGGTCACGAGAAAAGCGGAGTCTTCGACAGAGAGATGCGAGCTCGCAGTAGCAAAAGTCAATTCGACATTGAACACAATCGCGTCAAATGATATGGATTGAGTGGTGTTTTGAATAAAGACGAAAGACGGAGAGTCTGGTCAGTTGAGAGGTGTTTTCGAACAGATGGTATCAATGTTAACCGGGAGGTGCGCGTGATGACGGGGTGTCGGGCTATTAGTTAGGCGCAGATTGGATCGAGGTGGTGTACAACCATGACACAGTGCGCCCAGGGGTTCGTTGCAGAGGGGGTGCACCACAGATCTGGGGTAGGCAAACAGCCTTGAGCGCCTGATTCGAGCCAGCTACCCCCTAGCCGACACCGTTCCCGCCTGCTGGTCCAACTGGCAACGACCGGAAATACAGTCACATGCCAAGCCCGCCCGCTCCGAGAATTTTTCCTACTGCGAAGGACTTTCAGCCTTAGATCAGTCATATCGAGGAGTTTTAGGATATGAACATGCGTGATCGTCTGGTCGAAATGAAATGCCTTCCTGGTGACAAACGTCTATTACATCCGTGATCGACTGACTTTGTATCTGGGCAGGGTAACTTGTGCTGGTCGCCGTTATCCGAAGCGGCTGCTAGTTTCACTCCTACCATACTGGACTAAGGACTTAAACATCTTGGACGCTGGTCGGCTTACTCCAGCTAGTCTTCAGCAGTCACACTGAGGTCACCTCTGTCTCAGCGACCAGAGACATCTGACAATGGCTTCCTCGACCTCTCAAGTTCGTATTATACCTGGCGCCTCAGCCTTCTCCGAATTTCGCCGCCAGGCTCTCGCCTCCTTAGTTGGCGCCAAGGATGTCAAGGGTCAATATATCCATTACGTTGAGCTCATATCAGCTCTCGACTCAGAAAATCAGGCTCTTTTGGAAAAGCTCTTGACTAACGGTCTAAGCGTGAAACACTCGGCGGAAAAAGATGAGTCCTCGAAAACGCTTTATGTCTTGCCCAGACCTGGAAACATTTCTCCCTGGAGTACCAAAGCGACCAGCATCGCTCATGTATGCGGGCTTCGGAAAGTCATTTCCAGGATCGAGCGCGGTATCAAGATTACTGTTTCATTAGAGAATGGCCAATCCCTTGACAGGGCTTCACTCGATTTTCTTCATGACCGGATGACAGAGACCATCTCGGAGGAACAGCCTGATCTGAGCTTATTGTTCTTGCACCAAGAGCCCGGCTCCTTAGGGGTCTACGACCTGTACGATGGCGAGAGATCACCCACGGAAATCCTACAGAATCTAAATCGCGAGCTTGGTCTCGCGTTGGATGCTTCAGAGATCCAATATCTTGCCGAAGCTTACTCCAAAGATGGACCGGTCCCTAGACATCCGACCGATGTTGAGCTGTTCATGTTCGCCCAGGTTAACTCAGAGCATTGTCGACATAAGATCTTCAATGCGACGTGGATTATCGATGGACAAACCAAAATGAATACACTATTTGGGATGATCCGCAACACACACAAGGTGACCCCCGAAGGGACAATCAGCGCCTACAGTGATAATGCTGCTGTCTTGAAGGGCGAAGTCGGCAGCCAATGGGCTCCAGATGATGTGAACGGGCAGTGGAAACCTACCAAAGAAAGAGTTGATTTCTTGATCAAGGTTGAAACACACAATCATCCTACAGCTGTATCCCCTTTTCCCGGTGCCGCCACTGGTTCGGGAGGTGAGATTAGAGACGAGGGTGCTACCGGACGAGGCTCAAAGCCTAAAGCCGGTCTTGCAGGCTTTTGTGTCTCTGATTTATTGATCCCGGGTCATCGTCAACCATGGGAACTCGACTATGGCAAGCCTCACCACATCGCCAGTAGTCTGGACATTATGCTCGAAGCACCCATCGGCAGTGCAGCATTCAACAATGAGTTCGGTCGACCTTGTACGACAGGCTATTTCAGAACACTCTTGACGGAAATGAAGACGGACAAGGATTCCTCGGAAGTGAGGGGATACCATAAACCTATTATGATCGCGGGTGGTGTCGGCACAGTTCGACCTGAGCTTGCGCTCAAGGATCCTGACCTTGTGGAAGATGGTGCAAAGCTGATTGTCATGGGTGGACCAGCCATGCTCATCGGTCTGGGTGGTGGTGCTGCCTCAAGTATCACCTCTGGCGAGGGCTCGGCGGATTTGGACTTTGCCAGTGTCCAACGTGGGAACCCTGAGATGCAGCGTCGGGTACAGGAGGTCATCAACGCATGCGCAGCACTTGGCTCGGAACGAAACCCTATTGCCTTCATCCATGACGTTGGTGCAGGCGGACTCTCCAATGCTTTGCCAGAATTGGCGAAAGACTCGGAGCTTGGTGCAAAGTTTGAGCTTCGTGAGGTCGCCTGTGCAGATAAGAGCATGAGTCCTCTACAAATATGGTGCTGTGAGGCCCAGGAACGGTACGTTCTCGCCGTGAAACAAAATGACATGAACAAGTTTGCCTCAATCGCTAGGCGAGAACGTTGTGAAATATCTGTGGTAGGCCACGCCAGCAACGAACAGGTGCTCAAGCTCACGGACCGTGACAATCCTGCCGATTCACACGGTCAGCAGGATCCAATCGACTTGCCTATGGACGTCCTATTTGGCAAGCCGCCCAAGATGACACGAAACGTGACATCCAGGAAAGTTGACTTGCCAGCCTTCGATACCAGCCTGAGTATGTATGTACCACAAGCGACGACACACGGCCTGCTTGAAGAAGCTATCGATCGAGTCCTACAAATGCCAGCCGTCGGTTCGAAATCGTTCTTGATCACAATCGGCGACCGCACAGTAGGAGGCTTGACTGCCCGAGATCAGATGGTTGGGCCGTGGCAAGTTCCTGTGGCCGACGTGTCAGTGACAGCTACGTCTCTCACCCCTGGAATCAGAACCGGCGAAGCGATGGCTATGGGCGAGAAACCAACAATCGCCCTCATATCGCCAACCGCATCTGCGCGCATGGCGGTCGCGGAATCACTTATGAACCTGACAGCGGCAGACCTCCACGATCGACTCCATCAGGTGAAGTTATCCGCGAACTGGATGTCTGCCGCAAACCACCCAGGCGAAGGTGCAGCCATATATGAAGCAGTCGAGACGCTCGGCATGGACCTGTGTCCTAAACTCGGCATATCTATTCCCGTCGGCAAAGACTCCATGTCTATGAAAATGAAATGGCAAGACCAACAGAGCAAGGAGCCCAAAGAAGTCACGGCGCCCCTGTCGGTCGTCATCTCCGCCTTCGCACCCGTCAATGACATCAAAAAGACCTGGACACCACAACTTCGCCGTTACAATGAAGTCGGCGATACGACCCTCTTCTTCGTCGACCTGGGCGTCGCCCACCGCGCGCTCGGAGGCTCCATCCTTGCGCAATCCTTCAAGCAGATCGGTGACGAAGCTCCCAACATCCGCGACGTTCGCCTGTTCCAGGACTTCTTCGACGCAACCCAGAAAATGCACCAGCAGGATCTTGTTCTGGCCTATCACGACCGCTCGGACGGCGGCCTCTTCACCACGCTCGCAGAAATGTCCTTCGCTGGCCGTTGCGGCATCGACATCATGCTCACAAAGGAAGTCTGCCCATCGACCAACACGCCGGACGTCATTTCCGCACTCTTCAACGAAGAACTCGGCGCTGTCTTCCAAGTCCGTAGCGCTGACGAGAACCGCTTCAAAGCGTGCTTCGCCACCTGCGGACCGCCGCCAGGTCTGATCCACAAGATCGGCGCGGTATCAAAGACATCCCAAAACATGGTCATCTACCACGGCGGCAGGTTCGTCTATCGCGCCACCCGTGCCGATCTCCAGCAGAAATGGTCAAACACGTCGTACTGGCTGCAGCGCATGCGTGATAATCCAGCCTGCGCGGATGCCGAGTACGCCAACATCGCGAAGGACGCCGACCCTGGCCTGTCCTACAACCTCACCTACACTCCCAAGGAGAGCATCGCCACCTACAAGACCAGCCTGATTAACTACGTCAGGCCGACTGCACGTCCCCGCGTCGCCATCCTGCGCGACCAAGGCACAAACGGCCACGCGGAGATGGCATTCGCTTTCGATGCTGCGGGATTCACTGCCGTCGACGTGCACATGTCCGACATCCTCGAAGGCCACGGCCACTTAGGGGCTATGCAGGACCTTTCAACATTCACCGGCCTCGCCTTAGCTGGTGGCTTCAGTTTTGGTGACTGCTTGGGTGCTGGCCAGGGGTGGGCGAAATCTATCCTCTTCCACCCTGAAACCCGGCGCAAGTTCCAAGCCTTCTTCGAGCGCAAAGACACATTCACCCTAGGTGTTTGCAACGGCTGCCAAGTTTTGAGTAAACTCAAGGAATTGATCCCCGGTGCAGAGAAATGGCCAAGCTTCGAGCGCAACGAGTCCGAACAGTACGAAGGGCGTGTTGCCATGGTGCGCGTCACTGATCCGCCAGCTGACAGCGGCGTGCCTCAGTCCGTCTTCTTCCACGGCATGAGCGGCTCGAGTCTGCCTATCGCCGTGGCTCACGGAGAAGGACGTGCATGCTTCACCGAGACAAACAACAAGGCGCTTGACGCGAGTTTGGCAAACGATTTTGCAAATTCACACCTCGCACCTATCAGGTTCGTGGATAACAAGTCTCTGGCGCCGACCACTGCGTACCCGGCGAACCCAAATGGTAGTCCGGCAGGCATTGCAGGTGTGCGAAGCCAGGATGGTCGTGTGCTGGCGCTGATGCCGCATCCAGAGCGGACTATCTTGTCCGGTATTGGTAGTTATATTCCTGATGGGAAGACTGCTGAGTGGGGCGAGTTTGGGCCTTGGGAGCGACTCTTCCAGAGTGCTAGAAGATGGGTGGGCTGAGTGATCTCAACTGCAAGGCTGTGCCACATCTGCAAGGTTGTTACCATGAACGTGTACATCAGGGTCATCGGCAGTCAGGTTTTTTCGAGGGCATATAGATAGAGTCTCCTTTCACCCTCAGGGTGAGATTAGGAAAGCATAGTCACAATCGCAAAAATACTTCTAGACCAATTCAGAGAATGCATATGATGGACTATACAAAACACCTTTGCGCATATGTCTCATTAATAATAAGTATGCACCTAATTACACAAATGCAAACGAACCTCGACTCAAAACCACCACACCTGACTTGACGCAGAAGCCTAAGTCGGGCTGTAGCTTCACTTTTCTTGAACGCCCGGTAATCGTACATGTCGCAACTAGCGCGTCCCGACTGTAATAGTCTCACCACACCTTCCATCGGACCCGTCTAAACGCCTTGGCCTTTTTATCTCGTAGTCCTTGCGCCTCTAATGCATCCCATATATTAGACACAATCGGGGCAAGTGTATTTTGCCAGATCGGAAGAAACGCTGTCCAACTGTTGTCGGATAAAATCTTCACTGCTTTTATTCCGTGGAACATCTTGTACCCTCGTTAACGGTGGGAACACATCGTCACTGAAACGATCATCCACTTCAGCCACCTAGGCTTTTCGTGATCTTGTCGTTGGGCCGTTTGAGCGACCCGTGCTAACAGCACCGTTGGACTTCTCGTCATCAAATACAGGGGGAAGAGAATGTGGGTCTGGAAGGGGAAGGTCCTTCATGGCGATTAGGGCTTCCCGTCCAGTGTTCCTTCTAGGTCTTCCGGAAACGGTTTGCTTTCTGTAGGTGGCGAAATAGAAAGAGATGAAGAGTAGCAAGTAAGAGCTGAGAATACCCATGCCAGCAAAGGCCGCGAATTCTTCTCCCGAGCAAGTACCGACATTCGGCGCCCATGGGAAGTAGGTGCTTGCGAAGTAGGTGTAGGAAGCGAAATAGACGAAGCCCAAGTCGATGACGAATTGGATGATCTGAAGCATGGTGATGTATTTCTTCCACCAGATGCGAACGCCTCGAGCGGCTTGGAAGTAGTACCTGTGCCATGTTATTTGCAATCCTCCAACTTGGGATTTACCAAACTTACCAGTACATGACAACATGGACTGTCAAGTTCAACGTAATAACCACCCAGGAGACTGACGTGTGACCAAGGAGCTGAGTGTAGCAGAGCAGAGCGGTCGCGCCATGGTGGTAGGTGTGGAGAAAAGTAAGAGGCTTCTTCTTAAGGACAAGGAAGGCCGTGTCGATGAGTTCAAGGTACTTGGTAAGGTAGTTTAACTGGTCATATTAGCACGTTGTAGGAAGGCGTCAGGACCGCAATGCTCACGTAGTAGAGCATTTGCAATTCTTTCGTCCAGCCTCCATCGTAGCTACAAATTGCGTGAAAGACGCCGTTTCGGACAAGTTCGGGAAGGAGTTGTTCAATGAAGAGCGCCAGCAGTCCACCACTAATAAGGGTCAAGTAGAGGTTGTGAATGATGAAGGGGCCCTTGAGGACGAAAGGCTCGCGGTTTTTCATCAATTCTCTTCCACCAAATATTATAACGTAGTACGAGATCAAAGCGATGGCCGTCTCTTTGTATGTTGACATGGGAGTTTGCCCGGGGGTGAAGTCAAAATCGATCGGGTCGTAGCCAACGATGGCTGAGTAGCCCTTCGCGAAGATTGGCCATACTGGAACACCGAAAGGTTGGTCCAGGGAAGGTAGGGAAATCGACTTGAGGACGTCCATGTTGGGCACGCGATCGCAAGAATAGGCGAGTTTCAATGCGCGAACGAACTGGTCGAGCGCGAAAAGGAGTGACAATAACAATTAATACAGAGAAAAGAGAAGAAAACAAGGAGACCCGTGTAAAAGGTTTTCCGGAAGGTCGGAAGGAGGGAATTGAAGTCTTTTTAAAGAGGTGCAAGTAATAAGTTTAGGATGCGGCGGGAAGAGAATATTTTGTAGAAGCGATTGATTGATTTGAATGGAGGAACGAAATTCCCCCAACGGCCAAATCTCGAGGCCCGTTGCATCCAGGGGAAAATGCCCTTCATGGCAGCCAATGATAGCCTTAATACCCGTTTACGTCAATTTCCCAATGGCGACTCTCGCGCGTGTTTCGTATAGAATACGATAGCCGTGAACCGAGCATTGTATCTGCGGAGATGATCATGGTGTCGCCTTCTTGTTCTTCAAGCACATACGTAGTAAGTTCAAGGGCCGATGTGTGGCTTGTTATTAGAGCAGCAATGAATAAACTGCACCCATTATGATGCTTGAGCCAACATCCAATATTGTACTGATTTGGCTAACTAGAAATAAATCTTAATGCTTAACAGGTCAACCAGCCATTGAGAGGCTGCTGACTCTGGTCTTTTCAACCAGTCAGACTACGGCTTTTGGCAGCAACAACTTTTCCGAGAATCACCTGATTTCAATCGGCTCGCTGTTCCCACCACGAAACACTACGACAACCTCGACACTTCTTACATTTCTCTACGCCCATCGAGCTCATCATTGTTGCACCCGCCAGCAAGCGCAATGGCTTCCCTTACGATCCTCCGTCTCACTGCTCGCCCTGCCACATCGGCGCTCTTCAGACCTTGCACACGATCGATCAGGAGAGCTCCTGCCATAGGTCAAGCAGTCTCAGCACGATCTCCTTTCAGCTCTACATCGATCCGAAAGTCCGGTGGTCATGAAGAAGAGACCTTTGAAGAATTCTCAGCCAGGTACGACCCACATTAAGCTGCGGACATCGTGTTGGAAAGCTATTCCGGCCGCGGAAATGGTCCAGATGCAATATCAAAGAGCTCCGCTGATATAGGACATTTACAGATACGAGAAGGAATTTGACGCAGTGCAAGATGTCTTTGAGCTGCAGGTATGACAATAACGAAAGACCATGACGCGGGCATTGCAAATTGACACGATTAACAGCGAAACCTCAACAACGCTTTCGCTTACGATCTCGTCCCTTCACCCGGCGTCGTCGCAGCTGCCTTGAAAGCTGCCAGACGTGTCAACGACTACCCCACTGCCGTGAGAGTATTCGAAGGTCGGTCGCCCACTCTTGGAGAAGCATTGGCCTGTGAGAGGAGAACCTAACAGTCATGGTATAGGCATCAAGGCCAAGGTCGAAAACCAGCAACAATACGAAGAATATCTCGAAGAGCTCAAACCCTTACGCGAGGAGCTCGGCGTTAGCCTAAAGGAGGACTTGTACCCTGGAGACACCGACAGCCCTCACTGGAACCCATAAATATCAATATCGCTGATCTAACACGGTGCTCAGGGACTCGGGATGGTGCAGTCATTCAGGAATTTGCTCAAAGAAAGAGGTATCAGAGCCCATCAATGTATTCCACACGAGAAGAAAGAAAGCAAGGGTTCGCAGCATGTCGCATCCGGAACGCTTTTGGCTCTGCATACACATTCGAAACTACCTACGATGTAGTTAAAATGTACAGTTTCTACAAGAACAAATCTGTGTTTCTTACCTTGCTTTGCAGGTCTTAGTACAAAACTAACCAAACATCTTATCTGCTAACTTCTGTTCATGATTGCCCTCATCAGACTCCTTCCCGCATTGCAGGCTGCGTGCGCCAATGACGAGAAAGCTTCCATTCACCAAAGCCCCTATGTCTGATGAGATATACAGAAGCAAAGATCAGTGCCACCAACGGTGCAGACACAGCCCAGAAAATTCCAGATAACCGATGTCCAGGGAGATAGTCTTCAGCCATACTGAACAAACTCGCCGCAAATGATAGCGGCAGAAAGACTGTGGCCAATATGCTAAGAAAGGTGAGGAATTCGCCCTCCTGGCCTCGTTGCTGGGCTTCCAATAGACTGAACGCGCCCATGACAACCGGCATAAGGGACTCCATTCTATCCTTGCAGTATTGCACACGCTCTCGGATAGCCAAAAAGTCCTCGGTGATTCTGTCCGAGCTACCGGCGCAATGGTTATGTTTACACCCAGACAGGCATATCGTAGCCGAAAGGGACGAGAGAGCCTCGAGATTGAACCGGCTGTGATCGAGATGCCACCAAGTCCGTCTACGCCATTCATTAACATGCTGCAATAGCACCCGGAGCTCGGCGACTGCGGTCGTGGCTGTATCACGGGAAAGCTGCTCCTGTTGCCTTAGCTGTTCGAAAGCCCGAAGCATGTTCTCCAGTTGCCGAATAGCGTCGGCATCGAATTCCAGAAACGCCAACCAGTAAGATGCGACGATTCGGTGCATCGGAGTAGCGACGGTGTTTGGATCCTGTAAGACCATCTTGACATCGTTTGGCCCTGCTGTGTGAGTCCAGAATGTCACTATATCGTCGAACAGGGACGTTTGAGGAAGTTCATGCACGGCTTTGGCGGTCTGATCAGCCACCTCAGGCCGATCTCGCCACGATATAAAGCTCGTATAGCCCCCCAAATAGGCCGAGCTGATATACTCGTGTACGACCTCCCCAGCTCCAGGATCGTTCTGACTCCTGTAAAGCACCTGTGATCGCATGGCTGGGTCAACTATGATCAGCGCTCCGGACCGTCATGTCAGCACTTTTAACCCTGTCAAGTACAAAGAGGAACAGGAGCATACCTTTCCACTCAGTGGATGTGGATGAGGTCCCGTCTAGCCAGAACGACACGTTTCTCAAGATTAAGTCATAACTGCCCGCGCGTTCAGTTCGAACGTGTAGCATTCTTCTTCTGACATTTGAGCCGGTCGTTCTCCGAGAGCCGCCGACAACAGCCAGGCTAGACATCTTGCGCACCTCATAGTACCGCAAGCTATATGCTAGAGGCGAGGTACCAGTCCGAAAAGCCGAGAACAATTATTAGGCAGCCGCTGGTCCATATGGGGTTCGTCGCCGTCGTCTCTGTCCCAGAACGGGAGATAGAGGTGCCTCACAAACACATCTGGGTCGATATTAAAATGGTCACCCAACGCCTCGACATATGCCGTGGATAGGTCTTCAAGGAGATACAGTCTGCCCTGGCACTGGCTGCTATCCTTTGGCCCTTTGCCTCCTGTGCTGCTGGCGGACGTGTTCAAGAATTCTCCGAGTTGTTTAGGGCCACGGATCTTCTGTTCGGCAACACCGCTCGACCGAAATTCAAGAACGGAAAGACGAGGCTGGCCTTGTTCTAGCAAGCTCGTGAACTCACGGAGACGTTTGAAGGTTGGATAGCGGTGTGCAGAGCGCTCAACTTGCTGGAGATAAGATCGTGTAGAATCAGGCGCAGCGGACGTCGCCATCATGAAGGGTCAGTCAAGCAACCATGAGGGAACATTGCCACGCCGTCAGCCTGGACGACACAGTTCTTCGGCTGCCTAACATATCTCACCTTGTGTCGCTTGCATGGTTTCGGGTCACAACCCAGCAAGGCGGCCACTTAAGGACGGCGGTAAATCGGCCAATCAGGCGATCATTACTATGCAGCAATGGCTAAGTGTTGTAAAGCTTCGTAGGCAGCAAACGCCATACAATTGGAGAAGCAACCTTCATGGCCCGACGCCATGCAATTGGTGCTTGAGGTTAGTCCTGGTGGAAAAAAGAAAAGGCTAGGAATGTCGTCGGTAGATCTACACGCCATATCCTCCAATGTATCAAAGTCAAATTGACTCACCTTTATCCCCTGTGTAAATCCTGCGGCGTACTGCGCCCGGCGGTGTAGGACAGTATGTCGACCTGTAAAGCTAGAAAGGAACTATGATGGTTATCATAAGGGTCAGAAAGAGTATCATAAAGTCATCATGAAATTAATAGGTAGGTAGGATAAAGTAAGAAAAGCTTTTCCGGATCGCTTGGTTCCATGAAGCATTGTCGGTCCGTTAAGGTCGTAATGGCTCTTGATAGAAGAGCAAGCGTGCAATTCGCTAGTTGCCTCTTCTTCCGCACCATGCCTGGTCAGTATACACCTCCGTCTTGAGTCTCGTTCTGCGCCATGACAAGCTCACGAATCGCCCACCTCCAGCCTCCATGCCCGTCAGGTCCCTCTTCCACTTCCACTTCACCGTCACGTCTCAACCACTTCTCGACCTTCCGGCGCCATCTCTCCTCTTCATTCCGCTGGCGTCGCACGAACTCAGGCCCGACATCGAATTCTTCACTCAATCCCCACTCATCACCGCTGCTGTGTCCACCATCTGCTTCGCCGAACGAATCTCTATGGTGAGGAACGCCCATCATGCTTTGAAGAGTGCCGCTACGACTTCTGGTCTCGTCTTCTTCTTTGAGGTCTTCGAGACCAGCGAAAACGTCCTCTTCTTCCTCAATCTGAACACTGCCTGATCGTAGACCCGTGGTACTTCCATCGGCGTTCTCGGCGAGCTTGAGCCATCGCATCTGCGAAGGATCGAACACCATGCCGCCAACGACCTGGACTCCAGTGACATTAGATCCCACGTTCGAGATTAGCGCCAGGTTGGCTTTGGTGCCAGGACTTGCTTGGCCTGGACCGACAGGACTTGCGACCCTCGGGTGGAAGTCTGGAACATCGAATGGAGCCAGTGCATTCTCATTCCCTTCCCACCTAAAGAGTAGAGGGTTGTAATGCATGCCCTTTTCGCTCTTGGGTCTGTTCAGATCGGCTCCCATGGGTTTGATGAGGTGAGGCTTTAGCTGAACCTTGTCGATCTTCTTCTTTCTCAGACTGCCTTGAAGGTTCTGTCGCACTGCTGCAGCAGACGACTTCCAGTTCGTCGAGATGGGTTGAAGGGGTTCACCACGCATGTTGTGGAAAGTACTAGAGATTTGCCGCTGCTCACGGGCATTCCGAGAAGCAGCAGTATCGCGAGCAAAGCGAGGAACGCTGGTGGTATTTAGAGCTGTTGTAGGAAAGTCACTCTTAGGAGGAGGCGAGAGTGGTGTTGACGGTACCGGGGTATCACTCCCTCGTCTGGTGCTCGCCAGTGAAGAGGTAGACGGGTTCAGGTGTGACAGACCAAGCTTGCTTCGCAGGCTTCGAGGAGCTCCTCGAGCTATGGGCGTCTTGGTGAATTTCGATTCAAGCGTCGCAGACGTGGGAAGATCATCGAAGATCTCTAATTCGGACCCATCACCGTATTGTCGACGCCTAGTCGGCTTTGTGATCGTCTTCTTAGCTTGTGCAGCCAATTCTGCGGGAGCGAAATTGCTTCGCCCCCGGCCAGGTGTCTCTGGTCTGCTTAGACCAGCAAGTCGAGACAAAGACCTTTGCGCGGCAGACATGCTTTCTCCTGACCCATCTGATCCTTGACCTCGATAGTGACCGGGAGGCGCGTTTTTGAGGTTGATGTGCTGAGACTGTCTAGCCGATGCACCCGCTGGCAGAAAGGGCACAGCTTCTCTCCTCATTTCTGCAAGTCGTGATTGAGAACGGTCTGTAGGAGTCTTGGGTCGTGTTTGAATGTTCAGACGAGTACCTATGTCCTGTCTCGAAGGAGGCCTGACATACGCTGGAGTCTTGGTGGGTGATTGCATGCCACGCATAACGGGCATGGATCGCTTAGCTCGCAAAAGCTGGGCGTTGGTCGTTGTAGGTGGTTGGTCATAGCGTAGGTCAGGTCGAGATTCGGCACCTCGAAGTAGTCGTCGACTAGGTGTAGATGGTGTAGAGGGCGTAGAAGGTGCAGGGATCGCTGAAACAGATGATTGAGTTGCCTGTCCAAGTCGAGAACTCGGACGTTGGTAAGACGAGATTGCGACACCAGTTTCCGAGACAGGTTCCAGATGAGATCGAACACGCTCGTGTCGCTCGTGAGCAGGTTGAAATCTAGGCAACCTTGATATCGTCGGGCCTGAGGTTTTGGTGGTTGTGAAGTTCAGGGTAGTAGTAGTCCTCTTCGACGGACTCGTAGGTCGTGTGTTTTTGTGTTTGACATTGCGATTGAGGGTCAATTTCGCAGGATCGAAAACTTCTCCGTCACCAATCTCAAGACCCAGAAAGAAGTCCTCTTTGCCTGACTTTCGTCTTGGCCCGGATCGTTCATCAGGTATGATGGCCGGCTCTGCAGCATGCTCCTCCTGTTTCTGCTTGAGCTTGTCTTCGAACTTGATGGGCCCCTCAGGAAGGACAAGGCCATCAAGTCCGTCATCCTCACTTTCAGCAGTAAAAGCACTTGACACGCTGGGGCTGAGAGCTGATGCAGAAGAGCTCCGAGCAGATCGGCCTCCTCTTTTTGTTCCAGCATGTCTCGTACCCAGGCTGCCTTCAGCCCATTCCAGGTCAAAATCGTCGCCCTGTTGCGGGGTCTGTGGTGCTTTTCGAGTGGACAGCCTGAGTTTCCCGTCCGAAGGTAATTCCAAATCTTCCTCGATGCTTTTTTCCTCTGCCTTTATAGGTGTCGGTGGTTGCTGGAACAGTAGCGGTTTTTGTGGAGAGCGCTGCTTCGCAACTTTTATCGTAGGTACATCACCGAAATCCTCATCCTCTTCAGTGTCGCGGAAAGAGTCCAATGTTATGGGAGTCGGTGCGGTGCGGGACTTGGGAGATCGTATCGTCTGATCTGCCAAACTCGTCGTCTCTGGAGATTTGGGAGATGTCCTGAAAGCTGCACTGATTTGACGCAGATTCTCCGAAAGATCACGGTCGTCTTGTTTCGCCAATTTCAGAGGCAGGTCGGGACCTGGTAAATCGAGATCTTCAGACCAGTCGTCCGCAATGGCTTTCTTGATCTCTTTGCCCTTCAGCCTCCGAATGGTTCCACCTTCGAGTGCTGAACGTGGGATATTCGAGGGCAGTGGTATTCCCTTGCTTTTAGCAAGAGCCACTGCATCTTTGATTGAGGCTTGTTCATCCACTAACACGTCCCAATTTTCGTCCCCCTGATTTGATTCCGATCGCAACGACATTCGGGACGAAACGGAATCTCGGTGGTTTGTTTGAGGATGAGAAACGATCGAGGTCGCAGTCGAGGCAGTGCGAAATTGTACATCTTCAAAGTTTTCGAAGTCATCGTCGTCCCAATTTTCGACGTCGGGACTTTCGTCGGGTGCTCGCGGTTTCAGCGTGAGTGGTTCCATGGTTCGGATAATTCGTTGGTAACATCAATGAAAGGAAGCGCTTAAGGTCGAAACAAATGACAGTAATGCGTTGATGGCAGCGAAAACATAGGAAACGAAGTTCGTTATAGTCGTCCTGGATCGTAAACGTCGTCAAAGAAAAGTTGGTCAGTAGCGTGATTGATCAACCACGTCTTGTTTACAGCTCCCCGTCGAGGGGATGACCACCGGTAGGGGGCAACAAATCGAACTTTGTCGACCGTATGAAGTTGATGGAAGTCGAGATATTGCAGCTTGTGGTCTTTTTCCAGGTCAGCATGCGGTCGTCGGGAGGTTGGCGTCGGATGATTCTGGCTTTCTGTGTGGAGTTCGCAGGTTGCAGCGCGGGTGCAGAGTTGGGCTTGTGCGTTGAAGGGAAGAGGAGGTTGGAGGTAAAGCAACGCTAAGCTTGAAGGAACGCTCCTTCCAGCACTTTCATTGGCTTCGCCAAACGCGAAACGCGTAGATTTTAGGGAGCTAGTACCAATCGAAGATGGTGCGTGCATGGGGGTCCAACGGCCGTCAGAAAGATAACTTAAGAAAACATTCCTGTGCAAGATCGGCCCATGCGCATCGTGCTTCTTCAGCCTTGCGATTTATAGCCTGAAGAATAATGACGCACGGCTACTTGCGACAGAGATGGACACCTGGGTCATCCGACTGAGCAAGGCTGACAAGGAGAAAAGTCCAATCCTCGTCAAAGTCTCACGAAAAGAAGGTGGGCATGACCTTGATCTTGATCTACTCGCCACAGATGGCGACGCTGCGTATGCGGGAAAAGGTGAGAACTTTCTATGCTATTTCCTTATCTTCGAGCTCATTGCGAGGTAGTGCGATCGCGGAATCTGAAGAAATTGCGAGCCAAAAACTATGACGGTAACGACGATGACTGGATAGCGATCCTATCTTTCGTATTTGGTGTCAAGACATCGTCCAAAGTCCCTACAGCACACCGAGAGAATCTTGACGTACAATGCTCCGTATCTGGCAGAGATCCTAACGGCACCTTGTCCATAACCCTGAGGAACAAGGTCGAAGACATTACACAACAATTGGGAAGCGTTGATCTGCCTCAAACCGAAGAGACGGACGACATTGACCTATTTGGATGGGCCGTGCAGACAATCGACAAACGAGATGAGCTGGAAGTCGCGAATACAGACCTACAAGAAAAAGTCCAGGCAAAGAATGAGACGGTTACATCCCTGCAGAAGCAGATAGATGAACTGGTGCAAGCGAAAGCTGAACACGAGCAACAGATGCTCGCAAAGTTTGCCGCTCTGCTGAATGAGAAGAAGCTGAAGATACGAAATCTTCAAAGAGTACTGTCCACAGCTCAGGCAGATCCCAACAAGTTGAAAGAGCTTCAGGCAGTCATTGGAGATGAGGCGCCTTCGCGAAGTGCGCGTGGGTCGAAGAAACGAGCAGCGAAACGTGGACAAGACGACGAGACCGACGACAGTGAAGGCTTCGAGACTATGGATGTAGATCCTGTGGTCAACAATCCAGACGAACCGGTGTCGCCCGAATCTGGCCGTTCGACGCCGAGTCGAGAAGCCTCAGAAACTGAAGACGAAAACGAGAATCTGGACGTTCCGGCAATGTCACAAGATCGACCTCAAACCAGGGCTATGGACTCTGGAAAGAGGAGGAAATCACCCAGTCCCCTACCACCTCCTCGAGAGCTACCTTTCCAGAGAAAAGGCCAGGGCAAGGCAGGTAAAGATCCGACGCCTGAGCCACCACCACCGGCGGATGAAGACGAGGAAACAGCCAGCGAGATTGATGAGTTATGAGCATACGAGTCACGTACAACCCAATGATTAGCTAGGTATAAGGTGCAATACAATGAAAATGGTTGTGGTTGTAATCATATCATTCCATCATTCTGTCTGTGCTGCTGCTATTGTGCTACAAGCACACAAGTGCTAGTAAGAGCAAGTCACTTGCAAGCAAGATCCATCATGTCAACTGTTCCACCAGTATGAGGCTGCTCTTGACTGATGTTTGTTTGATTCATGTCCTTTAGTAGTTGAAGTTTGGTTGATCACGCTGGTTGGGGTTGTACTGATCCATGCCGTCGTAGTGTTGATCATACATGTTCTCAGCCTGTTGTTTGCCCTTTCTCTTGGCTTGCTCAGCATCCCATGCATCCATGCCCTTGGTTTCAGCGAGCTTGTCGACTTCACCTCCGACGAAGCCAGCAAGGAGCTCCTTGGCGAACTGGTGGGAGACGGGCTTGCCTAGATTGATGTCAATATTGAATAGGAGGTCGATGTAGGCATGGTAGTAACTTACCCTCGCTGCGTTGGCGGTCCTCGAAGAGCTTCATGCCCTCGAAAGCAGCAGCACCGCCAATGAGTTCGTGGGAGAACTTGGCTTGGTTGTCATAGCCACCCTGGCCATAGACCTCCTGGTGAGATTGTTGAGCGTCGTCTACATCGATCAGTCAGCGCCTGCACCAAGTTGTCAAGGACAGCACAAAGGGGGTAAGCTTACCCCAGCCAAACATCTTGAATGAGTTAATCGAAGAATGAGTAGTTCTGTGTAAGAGGATAGAAGTATTCTGAGTAGTTGTGCTGCTCTTGAAGTTGGTATTGAGTATGGGAGAAGTCAAGGAGGGAAGGGGTAGTCAGATGGAGGTTATATAGACATCTCGGAGACAATCGTTGTGAATTCTGACCGCCTCTGCACTGAATGGGTGAAACATGCCTGCATCATTGCCCCTCGATCTGTGGCTGCGTTTACTGCGTCACATCTGGCCATTGGACGCGTAGAAGCGGCTATGGTAGGCCCCCACTACTCGTGCTTGCTTGTCAAGGGGCAAGTGTCAAAACTCCCAGCACTGTTTCAACATAGCGTCATCATCAACGAAGTGTCAACAGAGGTCCAACGAACGAGCACGAGTCAAGTCAGTCCCATCTGTCAGGTACAGCAAACGTGGACTGTCTCACTACTGGATATTAATTGCATGTTACCAAAACAGCTTCAGCTCGTGAATTGTGGCTGTGCCTCTCGCTTCACGGCGAAAGACCTGCAGAATGCGGGGTCCACCCTTGATATCAAGTTCAGCTCGATGCACGTTTTTCTTCCCTTGACATTACGGAAGTAGCCGTGGCAAACTTCACAGCATTGTTGGTGACAGCAAGTGAGGACGGGAGCAAGGAGTCGTTCCATGGCTGCAGAACTCAGTGCATCGTTCAGGTATCAACACCATCTTCCTCGAGACATTGTAAGCTGACATTCTGCAGCACTGTTCGATTAAAGGCTTCCTGTGCTGTCGGTACAAGCAAGAAGGGTCCTCGATCCAAGCATGCCATGCAGGGCTTGTTTCCAAAGCCAAGTTGTCCACTGAAGAAGCTTGTCCAAACCTCCACATCAACGTCACTTCTGGAGATTCCTTCACGATTCACTACCTTCAAACCCTTTGCTTCTCGGCACGGGTAACATTACTCGGAAGATGTTCCTGAACTAAACCTGAACCCTAGATCTCAGCCACTCGGCGTCTGCGATATCAACTTGAACTCTCGATCGGGTCAAATCTGTCAAGTTTAATTATCATTTCCAAGAGCCTTGCTGCCTTGTTTTTTCTCCTCTCTGGAAGCTTGAAGCATACTATGCTCATGCCTGCGCCACAAAATGCCCTCTTCCATTCCTTCCACGAATGACTTTCCCACGCAGCTCAAACCTATCATCCACCTGCCACCAAACAACACACCAACCAATGTCATCCTCTTTCTACCCGGCCTGGGCGACACGGCCACCAACTTTCAATCCTTCCCGCGGGCCCTAAATCTGCCTGATGCATTGGCCATAACACTAAACCCACCATTTCCCTTACCCTTCCCCCTGGGACCCGGTGATCACTGGTCTGAAGATCTCCACGTTGATCCGGCCACAGGCGAACTTGATCAAGATTCTCCAGTTGCACGGGCTGTACAAATCATCGCCCACGACGTCATCGTCGACGTCCTGATCAACAAATTCAAGTATAGAGCCGACCACATTCACTTATTTGGTTTTGGCCAGGGTGGCTCGGTCGCTGTCTCTGCACCTTTGCATCCGTCACTGTCGTCCATCTCTCTTGGCAGCGTCATTTCCATCGGAGGATATCTGCCACAGTCGACAGCAACCACCAGTTCTACGAAGAATAGAACACCAGTCTTGCTGCTATCAGGATCTCGATCTGTCTTGGCTTCGCCGGAGTCCAGTCCACTGAAACGTGTCAAATCAGCCTACGAGTTTGTGACATACCACCAGTGGAAGAAAGCTGACGACTCGATGCCTAAAAATCGAGATGAGGTGCTCCCAATGATGCAATTTTGGGCGCGGAGACTCAAGAGTAGACGGGGTGTCCCCGACGACGCGGTCGAGATCAGTTGAGAGCTTTAGTGGCTACTGGATTATTGTCGTACAACGACGGGGGTATACGGCTCACTACTTGAGTCGATCAAGCTCTTCCTTTGCCCTCATGACGGCGTTTTCAGCCTCGCGTCTACTTTGAACCTCGACCTCATCTTCGACAATTATACTTGCGTCTTCGACCAGTTGTCTCATCCTCGTCACAATTCTCTGTATGACAGTCTTGCCTTCATCGTGCAGGCCCTCTTCCATAAACTTGGTTGCTCTCAGCCAGTCACCTTGCATTCGCCATAGTGCAAAAGCTGTGCCTAATGCCACTATTGTCCCGGCCTCATACAAACTGCCTGGGCCAAGAGACACATATGTAAGTCCAGACAGACCGGCTGAAAATCCGGCAAGTGACAATGTCTTGAGCACAATTTGCTGAGCTGTGCTGGTCAAGCTGGTGATGGCAAGCTGCATCTGCTGAGTTCGAGTTATCGATATCGAGGACGAAAGAGGTATAGGTTGGGGCACCGGTGCCAACTTGACCTCGGCTGTCCCTGTCGGGTTGGCCACCACTGGCTGGACTGCCGCTACTGTTCCAATATCCGCCTGGGCTTGCAACACTTGACCCGGCACTTGTTCGCTTATAACCGTGATGTCGGGAGACGAAGGAGTTGAGGGAGTTGGGACATCCATGGGGGCAATGCCTGCTTGGGAAAGCCGGCCAGAGAGCTCATAGACCGCTCGTTCCGTTCGTGGCAACCACGCATTGGTCACAAGGTCGGCGACAATCAAGCCAACATCATCCACCCGCCAGAATAGTTTATACCAAGCCAATTTTCGCCAGTTCCGCGAATCCCAAGCCGAAGCAAGACCAGACTGAAGCTCTTGGTGCGCATTACGCGAGAATTCTTCGATAGACGCTTCCAAATTCGATCGGGTCGACAAGCTAAGGCTCATCGCTGTGTTTGATCTTGCTTCCAATGCTGCTTGGGCCTGGAGATTCCGCGTCGCATTCGTGAGGACCGACGATATCAAGATTCTCACTGGCGTTGGTATTACACCTTCAGCACGAGCAGCAGACGCAAGGGTAAGCCAAGTCGACACTGATGGCAGTCCAGAGTCCACCCATTTGTGCTCGTACGTTCTTGCCTCGGTTACAGATCGACGAATTGCTGCAAGGCCTTCCTCTGCCTTCTTTGCGTCGACTAGCAATACTTGACCAGGTGCCTCCACTCTTATATCTTCCAAGTTTACCATCAACTTAACTGATGCTCGATCCTCCATGGCAGTGAAGTTTGTAGAGGCCAGCAGCTCCGTGGCCGAAATAAGTTCATCGAGCCCTTTTGTGACCAGTAACGTGCTATGCACAGGCTGGCTGATGGCCGTCTGTCTTCCAGTCGCAGCTGTTGGCGTGCCAATCGAAGGTGACAGAAACGCGTCAGATGTGACTGTTTGAGCACCCTGCAACAGCTCGCCGTTTCGTGGACCTAGTATGGTCGAAACAAGTATTTCAATGTTGTTTCTCTCGAGGACGGCCGAAGGAATGTACAGCACCGGCACCGAGGTTCTTGGTTGTGGTAGATTTGGGTTGGGTGGCTGTCCATAGCGGATGATCACACCTTGATTGTAGTCTGCATTTGGGTCCAGTATCTGCTTCTCCCAGCGTTCCTCTTCGCCCAAGGCGTCGGCGAGTAGTAGTCGGACGAGCCTGCGTGCTGTCTCCTGGACATTCAGACCTAGCACGGCGACTCTGGTGGTCGGTGTTTTGGACTCAAGTCCTTGCAAGGCTAGCTGCAACCGGCTGAGATTGATTTGGGCAGATGCCTTCTTTCTCACATCTCCGAGAGTTTCATAAAGTGCTTTGTAGTGCGCAGGCACATTCTTCGTCGCATTGACGGCGGTGTGGGAGGTAGCAGTCGAGCCATAGCGACGTTTGCTTGTGGTTGCGCTTCGGATGGTGGTTCGCAACGATCGTGACGTCCGCCAGGTCGTGCAGGATGGGCAGAAGAACAATTTGTCAATCAAAGATTCGAGCTGCTCACGAGGATGACCTCGCGCAGCCTTCTTCATGACTGGCTTTCTATCCAGGCTGTGGCTCTTGACCTACTCAATATTCGTGTCGGGAGCATTGAGCTTTCTCCAAATGCGCAGATCCATGAGATTTCCCAAAGCGGAGTGACGATTGACTTTCTTCCGACCAACGCGACGCGCTTCCCTTTCTTCCACTTCTACAGTCTGTATACCATCTCACAATCAAACAGTGAAAATCTGTGTTTGGTGCCGGACCTGTCCACCGTATGATGCTCCGACAAAGTGATCGACAAAAGGAGCTATCATGGCTTCGACGACCACCATGAATAGTTGGATTGAGCAGCTTGCTGTCTCGCTCCTTCCGCCAAGCACCAAATCTACAGATGCGCGCAAATACAAGGACTTATTTGCACGCAAAATCAAACACCACAATTATGGACGAACGAATCAGTTCGCTGTTGCTGAGAAGCTCACCGGCCTCGAGGAAAAACTCCAGGTTCTGAACCTGGATGATGTGGCTGAAGAGATCTATGTCCGACGAATCGAGTTGGAGAGGCATGATGAACGTTGGATCCCAGATGCTTTGGACCTGTTGCTGCATCTTTCTCACGACCTCGTGAAGTATGGACGTGTGGAAAAGCTCGAGAAGTTTCATGATCGCACAGCAGCGCCTCCTCCGCTAAAGTGGGCCGACATCGAGGTTGACGACCCCATCGACCATCAGGACAGTATATGGAGAGTACCAGAGTACAGTGACTTTAGCTCTGACGAGGAAGACATTGTCGTCTCAAGTGTGACCACATCTCCAGCCAGCGTCAAACAGCACGACGCAGATAGAGCCGTACTCGACAGAATTCTTGATGCAAATGCCACGGACAACATTCCATCGTCAAGCCTGGAACTACAGTTGGCACAGTTTTGGCGCCTCAAGGACGAAACTGTCCTCATAACAGAGACACAGGCGGTCCGTGAGGCATTTTTCATGCTGCTCGGTCTTCCCACGGGGCTCTTCGCAATCGATACTTACGAGATCCGACACAATCCTCGATACCGCCTTGGTCATCTCGAGAACGATACCTCAAAGTCCATCCTCGGACAAATTGCGTCGCTAGGCTCAAAGATTTTACCTGTCCGTCAATGGCTGCAGAGGCCACAAATTGTCAGCGTAACGCAGCTCATTCGAAGCTGCATGGAAGATATTTTAGCAGACTTCGAGCGCGGCATATCCTGTAAGCAGCACGACATTTTGCAGAAGACATCACGAGACGGAGTGGTCAGCCTCATGCAGACTATACACTGGATCGAGAAAAACTGCATGCCATTGAACGTCGTGTCTGCTGTGATCCCGCAGTTGCCACAGGACAAACCTGTCGTAGCACTGAACATGCTGCACGAACATATCGATTCGGCATACAGTTGTGGCGACACTGTGGCTCTAGAGACGCTCTTGCCGATGTATCTGTCCGCGATCAGACTATATGCGAAGCCTATAGATCAATGGTTACGAGAAGGCAAGATTGGAACCGCCGACGCATTCTTCATTTCGGAAACGACGGGCCCACGAAATAGAACCACTCTATGGCACGACTGGTTCTCGCTGTCAGAAGACGACAAATTGATTCCCTCATTTCTGAAGAGGTTCGCCAGGCAAATCTTCGCAACCGGCAAGACAGCCGCATTTTTGCACCACTTGCAACCTGCAACCCATGATGGAAGCATTGAGACCGAAGGTCTCGAAGCAGCAATCAAAGAAGTCACTGAACTGATGGCAACCTCGCCAATACCCCTATCAGCCACTCTAGAAGCATTATTAGATCAACATCTAGCGACTCTACTTGCCACCACCACATCATCCCTCAAAATTACCCTCAACACCAACTGCGGCTTGACTCAACTCCTCGACGCATTCGATTATTTGTATCTGGCCAAGGATGGCGCCATCCTCGACACCATCGAGAGCCGCACCTTCGACCAAATCGACCGCTGCGCCGAAATCTGGAACGACCGCTTCCTCGTCGCAGAATCCCTGGCCGAAGCATACCAGCACATTGCTTGCATCAAAGCAGCCTCTATAAGCATCGAATCAAGCTACACATCGTCACGCAGCATGGAGGCGCGACGCCGCTCAGTCAGAATTCTTGGCTCGATGACACTCCATTACCATCTTCCCTGGGCGGTAGCGAACATCATTTCGCCTTCGTCCATCGCGTCATACCAGCGCATTGCCCTGACACTCGCGCAGATTCGGCGGGCGAAACACGTCCTCGAGCGCCGCGCGTACTGGTTCGTGGGGAATGTACCGTTAGGCGATCAGAGACACGATCAGAGACTGGCGCAGACAGCATACGCTGTGCTCGCAGGCTTCGTGAACGTTCTCTACGCGCACATGACGACGTGTACAATCGAGCCGATGACACGGGATATGCATGTGCAGCTTACCGCCAGTGCAACAGGTAGCGTGGACGATATGATCGCCACGCACGGCCGGTATATTAGCGACCTTGAGCTGGCGTGTCTTTGCAGTCAACGGGTAAAACCTCTCAGGGACGCCATAGTTAGTGTGCTGGATCTGTGTATCCGGTTCGCGGACCTTGTGAGCTTGGACTCGTCGGCAGCGTTGGGACGGAAGGGCTCAGCAGGAGTGGACTTTGAGGCCAGTTCGTTCATTTCGGCGAGGAGTCAGCGACGGCGGAGGAGACGACGCGGGCGTACTCACGACGATGAATCATCGTCTTCTGATGACGATGACGAAGATGAGGATGGCATGGGTGAGGGATACTCGACTTTTATCCTGGATAAAGACACGACGATTGTGCAGGAGATTGTCAATGTTCAGGCAGAGTTCAATAGGCATGTCTCTTTTCTGATAGCTGGACTACGAGGCGTGGCTAGGAGTTCACGTGAGGTGGGCGAAGGGTTGGAATTGCTTGCAGACAGTCTTGATGGGCTCTTTCCGAGAAAGAGAGATCAGTTTTATTGAGACATAAGATTGGCTTGTGAGCCCGGATGCATGAGGTCTCTTCCAACTTCCGCTTTGGTGCCATCCCTAATTCTATGTTGGCATATGAAAACATCACGATGTTCTCTGCCACTTTGTGTCGTCCGACTGGTCTCCTGCGGTACCATCGTCTTGCCCATCCTCCCTTGGCCGCACGGTACCTGCTCCAGGTCCTAGACTTTCGCTTTCATCTTGACCGCCATCTTCTTCCTCGTTATCGATCCAGTTTCCATTTTCATCGATAAATTCATGCATGTTCTCAGCTGTAATCCAACCACCGCTTCCAGGCATGGCGGGTGGTAGTGAGCCGTCGGAAGCACCTGGGAATGCCAACCCGGATTGAAACAACCGACTTGCACCGCCATCCTCCTCATCGCCTGGGTCAATAGGATCGGGATGCAGATTTGAGCAATTCGAGAGGGCGGTGAACATGGCCTGGACGGGCGTCTGCTCTGGCTTGTCTTCCGCGGGATCGTTCTCGGTCGCAGTCTCTGGCGGTGCGGATGCGGTTGGGATGATGGTTACGGATATCGACTCGGGTTCTAGGTCTTCATCCTGCGGAGCGTCTGTCGATGTGATAAGTTGCATGTACAGGCCTTGTTGCTCGCCTACCGAGGGCTGGGGAAGGGACTGGATTGCGTGCAGGGATATAGATGGGTAGGGAATTGCGATGCCTGCGGAGGCTGCATTTGAGAAGAGAAAGAGTTTGCTGGTATTGTTAGCTGATTGTATGAAGCTGTGTGATGACAGGCAGACGTACTCTGAGGTCACCCATACATCGATGTCCTCGACCACTTTCTCTTTGCCATGCGCTTCGCTGTCGCCATTGGTTTCTGAGCCGTTGGCGTGTGATTGAGACGTCGCTTTCTCTAGGAGAGGTGCGAAGGCGGCGGCTGAGTCGATCTCGGACTCGAGAACGATCAGTTTGCTGCGGTCGCTGTAGTAGTGCAGGACTGGAGGGCCTTCGTAGAATGAAGCGGGCGTTGCAGATTGGTGTTCGGCAAGCGAGGTGAAAGAGGTGGTCTTGGGAGGTTCTCGTAGGACTTCCATGGTCGTATGTGAAATCCAACAGTCGTATATTGACAGCGGTAGTATGAATCTTGATGTATCTTCAGCAGCCTGAGTTCAAGGTCGCAAAATATCTCCCAAGCGCAAAGAAGCTTTTTTGACCTGTTCGGTGGAATTGACGTCGACGGCAACGGGAGGAGCGGGGATCGTCAGGTTCAGGCCGAATCAAAGGATCTGGCCGCTGGGGCTGCTGCAGGTCACTTTCTCCAGAGCCCTGCCGCGCAATTCAATTCTTTCGGTTACGTTACGTTGGTTGCAAACACCTAGAAATCCATCCCTGTCATCGAACAAATTGTCTGCTCCTTTCCGTCCTCGACTGCGTACGGAATCTTGCTATACAAGTCCATGGCTTACGGCTAGCAACCTTCCATCAGCCCAATGGCAGTCAATCGACCCGTGAGGTTCCTCGGGGCGCTGTCAGTCATCCTCTTCTTCTCCCTCCTCTACATATACTTCCGCCCGACGCCGTCCCTGTCCCTCCCAGGCTCGGTTTCGACCCCCACCGCCGGTAATGGCGCGAAGATTGATAGCATGGAGCGCGATCCGCTCCTAGATCCTGTCGGAGAACCTGACGAACCACTCTGGCGACATACCGACAACGACTACTCCCCCGATAGTCCCAACTCAGCGCGCATTAATGCCACCCTTTTGTCGCTTGTCCGAAATGAAGAGCTTCACGAGCTTCTCCCTACCATGAGGCAACTCGAAGCCACCTGGAACAACAAATTCAATTATCCATGGACGTTCTTCAACGATGTTCCGTTTACAGAAGAGTTCAAGGAGAAAACACAGGCAGTGACAAAGGCCAAATGTTCATATCATCTCATCCCAAAGGAACACTGGGAAATGCCATCATGGGTCAGTCAGGAGTTGTATGATGAATCTGCACAAATCCTCAAAGAGAACGACGTGCAATATGCCGGCAGAATCTCCTATCACCAGATGTGCCGGTGGAATAGCGGCATGTTCTATCGACATCCAGCACTCGAACACACACGATACTACTGGCGGGTGGAACCAAAGGTCAAATTCTTCTGCGATGTAGACTACGATGTCTTCCGCTGGATGCAGGACCATAACAAAACCTACGGCTTCAACATCAATCTGTTTGATTCCCCCGAGTCGATACCATCACTATGGCCGGAAACCATCAAATTCCTCGCCTCCCACCCAGAATATCTAAACAAGAATAACGCCATGGCGTGGCTGACCGACAACGAAAGGCGGCCGGAGCAAAATATCAAGGCACATGGATACAGTACTTGTCATTTCTGGTCGAATTTTGAGATCGCCGACCTGTCCTTCTGGAGGAGTCAGGCGTATGAAGATTATTTTACCCATCTTGATAGGACAGGAGGGTTCTTCTACGAGAGATGGGGTGATGCCCCAGTTCACAGTATTGCTTTGGGATTGTTTGAAGATTCGAGCAAGATCCATTGGTAAGTTCGATTCTCCTTTCCGTCCTGCCCTACATTGACTCACAGCGTTTCAGGTTCAAGGACATCGGGTACAACCATATCCCCTTCTACAATTGTCCAAACTCTCCCAAATGTCGCGGGTGTACGCCCGGACAGTTCTATGGCGGTGAATCTTGGTTGCAGCGAGAAGACTGTCGACCACTCTGGTTCAAATATGTCGGAACTGGATGAAGAATTAGGATTATGCATTGGAGGCGCCGAATCTGGAAGAATGTGCCCTGGCCCTGGTTGGAGCGGGCGTTTATGGTGTCGGTAAAACATGTATGTATAAAATGGCTTGTGTAGGTTTGTCTACTTTCGTCCCTATAGGATGAACATGAAATGAGGTCTGTTTTCTCATTTTGCAGTTGTGATCACTGGCTTCTCATCACCACCATTTCCTCCGCCCGTCATAACGTGTGTCCAGTACCAAGACGAGCTGTCGATCATTTTTCTCACAGATGTATCTCTCATCCTTCCGCCTGCAGCCTTGTCACTCGCATAGCACTTCCACCACACGTCCTTCTCTCGGCTCAAACCATATACCTAAACTGCTTATCTTCCCCGAACTCCGTCGGTCTTTCAAGATGCACAGTATCCCTATTGGCACCATACTTCTCATCACGCTTCTTATTCGCCCTGATCAACAACCCCATCTGCATGCACGCAGCGGCCACAGTGATCAAACACGCTCCACAGCTTATCCACATTCCTTTCCTATAATACGGCGCATCGCTCTTTGGAAAGATATTGGTGCCCAAAACCGGACCACATTGTCCGCCAGTAGCTAGAATAGCCAGCGCAACAGCACGCTTACTGTCCGTGGCATGCGTGTTGCCAACCCAAGTCAGCGTCATGGCGACACTCACGAAAATCATCACAGCGAGAAACAAACCAAAGTACCGTGGTCCAACGCCCGTTGTGGTTCCGAGGATAATGTACCCGACTGCCGCGACGAGGGCAGGAAACGCGACGAAGGGACCGCGATAGCCCACATGGTCACTGATATATGCTGTGCCGCAAATCGCCAAAAAGCATAGCACATAAGGCGGTGCGGAGAGACCGTTACTTTGGATCGTAGTGAAGGCACCCATTTCGCTTATGATCGTTGGGACGAAGAGCGGCAGCGAGGCGAAACACACGTTGCATCCGAAGTACATTATTGGTGGGAGGTATGCTGCAAACGGCCGGAAGTCAGTATCAGGCACCCACCAAGGACAAAACGTGGCGACTCACATCTGTAATCCATCAATCCGCCGAGGACCTGTTTCCATTGCAAGCCTTTATTGCCAGTGCGGTCACCAGGCTGGCGCAGAGACAAATCAATAGCGATTTCCTTGTCGCGTGCGCTCAAGAACTTCGCCGCATGAGGACTGTCCGGCAGCCAGAACCACGCCACAATCGCGAGGACACATGTCGGGGCACCCTCGACGATGAACAATATGCGCCACGGTCCGATCGAGCCTTTGGCCTGTGCGATGCCATACGCCAGAGCCGAACCATATGCATTTGCCGCGGCCGAACCAGATAGGAAAATGCCCGTTCGTAGACCGAGTTTCTCCCGTGGGTAGAAGAAGGACAGGTACAGCGGTACGCCGGGACCGTAAGAGGCTTCGAAGATGGCGAGGATGACTCGGCAAACCATGACGCCGGCCCAGGATGTGCATGCTGCTTGCAAGGTGGAGACGACACCCCACCCAAAGACCACGAAAGCCACCCATTTGTGTGGTGGGAAGGCTTTCCAGCCCATTTGCGTCCATTGGAAGAGAATATCTTGGCGTTGACGGAGGTGTCAGTAGATGTCCTCTCAAGCCAGAATAGGTACAGCGTTAGACTTACAAGAGATATAGAAAGCCGTTCCGAGCCAGTCATACCGGTTTCCAGTGAGGTCAATGTCTTTCTCCATGCCCGATATGCGGGCATTTCCCAGATTGGAGCGGTCGAGCACAGACAGGCTGTACAGCACGAAGATCAACGGCATGAGATGCCAGTCCAGCTTGCGTATCACGGCATCTTCTTCTTTCTTGGTGTATCGGGGAGCCAATGCCGGGTCGTACGGCTTGTTGATATCATTGTGATCATGGGGGGCGTTCGGGACATTTTCTGCCGTCAAGACGGTGGGCTTCTCGTCCGATGAGTTGCTAGCAGCGGAGTGTATCGCGTCCGGTGCAGCTATTCCGGACGTATCCTTCTCGACGTGTTTGATATCCATTG
Source organism: Exophiala sideris (assembly GCA_000835395.1). NCBI lineage: Eukaryota > Fungi > Ascomycota > Eurotiomycetes > Chaetothyriales > Herpotrichiellaceae > Exophiala > Exophiala sideris. The sequence goes on along the minus strand of KN846951.1, from coordinate 6,274,504 downwards.
CCCACCTGTCAGAAATGAAGGAGAGGAAGGTTTGGGGACGAGAAAAGGTGCAAAAGCTCAACAGCGGAAGAAGAGAGAGGATATGTAAGAGGAAACATCGGCTATGAAGAAGACCAGACCTTTTATTCAAGGCTAAGTACATGATCGTGCCTCAAATGAAAGCTCTCCGACTCTCAGCCCGTTCCCCGCAACCAGAGATAGCCCGAGGCGTTCGCTGATGCGACCTGAAATGCCGAAAGTGGGCAGGAGGGATTTGGAAACCAATGGTTGATCTTGGTAGACACATGGCAGGTCTTAATGCTGTGCGTAGCAAGGTGTCTGTGACGTGCTGAATGCATTGCCGACCGGTGATTGACCGGTGATCCTCGCTAACATGAGCGGCCAACGTCCAGGCTGGACAGTAGACAAGTTAACCAGGGGATGAATGGATTTTCTTGGCTCTTAAGGCGATCCCCATGTCGTCTGTTCGGGTATTGGTCGAGGTGGTTGGAGATGCGTGCATGGAGCAAGATCAAACAAGGTTATCAAACCCGGCGAAACAGTAATTGTGGGTGAGATCCCCACGGAGTATTTCCGTCTCGTCTCCAAACCTTGACGCCTCGACGCCACCAATTCTGGCCATCATGCTTGCTGAGATGAAGCTGTCCTCACAGATTTTGTGGTACCCTGATGGTCTACCTCAGTTCTCCTTCAACGCAAGCATTGTTTCTTCGTCTAAAGACTTCGATAAGGGACAATGACGTTGAGCGAGGAGGGACACTGACGTTGATCGAGGAGGGACAATGATATTGATCGAGGAGGAAAATTGGTGGTGGCTCAGGAACGAGTTTGAGAACAACGAGGATGATCATCACTAGCATGATTTGTGAACCCAGTCTTATCTGAGTATTTGGTGAATCTGACTACAGCAGCTGCCTAGCCATGATGTTCACCTCAGCCAACGTTAATCCAATGTTTTCGCCTTCGTCTCAGTGCTTGACCACCGGCTAGGTTACATAGGTCAGAGCTTGGCGACATTCATTGCCACGATCTGTATCCCCATAATGATCATGCCCACTCAAATGAGTTTGCGCCACGACATTCCAGGCCCAGCAACACGCTCAATCTTGTCCTCATCATCTTTCACCTGTTCTGTCTTTGGAAGATCGGCACTTGAAGACGCACTCTCATCAGCATCAGTGCCCAAATTGAACCATTTCTCCTCCCAACTCTCCAGACTTCCTGTTTCCTCATTGAAATCTCGCTTGAATGGCCCATACATGCGCCGACCAGTCTCAGGTCCCCTGGAGTAATCGTAGCTTGCCTTGGGACTTGCGATTTTGTTCTTGCGCCATGGACTACCCACCAGTGTACCGACCTCGCTCTTTTTGCCAGAAAGTGGTGTAGAAGGTGTTTCAAAGCTGAACTTTCCCTTGGCTCGCATAGACTCTTGTTCATATTGTCGTAGGCGACGTGTGTATGTGTCTCCTCCTGTGAAGCCGCGGTTGGTTTGTGTGATTCCTTCAGCTGTACGTAAAGCACGCATGCGACGATTTCTGTCTCTTGTTTCTGCCCAGCGCGACAAGGCTGCGTGGTATGGACAAAGACTGATGAATTTTTGGAATGAAGAGGCGTGAAAGCGGCGCCAGAGGAGGAACAGGCAGATTAGAAGGATTGTGCTGCCAATGGACACCGGGATTGCAATCATCAAGATGTGTGGTGGGATTCGAGCATGGTTTCCGGTCAATGCTGCCGCTGTGGAATTGGATGACGATGATGGAGATGCTGTTGGGCTCACGGTGGTATCTGGCGTCGCTGACTGTGTTAGAGAGATTGACACAGCAGACGTTGTCGAGCAGCTAGATGTAATTGAAGGCACCGCAGAAGGGGAAGACGTTATGACTGGCGACGGGAGAGATGTTGTTGATGTCGAATGCACCTCAATCGTCAGTGGTATTTTGGTGGTTATCAATGTCGAGTCCACCTCGATTGTCAGTGGAACTGTCGATGTTGTCTCAGAGTTACCACCGGATCTTGTGTTTGTCTGGTCGGAGGTGGTGCTTTTATATGAGACGGAAGTTATCCACACGAGAGTTGACCCTGGTGGCATAGAAGGTGCCGTAGCATATCCTATGATGGAGATCGACGGGAGTGTGGTTCCATCTGGATCGTAGAATTCGGACGTCGTCATCGTCGTTAAGGTGGATGGGAGGGAGGAGGTTTTTGCTGCAGTCGCTAAAAGCGACTGAGGTGTTGCCGAAAGGCCGTCAAACGAACAATTCGTTGACGCCATGACTGGTTTTTTGTAAGTTACCTAGATCGACAAACGGGGTTATATAGAGTGAAAAACCACATTGCTTCACGCGCGCTTGGCGAAAAGCTGAAATCGTGTTGCAGCTGGGTCGCCGACTCCCATGCCAACGATGGTGCCAGTCAAGACAGCGCAACGACCCAAAGAAACGACTGGAATCTGCAAAGGTCAGTGGTGGGCGACAGCGATAGACGGGCTCCATTGTCAACAGTAGCGACCGGGCCTGCAGCGTTGGCGTTGGTTTATGAAAACAACGCGGCGACCCAAAGAAATGCGTGGGAACTGTGGATGTAAGCAGTGGGCGACAGCAACGAATTCGCTCCATTGTCAACAGCGGCGACCGTGCCTGCAGCGTTGTTGTGCACCGGCTGGGAGCGGTGTTCGCCTCCGCCTGAAAGACAAGAACACAAATATAACCCCAATGGAGGTAAAATCCCAGAAAGAAATGCAAAGATGCGCCAATAGAGTTCATTGACAGGTTCAACCGTTCTGTATCCACACGCTCAGCTGAAGTCACCACATTCCATTCATTAACCCACGCCGAAGCAGGTCTGCCGCAAATCCAACAAAAAGCATTCTCACCCTGGTCAAGGCATGGCTCTTGAAAGCAGAAGTCTAGGCATGTATGGACTCCATTGGAACGCCTCAACGCCTTTCAAATCATATGAGGGTAAAGGCTGTTGTGAAAGAACCCCGTTCAATACCTGCTCTGCTGTGGCCAGACTCTCCCTACCTCGACCACTGCAACACTGAGTGGCAAGTGGCCAGCCATGATTGAACTAGCAGCATCCGCCAGCAGAGCCCGACTGCACACCTTGTCCTTGACCGACTTGAACGGTGGGCTTGTTGTTGACGGTCGTTGTTCCCATGCGCTCTTTGATCTGCCGAGCCATGGTCAAGAAAGCCTGCTCAACGTTTGACGCATTCTTGGCCGAAGTCTCGAGGAACGGGATTCCCAAGCTATCAGCAAATTCCTGTAGCCAAGTCAGCCTCCGCCACTAAGGCTATGAACGTGGATCACAAACCTTAGCCATCGTGTAGTCAACAACCTTCTTGTCTGCCATATCGCTCTTGTTACCGACAAGCAATTTGTTGACTCCTTCAGTAGCGTAGCGATCAATCTCTTGCAACCATTGCTTGACATTGTTGAATGAATCCATGTCTGTCACATCGTAGACCACGCAGATGCCGTGAGCGCCGCGGTAGTAGGAGGAAGTGATGGTTCGAAATCGTTCCTGGCCAGCGGTATCCCACTATCGAACTGTCAGATGGTGCTTTGTGAAATTAGATAGACAGAAACCTACGATCTGTAGTTTGACGGTTTTGCCATCGAGTTCAATTGTTCGGATTTTCTGGTCGGCGGTCAGCTTCTCTTCTTCCATCCTGCAGCCTTTCCCAAACAACGCGGCTGATTCTGTTATCAACGTACGAAGTCGACTCCGATGGTTGAGATGTAGGACTCGGTGTATGTGTCATCAGCGAATCGCAGCAGGAGGCAAGACTTTCCAACGCCTGAGTCTCCAATAAGCAGGAGCTTGAACAGGTAATCGTATCTGAATTCCGAGTCAGTACCCGCAGTCTGAGCGAATTCTCTCCCTCCATGGCCGGAAGGAGGCAGGTTATCGTGGGTGAAGACTCTATACTGTGGTCAGTACATTACACTGCGCGTCGCGGGACGCTTGTCGGTCGATGGCGGCCGGCCAGCGAAACTTACCACTCTGGATTCATTGTGACGTGTTGCGGCGAGGATAGTTCGGAGTCGATGTGAAGAGACAGCAAGGTGAGAGAAATACAATCGTGCGAATCTGACTGATCGGAATCGTTGTTGAGAGAAAAGGGGAATGGTTGTGAAGTCAAGATAGAAGGCAAGTTCGAGTGAATTAAACAGGAGCAATCCTCTGGGCTGGCGTTTGCGAGACGTGGAATCATGGGGGCAATGGGAAGATGATTTGACGGTAAGCCCGAGGTCACGTGACAGCCTCAGCCTAATCTCCCTGCCTGCCAGTGGGTTACTGTGTATGTGAGCGTGACTATGTCACCACCAAGACTGAGCTGTTCCTTACGCGTAGATCATGGTCGAAGGAGGCTGCAATGGACTGAACAGGTGATCTTATGATGACACTTGGTCAAGTGCAGCATCAATGGACCATGGTACCTATGCCGTATCGTGTATCATCGATTAAACCTGTTGTACCACTTACTCTCAAGCATAACCATGTGCCTTCAACCACTCGAGCAATTGCGCTGCATCCCGCTCCTTATATGCGGCATTTGCTGTGATGGTATCCGAGGCAATTACCAAGCTGCGACTATATCTCCCAGTCTCCTTGTCTTTGAAGAAGTTGGCGATATCGTCCCTGATGGCTGTGTCTGAAAATTTCGGCAATCCCATCTTGAGCCATCTGTCGATGACGATGCCCGAAACACCAAGCCTCTTGTCGACGCGATCCCAACACTTCTTGGTAAACTCCCATGCCACTGGGCGTGTCTCGTTGTTCGAAGACACAGCAACGATACCTCCGTGCGCATCTTGAGGTGGGACTTCTTCAGAGGTCACAAATTCAAGCAGGTCCCACGCATGATCTGGATTCTTGGAACGGCCCAGGGCTTGAATGCAAATTTCTTTGCCATCAACGGCGGTTAGTTTCCTAAACTCTTCCTTGATGACGTCGTACTCCTCCTGGCCACCATTCGAGACAGCAAGATTGAAGACAACGCTTCGTAAATTCTGATGTATAGCCTTCTCGTCGCCTGACTTCCATGCGGAGAATTTCTTTTTACCTTCTGCGATGATGCCTTCATGTCCAGCACCTGCTGCATAACCAAGGAGGAGTTTTCGGGATTGTCCTGTCAGCCATTCTTCGCCTTCAGGAAATTCCCAGCCTATAGTTTCCGCTGCGGGAGAGAACAGCTTCAAGGAGAATTTTTTCAAACCTGTCGAGATCTCTTTGTTTGTAGAGAAGACCGATCGCACTTTCGATAGCGAGCTCGCAATCTGTGACCACACCAGGTAGCTCTTTTCGTTCTGAAAGCCTTCCAGTAAGGAGAGCAGAGCTGCCGTTGTACCGTTTCCAGCGATAGCCAATGCCGTTGCATCTCCCATCAAGCCGATCTTGTCTTCCTCCGATAGACGGTCCTGTGCTTCACCAAGCTTCACCAATCGCTGCGGTGGATAGTTTGTGCGGTAGAAGCCGCTTTGGTCTGCATTGATCTTGTAGAAGTCGTCATCCACGTCGCGTACAGTATCCTCCTTTTGCGTTAGTGCGCTGTGAACGACTTTGGCAGGAGTGCCAGTCTTGAGACCGATAGGTATCCACCAGGTAGTCTCGTCTTCTTCGGACTTGACGTCTCCGGTGGTCAAAAACCTCGACTGACGAATACCAATCTGCCCCGGTTCTTCGGCAACAGTAACCACTGGAAAGCCGATCTTACGGATCCATGGGTCCATGAACGCTTGTACGTCCTGACCAGAAGCGGCGCTCAGGGCTGTCCAAAGGTCGTTGGTCCTGGCATTGCCGTAAGCATGGATCTTGAGATAGTCGCCGACACCCTTTAAGAAGACCTCCTGACCAATGTGGTTGCTCAACATCCTGATCACCGAGCTACCTTTTAGGTACGATATGTGGTCAAAAATCTGATCGACTTCGAGAGCGTTGCGGACGGGGACTTCGATAGGGTGAGAAGCTCGCAGCGAGTCGAGTTCAAGAGCTGTTTGTACAGCTTCAGCCTGGATTCACGTCAACACAAACCACATGGAATACCTTTGGACATTTTACGCACCACAAACTGACTCCAGACCTTCCATTCAGGATGTAGGTGGTCTACAGCAAGCCATCCAACCCAGGTAGCAAACCCTTCGTTCAGCCAGAGCTCGTTCCACCAATCCATGGTGACAAGGTTGCCGAACCACTGATGGGCCAACTCATGAGCTACCACATATGCAACACGATTCTTAAATCGGGCATCGGATTTCTCCTCATCGAAGAGAACTGCAGTAGTCCGATAAGTCACTAGACCCCAATTCTCCATAGCCCCCATGGCAAATTCGTGCACAGCCAGCAGATCAGACTTCGGCAGAGGATACTCGATTCCGAACACATCAGAAAAGTAGTCCAGGGTCTTATGTGCATGCTCCAGGGCAAAACGACCTTGCTCTTTCAGGCCTCGGGTAGTGTAGACTCGTACTGGAATGTTCTTGCCTTTGTATTTGCGCGCCGTGAAGTCTTCGACGTACTCGAAATCACCAATGGCCCAGGCGGCAAGGTATGTGCTCATGGCAGGAGTCTTCTCGAAAGCCACCTTTTTCAAGCCGTCCTTGCTGCCCTTCTTTACGACTTTTTCAGGCATGTTACTGATGGCCACGAGATTCTCCGGAATTTCGACCTCGAATTCGAAAGACGCCTTCAGGTTGGGCTCATCAAAACAGGGGAAGGCTCTCCTCGCATCACAGGCTTCAAATTGAGTGCTGAACATGTAGTGAAACTCGCCATCCGTGGGTGTACCTGAACTTGGCGTGGTAGCAGGCTTATACTTCGATCGATAGAATCCCGCCATTGCATTGTTCATAGTGCCTTTGTACTTGATCGCAACCACGGCATCTCCGGCAGGAATCTCACCAGAGAACTTGATAGTTGCACGTTCATTGGGCTTGTCATAGGAGACATCGGCCATTGAGGTGATGGAAGCTGCAAGCCACTTAGTACGGGGAGACATCCAGCTTTTGGATACAACGTACAGCCACCATCTTTGCCGAGTACTTCTGCGCCCGTGATTTCGAGCTCCTTTGTATTGATCACAACTTCTTTCGTGCTCTGCTTGACCTTCGAGTCAATCTTCAACAGTCCGTCGTACGACCATGCACCGCCAAACTCGAGGTTGAAAAGGGAAAGGTCATAGTTTAATGGCTTGATAGTGTCGGGGAGGATATCTCGATCGGTGGGCGGTGCCATGGTTCGCCTCACTTCTGCCGAACAGAACCGTACCTGAGGAAGCTTGAAAGACGAAGATTGGTTTGAGGATTTCGGAGTTGTCGTCCGCGAGAATTTGACAAAGGTACGGATTGTTTGTCTCGTGCAAGAAGGTCCAGCCTTGGTGATAGAAGAGAAAGTGAAGCGTGAAAGACAGGTTCTGACCTCGAGCATTCAACCTGTATGAATGCTTGATTGGAGCACTACTGGACAACAATCCCTTATTAGCAAGACACTGTTTAAATAGTTCAAGTAGTATACAGGCGACACCCAATCGAACCGATCAGTACCTGGGATGTTGCACTGCTGGTGCGGAGGTCACCTACCTACCTAAGGAACGCACCCCACCTGGTACCTGGACGACTGCGGCTAGCGACGGCGACATCATCGTTTTGAGATCTCCAACTGCAATGCACTAAGTTACTTGCTGGCCTCGCACGCGACAATTTTATCAGCCACTTGATTTCTTGCTTTTTCTTTATCCGCACATTTTCTGCCCATGTGATGCCGGCATCAGGGGACGAATATATTGCAGACGGATCTGATGATGACCTTCCCAGAGCCCCCGGTCGCGCTCAGGCTCGACGGGCTAATCGCGAAGATGCGCAGAATTTTGAGGTGACCCGAACATGGGATTTACTGACTGAGAGTGCTGATGGCACCATTACGGGGGCTGTCGAGGGTCTACTTGAGGCAAGCAAGAGGAAACGGTAAGGCACCCTTGAGTTCTCACTGCGAGGCGCGACCTTGAAAGGAGCATGGCATCCCAGGGAAATAGAGACGAGATCACGTCGACGTGCTGACACCATGCTTGATACAGACTTCTCAAGGACACGACTCCTTTGCAGCGAGGCATCATCCGCCACCTTATCCTCATCCTGGACATGTCCCTGTCCATGAACGAGAAAGACCTGCGACCTACACGCTACCTCCTCACTCTCCTGTATACCGAGGCCTTCATTCGCGAGTTCTTCGAACAGAACCCCATTTCTCAGCTTGGTATTGTGGGCATGCGTGATGGGATTGCTATGCGTATCAGTGACATGTCTGGAAATCCAAACGCGCACCTCGCTGCTATACAGAAGATCCGCAAGGAGGAACCAAAAGGCAGCCCATCCTTGGAAAACGCTCTTGAAATGTCACGGGCAGCTCTTTTCCACGCACCTAGCCACGGGACCCGTGAGGTTGTGCTAATATTTGGTGCGCTTCATACCTCCGATCCGGGTGACATCCACCGTACGATAGATAGTTTGGTGGCAGACAAGATCCGAGCTACAGTCATCGGTCTTGCAGCGCAGGTGGCTATTTGTGCCGAGCTGGTCTCGAAGACGAACAATGGCAGCGTCTCAAATTATGGTGTTGTGCTACATGAGCAGCACTTTCGCGAACTGATCATGGCTGTCACGACACCGCCCGTCACAAGTCAGGCAACCAAGTCGGCCAACTCTCTATTGATGATGGGCTTCCCTTCCAGGACGGTGGAGGACCATCCTTCACTTTGCGCATGCCATACGAGACCGTCCCGAGACGGCTATTTGTGCTCTCGATGCAGTACGAAGGTATGCAGTTTGCCGAGTGAGTGTCCTGTATGTGGGCTGACGCTCATTCTCTCAACCCATCTGGCCCGGAGCTACCATCATCTGTTTCCTCTGGTCAATTGGCTCGAGGTGCCGTGGGCGAAGGCACACCGTAGCACGGCATGCTTTGCCTGTCTGAAAGGCTTTCCACCCGTCCCACCGAGAGACCAATGGAACTCGCCTTCAACGTCTTCAACAAGCAGTAGATACGAATGTCCAGTTTGTCGGCACCATTTCTGCATCGACTGCGACCTCTTTGCGCATGAAGTTGTACATAACTGTCCTGGCTGTCAGAGCCTACGAATGCAGACCAGCTTAATGGGTGAGACAGAGACGCAGAACAACAACACTGATGGTGGAAGCGTACAGTCACGGAATGGTATCAATGCAGCGAATGGAGATATGATGCATCTAGACTGAAGGTGTGGCCGCTACAATGCAACATGGCCTTCTGTTGGTAGAGCAACATCATCTTCCACCCTCTCGTTGAGAGTGCAGCTGCCAGGCTGTCCATTACGACACGACCACGCAGATGATCTTCAACGCCTAAGGAGCTCGTCAAATTACAACGACACAAGCCTCTGATCGTAGAAACCCGTTACCAGTCTGGACACTTCTACTCGGCTGCTCTTCCTAAGCTGGCCACTAAAGCCCATCTACGATAATATATATTTGCCGACTCAGACATTGCAAGCAAACACCGGACTTGTTTTCTGACAAAGAATGGTCGCCTGGAGAGGAACATCCGAAACCAGTAGTGCTCAAGAGCAAAATCTATTCTAATCTATCGACCAGGTTCATATTACAGGTAAGCGTCTCCCTTCTCTCAACAATGCTCAAAGCTGATGCAAAGCCCGCTCAGTTTGACGCCACTTTCTGCAAGTGATGGCAAGGTCATGAAAATCAAGGCCGTTCTGGTACTATGGTGGTAGATGATTTGGGCCCGGGGCATGAGTAACCGAATGTACTCATGCCTCAAATGCAGTGAGAACTCTGTTCAGCTTCAGTCTATTATGAGATTAAAAGAGCCCAGAGGTATATTCGCCTGGCTTGAAGGCATGAAATGAAGCGACCAAAGTAACGCAAACTCTAACTCGAGTGATTGGACGCTTCTATACTGGCTTTGTGTTTATGGATCACAAACAGAAGCCTTAACATCGCATTGAAGAGCAAATACGATAGAGTGCTTCATTGGCCATAGGGAGCCACACTCGATGACAGTCCGCCACAATCTACTTGTCCTATATAAGGCAGCCAAATGATCTGACTTACAAACTCTACGTTTTGTACTCGCTTCATGCTGGACACGCGTGCGACCATTCAACTGAGTGTCATTCGGCTAGTTCGTCATACCTGAAGAGTGAACAGTATTTTCTAAGAGGCAAGGCTCCGGAGCATTCGGTCTTTAGGGTAAGCAATGTAAATTCCCGAATATACCGATGAGCCTTGCACATTGTCGTGGTCAATGAGAGGCCAGTCGAAGTAGCCAACAGATCGTGACTCGTGAGATAGACGCGCTTTCACAGAGGGGCGGACTTAGGCCGCTCGTGGTTGGCCAATCTCGAAATTCCGGTCTGACACGACAGGAATGGAGAGTGAATAGGACTTTCACGGGCTTTGCACGGCTTTCTCAGGCTTCCAGGATACTTTCGGGAAGATTTGATGTCAGACGGGGTGGTATTTTCCTAAATTGGGCTCCGTCCAATTCCAAGTCTAACTCACAGTCTCCTCTGCCACAATAAACTTGGCCCCGAAGAACCCCTGCCGGCACCTTGAATGCCAACACCATTCATCTTCGATCCTGCCTGAATTAGAAGAGACTTCCTGAACTTCCGGTCCGATTAACAGACACCCTCCTTCACTTTTGATTTTCTTTTGACCACACAGCATAGACATCAACCATACCAGTCAACTTGCGACAACCACAACGCGTCGTGTCAACAGCATCCTAAGACAACACGTTCAGCACTCTTGTAATAGTTCTACATTGCTTATCAAGACTGGCGCTGCATCCGCGAACATACATATGTGAGCTTGATGGGGACGTGTAGCTCATAAACGTTCATCACGATCAGACCGACTAAACGGTGTCACATCGGCTCATACAGCGGATCATTGGCCGTGAACAATGGGGTTTGCATACTGTGTGGAAAAGTGCATCGGGTCGGTACACCCAAGATGCTGAATTTCGTCTACAGCTCAAATTCGTCGCGTCCAGAAAGAAGATTTTCGAGGCATTTGATAGGAGACTTTACTTTTGCACTCCAACGAAGTCAATCTCGGCACAAGCTCTTTCTGGAAAGAAACATCGCGCGTGTCCTGGACGACCATCAACAGCGGCGGGAGGGCAAAAGCAGATTTGCCGTCTCAAGAAAAACTACGTCCCCTAACTCGTCGCGCATTGGCACGACTGCAACAGAAGGTCCCGAATCTACAAGCGCGGTAGCTGGACGGGTAGTGGGTCCATCACCATTGCAAGGACCGAGCGCCTCAGGAAGACTTACGCATAACTCAAGGCAGGCTCAAATACAGCCCAATATGGCAAGATCTTCTCTGTCTGCCCAAGAAGATGGCAAGAAGACCGAGAGGAAGACTCGTCGCAGCATCCGCGGCCTCCTTGACAAGGTCTACGAACAGCCAGATGCGGAAATCAGCTTAGACCTGATTAATATCCGTAAGAAGCTCAATTTCAAGACCAGCTCTGTTGAGGACCTCGAGAGACCTGCCAAACGACAGAAGCGGGACACGGTCAAATGCCAGTGTTACTTGACTGTTTGGGATAATCGAGATGGCTACACAACAGCGCCTCTTGTCTCAAAATCGGAGTACTGTCATGTGACTGCTACGGAAACCACTGCGAACGGATATTTCGTCGACTTGTCGCTGGATCGACCTTTCACGGTCAAAGCGCACGACTTGAAGGTTTCTGTTCCAAGCAGGAACGGAGAAGAAACATTCGCCCTCATCGACAAGTATTTCCTTGAGCTGAAGATTATCCCCTGCAGAAATGACAGCCGCTGGCCTCCTGTACCAATATTGGGGAAAAGTGATGGCGACCATTTTGCGCCAGATATCAAACGAAACGGAGCCGAATTGTTGCAAGGGGCTATAGTTGCCAGATATACACACTTACCACAGCCCCCAGAGGCGGATACACCACTCAGCGTCTTCTTCTTGCATGAGGGTCGTACATACAGAACCAAGTACGGGCTTGAGGTGTCGTCAACGTGGCAGAAATCTGGCGAGAGGCCGAAGACGGCCAGAAGGGAAGGTCAAGGCTTGGATCTTGACTCTTTTCGACCACAAGCGGAGGTCCAAGCCGTCAAGGGTCCCAAAGGAACAGAGGCAGTTCCGACTGTTGCAGAATCACAAAAAGGTGCAGAGACAGTACAATCCAGTCCACCAGAAGTTTGCTACAACTTCTGCTCAACAGTAGATCAAAAATTTCGATATGCCACAGTCAAAGGCTATCGATGTCCTTTGTGCGCGATCTGGAAGACATCGAAACTACATCGGCTGCAATTTCACCTGTCGACGATGCACTCGAAGTACATGTTCTCACTGCAAAAGCCTCGACGGGATCCTATAAGCCATGACCTGACTCACGTCCAGATCAAAGTGGACTTAGCTCCGGCAGTGAAGAAGGAAGAAGACCTCAAGACATTTGAATGGCACGCGCCTGCAGCAGCCTTCGATCTGTCAGCCTATACGGAAGGCGATCGTGGCTGGGTTGGCTCGGCGAACATCAAGGCGAGTCCAGGAGAGGAAAATACGGCAAGCACGATTCTGCCGGCAGACAATCCACCTTCAGGGTTCCTCCCTGCTGCTCGAGTTCCCGACTTCCGCCAGCCTAAGCGGAGAAAATACAAAACAATCCAGTTGCGTCCTGATTTTGCAGACCCTGAGCCGGTCTACACGTCCATCAGTCATCGACCTGTATCTCCAAGTGAAGAGCCACGCAGTGAGACTGACGATGAAATTGACAATCAGTGGCAAGTTGACCTGCATATGGAGCGGCTAGACCTTGTGGCGAAACGCAAAGGGTGGAACGACTACGAGCGCGAATTGGCCAAACGATGGGACAAGCATCGTATGGAAGAACAGCTAGAACACTCAAGGTATCTGTCCAATTCTCTGATACGTTTTGTTCGCAAGAACAGGAAGTGGCTCAAGAACGGCAACGACGAGTTGCAGCAGGTCTTCTGTGATTTCTTGGAGCGATTGAAGGAACGAGACGTCATCGACGACGATGTAGTCTGCGATGTCAACCTCTTGATCTTCCGGGAGTCACCGGAGCCAGCATTGACGAAGAAGCAGCCTGTTGAGCGCTCAGAATCGCCAATGACCAGACAACGTCGACGTGAGGGTCTGAATGGCACTGCCGAACCACGGCGGCGCGAGACGTCACGTCCAGTCGCTTCTATCGCGGTAGCGATGGAACCTCCGAGGCAAGCTCAGCGATCCAACGTCTCCGGCTGTGGACTTTGCTCACAACCCATAACGCGTGCAATCAAAGATGGTGTCATGTGTGCAGATCCGGAATGCTCGACACCGAGGGCCATGTACCATCGCAGTTGTGCGGAGCAACAGCAGGAGCTTGTATCTGGTCATGTACACAAGAAGATGGACAAAGGAAAAGCGCCTGCCATTGTTACTCCAATTCTGCCCATAGGGACTCGGCCACCCGAAGAGTTTGAGAGATGGGATTGGTCGTGTCAGGCTTGCGTCAAAAGACAGAAGGCCAAGGCGAAGGAGAAACAGGCTGCTATTTCAGCGGCAGCGGCAGCTGTGATTAGGGATCTGGCTGTGGCATAGTATTCTCATGCGATTCCTTACAGAAATGACCGTACTCTAAAGTAGCCATAGAAACGTACGGTGGTCAAAGGAGCGGCTTGCTGTCTCGACGGACCGTGAGATAAGCAGAGCTAGCAGCAAGGCTGATGCGGAGAGGATAGATAGTTGACGATAGTCGTTGTACATGTATATCAGAAGCCAAGAGTTCGCCGTTGACCTGACCTACATAACAGGGAAGGCACCATGTCTTCCGGATTCTTTCCTTCGAGTAAGTGCCATTTCTGCCGGACATAGCGTGAGTGATATCTTGAATGTCGCAAAGGCAAAAAGTAGGGACGGAATCAGAAGTAGACCTGTCTGGTTTATCTTATCGATTTTGAACTTTTTGTTCTTTTGTGAACTTCCGTCTTGATAGAATACATGGCTCAATTCAGGCTGAGCTGTCTAGCAATCCATATCACCGTGCTTTCCATTTTGTAATTTCGTCACTCTCCATCATTGAGACACGGAAGAGATGTCTTTGACACATCGTAAACACCAATGCGGTGAAGACATCCGGTATTGTCCAACGGAAATGCTTGCAAGATACGGTGTTGGCGTCTCATAGAGGCATGCGTGTGCAAAGTATCTTATCGCATGACAATGGAATGCATGGTGAAGGGGTGGTGTACAGTCGCGTGCTTGCTGTCAGGTGATCGACATATCCAGTGATCTCAATCCAGTAGGAGGATCAAATGGCAGGCATGATTCAACAGCTGCACTTAATCTTGATGTGTTGATCTTGCCAATGACAGCAGTTTCGGATGCGACCTCAACCCAGCATCTCCTCATCATCGTCCTCGGCCTCGAAGTCCTCATCGTCCTCGTCTTCATCATCATCGAGTTCGTCGCCGGCTTCTCTTGACTTCTGCTCGGCCTCGGCCCAGTTGATGTTCTTGCGACGGGTGCGGGATTCCATGACGTTGTCTAGGTCGATGTCATCCATACCCTCGTCCTCTGCGCGGTATTAGTATGGTTCAATCAATTTTATAATGTAAGACGTCGCAGGGAGTATGTTGCGAGGATCGCGCGCCCAAAAGCGCTTGAGTGTGCTCATCAGGGGACGTGAAACGCGACGAAGGGGAGAATGTACCGTCTTCTTCTGGCTCTGGTTGCTGTAGCGAGGTTGTTAGCTAAGATCACCAAATACTCGCGCGCGTTTCAGCCCTACCTCTTCAGCGGCACTCTCTTCTTCAGACTCGTCATCGTCCTCAGGGATTTCTGGCTGCTCAACGGCCTTGCCCTTGCCCTTTCCTTTGTCGATCACCTCGCTGGTACCCTCAGGCACGGTTTCGCCGTTTGCTGACATGTTTGCGAGCACAAAGTTTGAGACAGTGTTGGCGAAATGTAAGGGTGTGAGGCAGGAATGAAAGAGCAAGCAAATCGGACCGAACTTGGGGCAGAGCAACAAACAGACTTCACAAGATGCGCCCGCGGTCGTCGCCAAGACGTCAAAGTGAAAGGCTCTCACGTGATCCCCTAGCCTCGCTACTGGTGCCGTTCGGAAATGCCCATCCGTGGATTACTTGCATGCCTTTTATCAACCCGTAAGCAGGGTCCTGGTTTCGTTCATGCGCATCGAGCAGACAGTGAAATGGATGTCCCTGTTGCTGCAAATGTACTCGGGGTTTTGGGAGCAGTATGTTGGTCTGTCCAGGTAGGTGACCGAGTGCAAGGCTGTCAGGCAATCATTGTCTCATTCATTGCAGCTCATTCCGCAGATTATCATCAATTATCGCCGGCATGATACAACCGGCTTGCAGCCAACCATGATGCTGCTATGGGCATGTGCAGGTATCCCGCTGGGAGTGTACAACGTTGTCGAGAATTTCAACATTGCTTTACGCATCCAACCACAGATACTGACAACCTTGAGCTTGATCACTTGGGTGCAGTGCAAATACTATGGCAATAAATGGCCTGTATCCAAGTGCGCGGCGACTGTTTTACCAGTGGCCGCCGCCATGGGAGGCATTGAATGTGGTCTTATCTTTGCTTTGCGGAGAGCAAAGCATGTCCATACGGAATGGCCAATCACGTTCATGGCTGTATTGTCTGCTTGCTTCCTGTGTGCTGGTGTGCTGCGACACTATTGGGACATTTACAAGGAGAGGACGGTCAGAGGCATTTCATTCATATTTGTGGGCATTGATGCAATGGGTGATTTGACGTCGTTGATTTCCGTCCTCTTCCAGCCTCATCTGGATATCTTGGGAATGATCATCTATGGCTCTGAGCTGGTGCTGTGGCTAGGAGTGTTTGCATGTGGCGGATACTGTAAGACGATGGTCTCCTCATGATTTGAGGGGTGATTTGCTAATTGTTTACACGTCCAGTCAACTTTTGGCCCTGGCTGCAGCAACGAGCGAGGAAACACCAGGGTACGATTACAAGGACTGACGCAAGCGAGGGAAGAGACAGCCGCGCAGTTCCGGAGCAGCTGCAGCGAAATTTCTCGAGACAATCATCGTCATCAAGCACAGTGTTTCAGACGGCATCTGGGGAAGGACGGAGGCTAAGTGAACATGGGTCTATGAGATTGCGAACAATGACATTTGATACTCGAGCAGAAGCTTGAAGAATCGAGAATCTGTAACAATTCGTAGTACCGTGATGATGCTGTTGCTGGGTAGCTGTTAGCTGCAAACAATAAATCTGAAATAATTTTTTCTGCCCCGCGTCATTTGCACCTTGGAGCCTCGCTCGCAAAGAAATCCCATTGGGTGGGGATGGAATGACGTAGCTGTGGAGGGCGATAGAATATGGAAGTTCTCTTCCATCTCAAACGGAAATGGTAGAAAGGCTTCATACAAGGGATCTACAAAGAACAAAGTTTGCAATGGAAGGTTGCCGTAGCTTCACGATCTGCCTGGGTGACAAGCGAGCAGTCCAGATGCTCCTATGAAAAGTGAATGGAAGTTCCAGGCGTGGGTCACATCTTCTCATGCATGCGTGAAGCTTCCATACTAGACTTCTATAGCCTTCTTTCTACTTCTGTCCCGCCAAGCAACATTTGCCCGCCGCAGGAATAAATTCATTTACATACCACTGCCTCAGGCTGAATTTACTTTTCATCATACACACATACAACAACTACTCGACACGACAGTCTTCTTGATAAGACTCTTTTTCCTTCTAGATACCCTGTTACTTCTTCCGCAAATCCTCCTAATCCTCTATTCAATATGGCACCAGCCATTGGTATCGATCTAGGTACTACCTACTCTTGTGTGGGCATCTTCCGAGATGACCGCATTGAAATCATTGCCAACGACCAGGGCAACCGAACCACTCCTTCCTTCGTCGCTTTCACAGACACCGAGCGTCTCATTGGTGATGCGGCCAAGAATCAAGTCGCCATGAACCCCCACAACACAGTCTTCGACGCTAAGCGACTGATCGGACGGAAGTTCGCAGATGCTGAGGTGCAGGCTGATATGAAGCATTTCCCTTTCACCGTCATCGACAAGGGCGGCAAGCCTGTCATCGAGGTTGAGTTCAAGGGCGAGAAGAAGCAGTTCACACCAGAAGAAATCTCATCAATGGTCTTGACCAAGATGAGAGAAACCGCAGAGTCATATCTCGGTGGCACAGTCAACAATGCCGTCGTCACAGTCCCAGCCTACTTCAACGACTCACAGCGTCAAGCCACAAAGGATGCTGGTCTCATTGCTGGCCTTAACGTCCTCCGTATCATCAACGAACCCACCGCAGCTGCCATTGCCTACGGTCTCGACAAGAAGGCCACTGGTGAGCGCAATGTCCTGATCTTCGATCTTGGTGGTGGTACTTTCGATGTCTCCCTCCTTACCATTGAAGAGGGTATCTTCGAAGTCAAGTCCACTGCTGGTGACACTCACTTGGGTGGTGAGGACTTCGACAACCGCTTGGTCAACCACTTCGTAAACGAATTCAAGAGGAAACACAAGAAAGACTTAAGCTCCAACGCCCGAGCCCTTCGACGTCTCCGAACCGCTTGTGAGCGTGCGAAGCGCACCCTGTCAAGCTCTGCTCAGACCTCCATTGAAATCGACTCGCTCTATGAAGGCATCGACTTCTACACCTCCATTACCCGTGCTCGATTCGAAGAACTTTGCCAGGATCTCTTCCGTTCCACCATGGAGCCTGTCGAGCGCGTCCTCCGCGATGCCAAGATCGACAAGTCCTCTGTCCACGAAATCGTCTTGGTCGGTGGATCTACCCGTATCCCCAAGATCCAGAAGCTTGTTTCCGACTTCTTCAACGGCAAGGAGCCCAACAAGTCAATCAACCCTGACGAGGCTGTCGCCTACGGTGCTGCTGTCCAAGCTGCTATCCTGTCTGGTGACACTTCATCCAAGTCGACCAACGAGATCTTGCTTCTCGACGTTGCGCCGTTGTCTCTCGGTATTGAGACCGCTGGTGGTGTCATGACTGCTCTCATCAAGCGAAACACTACCATCCCTACCAAGAAGTCCGAGACTTTCTCCACTTTCTCCGACAACCAACCTGGTGTGCTCATTCAAGTCTACGAGGGTGAGCGTGCTCGCACCAAGGACAACAACCTGCTCGGCAAGTTCGAACTGTCTGGCATTCCCCCTGCTCCTCGTGGTGTTCCTCAAATTGAGGTCACTTTCGATCTTGATGCCAACGGTATCATGAACGTCTCAGCCCTTGAGAAGGGTACTGGCAAGTCCAACAAGATTGTCATTACCAACGACAAGGGTCGTCTGTCCAAGGAAGAGATCGAGCGCATGCTTGCTGAGGCCGAGAAGTACAAGGCCGAAGACGAGGCTGAGGCTGGTCGTATCAGCTCGAAGAACGCTCTCGAGTCATACGCATACTCACTCAAGAACACTCTCTCAGACTCCAAGGTTGATGAGAAGCTCGACGCCTCTGACAAGGAGAAGCTCAAGTCCGAGATCGACAAGACCATCTCTTGGTTGGATGAGAACCAGACCGCCACCAAGGAGGAGTACGAATCTCAACAGAAGGAGCTTGAAGGTGTTGCCAACCCCATCATGATGAAGTTCTACGGTGCTGGCGGTGAAGGTGGTATGCCAGGTGGCATGCCCGGTGGTGGCATGCCTGGCGGTCCAGGTGGCTTCCCTGGCGCCGGTGGTGCTGGTGGTGCTGGTGGAGATGATGGCCCAACTGTCGAGGAGGTTGACTAAACATCTTGACGACCAAACAAAAGCATTGAGCGAATGGTTTAATGTCAATCATACCGGCGTTGGCGTTCTGGGAGGCAAAATGGAACATGATACCTTTTGCATGGCATAGAGTTTTCAGCATGACTGATAATGAAGCTGGGATGTGTTCTCTCTGTGCAGAAAGATCAGAGAGGCTGAATGATGGAAGCTTAGAATAGCTCTTTTCAATGAAATGAATTCCAAAAATAACTTGCAGTTCTCATTATTACTCTTTGATGTTCCTCGCCCTCAAGCGTTTTTGACCTTTAAGATGCTTATTAGAAAGGTGGCACGGATGGCCATGTTGGCTACCGAAGCTCGTGACTGTCACCCCGATTGTCACCCCGATATCCTTACTCTCCGACTACACTTGATCTTGATTTTTTCATCTACAAAGTTCGATAGGTTTACTGCATGATACCTCAGGGCTTCTCAGGCACGGTTGAACATGGTTTCTCCATATCTATGTGGTACTATTCATGATACTCGAATGGCAAACCTGTATCGCTCACTCCGCTTTGTTCGGCGCGGCAGTCTCACCAAGCACACCCGACGAATCTTCCACATCCGGCGAAACACCCTCGTTCACCGCGCCCTTGACCACCTCAATATCGGCAATGGGAGGCCCGGTGAAATATTTGCGTGCATAGACAAGGTACCACACCACGCTGACAGCCGCGAAGAAGGTAAAGACCACGCTAGCGTAGTTCATGCTCGACGGCGTGACGGGCAGGGCGGTCGGCATGCAGAACAGCACAGTAGCCAGCATGATCCACACCACAGCAATAATGTTGATCGCGTACCCAAAGCGACCGAGCGAGTACGGTGAGTTCTTCACCATGCATCGCCTGCGGACCACGGATACGAGGATAGGCAGGCCATAGGATGCGCCGAGGCAGATCGTCGCCACGCCTGTGAACGAGTTGAAGGCCGCGGAGGAGCCGAGATAGATCAAGCCCAGGAGCGCGTCGACAACAGCGGAAAGGACGATCGCGTAGAGGGGAACGTCCAGGCGTTTATTGACTTTGCGCCAGATGTGGTAGCCTGGGATGGCGCCGTCACGGGCGAAGGCGTAGGTGCAGCGGCTTGATGCTGTGAGGGCGCCGGTGCCAGCGAACATCCATACACCCAACAACAGGAAGAGGAGGCCGAATCCTCCTCCGGCTGATCCAGTGACGGTTTTGAAGAGGAGGCCGATTGGTTGCCCGTTCATCACGCCCAGGAGGAGTTCGACTGGTGGGAGGACGAAGAGGATGGGTAGGAGATATACCACACCTGTGATGCCTGCGCCGACGACGGAGAGGACGATCGCTCGGGGCACCTCGAGGTGCGGGTTCTGCACTTCTTCGCACATGGCGGCGACCATGCCGTAGCCTGTTAATGTGTATGCTGCTTGGAGGAGACCGACGAAGAATGCCCAACCGTTTGGCCTGAGAATCGAATCAGTATGAGGTTGTCTTTATTGCTGTGGGAAATACTTACCAGCCGCTCGCTGAAGCATCGTAGTGGCCGAATACATATGCTCCGCTGTGCTTGGTGTCGGCCATGGACAGTGTCACAATCAGGATGATGACCACAGCTCCGGCTATCCAGTACATTGCTAGCTTGTTGATGAAGTCGAGGTATTTGGACAAGAAGATGTTGATGAGTGCGTGAAGTAGCATGACAAACCAGAACATTAAAATAGTCTGCCAAGGTGTCGGAACGTAGTCGTCATTCCACAGCGTGATGGCGCTGAGGATCATTTGCGCGCCTGAGAAATTAATACTCAGTGTGCACGTCCAGTTACCGACCAAGGTGAGCCAGCCATCGACGAAGGAGACCATTGGCGCCCATTCGGGAGTCGCCAGGATGGCAGACCAGTAGTAAACGCCGCCAGATGTAGGATACACAGCACAAATCTCGGCAAGTGAGGCTGCGATTGCGATCGATATCAAGGTGACGATGATCCAGCCCCAGAGGACTGTAATACATTGTCCGTCAATGAGGGCAAGCGACAGAGTGGCTGAAAGACCGAAGGGAGTTGCTATGATAGCCATTGAACTGTATTGCCTGGTCAGCTCAGGAGCCGCGCTGCTGTGAGATACGTACAGTCCCATGACACTGAGCATGCTCAAGTTCCGAGGAAGCTCTGCCTTGTAGCCGAGCTTTGCCAGCCCGGCATCGGCATTTTGGTCGATCGACGTACGACCCATGGTTGCTGGGAATTCAGAGAGAACAAGGGATTGTCAAGGAGGCACGCAACTACCCAAGAAGCCGCGAGAAAGGATGAAGTTGCTGCATGCCATTTTCCGAACGGCATCGGCATGATTTATGTCTCTCGAGAGTTAGCTTCATGACAAAGAATCATCGTGGTCGTTTGCCAATCTTCTGATGAGCCGCAAGGCCTCCATCAAGAATGGAGATCGCAAAGTATTGCATGTTACTTGCAAGGGTCCTTGTGAGCGATGGAGGCCAAAGACTTGTGGTCAGCGCAAGGCTGAATCATGCAGTTCCATGTTGAGAGACGGGACGCAGGGTCCGTGGGGAAAAGATGAAGGAAGGAGTTTGCGATCAGTATTAAAGGTGATCTAACCAATTCAGTTAGGTCTAGCCTGCCGTGCGGGGTTCACGGACCTTTGTTGCTGTCTTTGATTCGAGACCATCTTGTAAAGCTCGGAACGCGTCTTACACGTCTGTCCCATTCATACATGGGTACTGGCTGCTTATGTCCAATGTCAATTCGAAGAACTCAGCTCGATAGCAATATGATTGGGTTTCGTTTGATGAAGAAGCTCAAGCTCGTCCGAATCCGGGATCATGGAGAAGAACGATCGTCCCCTTTCTTCTCTACGCTGCCGGTCTGATTGGCCTGAGGTTGATGTGCACGTAGATAGAGGTACGTCCCTGGCTGTACAACGTGTTCAAGGCAAGACTTTGCGATCTTGATGTCGAGACGACGCGGTTCCCCGCATTTCAACCTTATCTTGTTTGTCGGAGATCCCATGTTCGAGGCCAAAAACACCGGGCAGGAGTTTGCGATCAGTGATCCCGCGGGGCAATTGACCACGAGTTCATGATGTGGCCGTTAGCGGTCACATGCGCTCCATATATGCGCAGCTGGCGCCGGCTTCTCGTCAAAGACAACCATCGGAATGACTGACTTGACTGTCAATCTGAAGAACGGTGATACCTCGAGTGAAGATAGCTTCGTTGTCCTCAGTGATACCTCCAGCGCCATGTCGAAGGTTCGTGTTGGTGCAGTCCAAGCTGAGCCTGGATGGTTCGACCTTGAAGAGAGCGTGGAGAAGACCATATCTCTCATCAATCAAGCCTCTGAAAAGGGCGTGAATGTGCTTGGATTCCCTGAAGTCTGGATTCCTGGATATCCGTGGTTGGTTGCCCTGCTTCCGCTTGGCAGCGTTTGCTGACTCAACCCCTTAGGGCGCTATGGACCAACAGTGCCATTGACAACGGCGAGATGGTACACAAATATATGGCAAATTCCCTCGTTCGTGACTCGCCTCAGATGCGAAGAATTCAACAAGCAGTCAAAGATGCTGGGATGCAGGTCGTTCTGGGATATAGTGAGCGAGAGGGTGCCAGCCTTTACATGGGACAGTCGTTCATCGCCCCAACCGGAGAGATCGTCCATCACAGGCGGAAGATCAAGCCTACCCATGTGGAACGGACTCTTTGGGGCGAGGGTCAAGCTGAGTCTCTGACGACCGTCGTCGACACTCCATTCGGAAAAGTTGGCGGCCTCAACTGTTGGGAGCATCTACAGCCTCTGCTGCGGTACTACGAATATGCGCAAGGAGTACAAATTCATATCGCAAGTTGGCCGGCGGAATTCTGCATGCCAGACCCCAAAGTCATGGCCTGGCAATACCACGAGACAGGAGAGGCCAGTTACAGAGCAAGCCAATTTATGGCCATCGAAGGACAGACTTTCGTGGCCATTGCCTCGCAGGTACTGACCGAGAAGAACCTTGAGAGAAACTTCCTGGTTGGCAAGCCACCTATCAAAACAGTGAGTATCATTGCCTGCATTTTGGCGTATGAATGTGCTGACCTGCTATCAGCCCGGTGGCGGCTTCTCGATGATATTCGGCCCAGACGGCAAGCCTTTGGCAGAGCACCTGGAAGATGGTGAAGAAGGAATAGTTATTGCTGATGTTGACTTGACGGACATTGACCGGGCAAAGACCTTCATTGATACTGTTGGCCATTATGCGCGACCCGACTTGTTGAGCCTCTTGGTCAATCCCTCGGCCGATTCATGCATTACGATGATGAAGAAGTGACCCACCTCTATTCGGGCATACATATATACAGGTAGATTATAATGATATCAATAGTATTCCCATGTCCTCAGAGACTGAGTTGGACATACATGTTAACCTCTCCTTGAGGAAGTCAACTGCATAAACACTCTACTTGCGACCTAAATGCCAAATAGTCCCCAATTTGGCCTAGCTTGATAGGCAGACGGCAACTTATCGTGACTACAAAGTCGTGTTAATCATTGGGAAACCATATTCTCACGTCCAGGGTATCAAGCCACAATCGCATGTGGTCCCAAGTAAGAGCATTGTAGCGACGAATAATGATGTCGTCGTTGGGCTCCAGGCTTTCAACGACCACGAAGCTATGAAGGCGAGAAAGTCGTGCTGGACCTGCAAAGGTGGGTTCAATCTCGCTTCCGAGCCAGGCAACCAACACTGATTCGTCTAGATCGAAAGATCGGATGCGACAAGACACTACCAGCATGCAACAATTGCATTCGAACGAAGCGCAACTGTGCAGGTTTCGGCATTAAGTTGACTTGGCCAGAAAAGTACGATGGCCGGCGAAAGGCCGTGATCCCTTCCATCTATGGACAAGGATGTACAACCACGACCGTATTTGGTCCCAGTCTGGCTCTCGACTTCCTTAACACGACAACCGAGGATATCGAGGTATCGGGTTCTTGCGATCTGACAGAAAACCCGGCATACGCGCAACTCTTACGCCTCAATACGTGGACGTTGCCCACCCTTCCGCTCCAAGGGTTCACAAGTGACGATACCTCTCTACTCTCATATTGTGAGTCTATCGAGCGTAGCATGTTAGATGAGTGTCTTGGGGCTAACGGTTGGGGACAGATGAAGGCAGACTGGCACGAATCATCACCACAGTTGATGATGCCCGCAACGGCTTTCGCAACGAAATCTTACCAATGGCTCTTACCCAGCATTCAAAAGCTTCGCAGAGTCTCATGGAAAGCATACTTGCACTTTGCGCTTTTCACGTCAGCGGACCAAGGCAAGCACTACGACACAAAGCCCGTGCTTTGCAACTGCTAAATCAGTCACTTCAAGCGGACGTCTCCGAAGATCTGAGCGCGAAATTAGCCGCGTGCATGCTATTATGCGTATATGGTGTTTTCGATCCGACAGATGGTAACTGGATGGTGCATCTACGTGGCGCCAAAGGTCTGATCGGCGACGGTCTGCCACGCTCTGGTACTCAGCAATCTATTTCACCATTTCTCAGGAGTTGGATACTCTATCATGATGTTCTGGCACAATTCTCGCAGATGATGTCTGGCTATGGAAGTCAAGACTCGGGACACGTGGTACTACCAGAGTATACATCTGAAAAGACTATTGTGAGTCAGCATAGTACACACTTCCGTGGCTGGCGCTAATCTGCCCAAAGATTGTGGGATCTCTAGGATGTTCGGAAGAACTAATGGAGTTGGTTGCCTGCGTCAACCAGTTGCGAGGCCAGACTGTGTTTGACACAAGCTTGATCGAGGAGTTGCGTTCACGTTTGGAAAATCTGACTCAGAATATCGTCATCAAACCCGAGCAGCAATCTCGTTCGCAGTCTGAGGTCATCGACGAGGCTCGGATTCACGACACAGCAGAGTTCTATCAACTCGCAGCCTTAATCTACTTTCGCCGGCAGATCCTCCAACTTCCACCCAAGTCACCATCTGTTCAACAGCTCGTCGAATCGAGCCTGAACCTCATTTCACAGATGGAGGTATGCACAAGTCCGTGGCCTCTGTTCGTCGTGGCATGCGAAGTACACACCGACGAACAACGACTGCAGATACTTCAGACACTTAAGAAAATGGAATTGCACAGGCGTATTGGCAATATTGGCGTCACGAGGATGATCGTGGAAGCTTTCTGGAAACAGCAGGATCTGTTGGTGCATGACAACGCAAAAACGGTCATGGACTGGAGAAATATCGTCGACATGGCACAGATGACTCCTTCTTTTATCTAAGAATTACTGTTGTGGCCTTCCTACGACGAAGCGGATGATTAATTGTCTAAGTCGAGCCAGTCACGACTGTGACCACCTGGACTCCCAATTGGCAATCTCGAGACTCGGTGTCTCGTCGAAGTGATGTGGAACGACGCAGTGGCCATACTTTGAGGTACGAACTCAAGCGCTCGATTCGGACCAGAACACAAACCACCGCGTCGATTAGTAAAATCTGAAACCTAAGCCACGATTGTACGTTGATTGGTTTCAGTAATTTTTCTGAACTTCGATACTAATTTCGTTGGCTAGATCCTTGACAAGTGTACATGGCGATGGGAATGCTGGACTGTCTACTTGAGAGGCACCATGCACATCCGACATTCGAGGTCCACATGGAAATGTACCCGGTATTTCCAGGAAACCGCGGCGTGAATGACGAACGGCTGCCGTGACAGCCTACACAGTAAGGAGATGAGGAACGGCCGAGCCCAATGCGACATCTGGTTTTCTTGGCCACAAGGCTCACTCAGACGGAATCTTTAGGGGCGGAGTTATTCAGCGGTGTCAGGCCAGTCCTCAGGCGTCTTTATGCGGTAACCAATCCTCAAGTAGAGGTTGAGGAATTCGCTGTGAATTGTGACGTGAACTCGAAAAGAGCTTGACCGCCGAGTGAGAGAAGTGTCTTGAAAGCGGCGCTCAGCCCGCCTCGATCAAATGCCGACGCCCACGGACCTTTACCGCAGCGATGACAGTGTTAGGCATCATGGCAGGGGCTTTGCAGGGATTGCTATACTGCCTCTTCACTGGCGAAGCCTTCTTTTCGAGTATATGACGCTGAATGTTGGTTGTATCTGACAGCAAGGATGAGTGTAGTGTTGTTGACATTGTCGTCGATCGATACCGGATGCGTCATGTTTGCGACGCTAAATTCAACACGTACCTCTCCAAGTACCTAAACGACCCATCCCCCTTATCCACACAACATGTACGATCCGAAATGCCGAGTTGATTCACCTTCAGAGTCCTCGGGGCCTGACTGTAAGCGAGAGCGAAACAAGAACGAACTTTCGAAGTGCGTACCATTTTCGTACAACCTTAACTACGGTTTGCATGAGTTACTACATCTTGGTGTGACTATCTGCTCTGGCTCTTGTCCTACCTAGACCGCTTCCCTCCCACATGATTACCGCCTTATGTTGGCGTACTCCTGCGAATGGTAAGACCCTATTCGTGCTTCTGCCTAATATAGCAGCCAAGATGCGAGGTTGAGCTGGATTTGTCAAAACCGTCCGGCCTGACATCAGTTCAACAATACAATACGAGCCCGAAAGACCGAAAACTTTTCATACAATCTAAGAAAAGCTGCATGTAGGAGACCACACGAAATTCTCTTCTCTGCACCAAGTCCGTCGTCAAGGCGCTGAGACCTATATCATGAGCAAAGTCATACTTCGCAATGGCACTGTCCTTGCCTATGACGAAAATTCGGCATCGATAAAGGTGCTTCGGGGAGCGAGTGTCGTCGTCGAGGGTGACCGGATTGCTGCTATCTTGGATGCCGATTCCTCAAAGGACAATAACGATTCCGAAGCCGAAATTATCGATGTGACAGGGCATATTGTTGCTCCAGGGCTGGTCAACACGCACTGCCACATGTGGCAGACAGCATACCGTACGCTTGGGCCGGACATCACCTTGGCACAGTACTTCAGCTGGGTTTCTCAGATTGCATCGAATATCCAGGAATGGGGTCCAAAAGATGTCTACATCGGTTCTTTGGAAGGCTACATTGAGGGCATCAATGCGGGCGTTACTTCCTTCCTGGAGCACGCGCACAACAATTGGCAGGAACAGGTGGTGGAGAATGGATTGAAGGCGGCTCAGGATAGCGGCGCAAGAATCTGGTGGTGTTATCACCCCTTTAATCGCGACAACTTCCCCCTCGACGAGCAGTATCGCATACTCAAGAACTTGAAAAGTGAAAATCTCAAATCGGGAGACCTGGTCAGATTCGGCCTTGCCATGGATGGGCTAGATAATATGTCGGATGGAGGCATCCAACAAGCGAAGCAGCTGGCTCGCGAGCTCGAGGCGGAAGCCTTGACAGCACATTATCTCGGTGGACCCTGGCCCTGTAAGCATCACCCGCGAATGGACTAGGCCTCTAGCTAACAGAGCTCAGTTGCTCAACATTTGCCAGAACTGGCTGCCAAACATGAGATCGAAGATCTCAAAATCCCCTTTGTCTGGTCTCATGCAGGGTTCGTGTCCGCGAAAGACATAGACTTGCTTCGTGAACATAATCAGCATATCTCGATCACTCCAGAGTCGGAGATGCACTATGGCCACGGACAGGATACGAGCCGATTTATTCACGATCAAGCGTCTCTCGGCATTGATACACAATGGACATTCAGCGGCGACATCCTCCTACAAGCCCGGCTGTGGTTGCAATATGTGCGCGGGCACCAATCTACCGAGATATTGAAAAGAGGCCATATCCCGAACCAGACTCCAATGTCAGTCATGGATGCGTTCCTGCTGGCCACCAGAAACGGTGGCCGCGCCCTCCATCGTGACGATATTGGCGTGCTGAAAGTCGGTGCTAAAGCGGACATTGTTTGCTTCGACGGGCGTTCACCCAACATGCTCGGCTGGACGGATCCAGTCGCTGCAATCGTCCTGCATTCCAACATAGGAGATATCAAGCATGTCATGATTGGAGGTCAATTTAGGAAGAGAGACGGGAAACTTATCTTGAAGTCTGGAAGCTGGGAAGAGGTGTCTGCGCAATTCACGGAGACTGCACAGAGGATCCAACAAGCATTCAGAGTTCCGCCGCCTCTACCAGAGTTTATATGGGGCAAGCACGAGTTTGAAGATGTACCGAATGTCTCGGCGAGCAGACTGGAGCATTGATATCTGCGAGAACTAATGGGTGCAGTCAACCACGGCTAATAATCGATACCGTCAAGCCAATTTCCAGAAAGAGTGGCACGGTCTGACCTGTGTTGCTCTTCAGGTTCAAATAGCTACCATTCCTCGATGTCAATCCGGAGCCATGCGCACACACCGAGATAGTATTAACCTTTGATAAGGGGAAGGGCATCAGCTCTATCATACATTCCTACTAGCTTGGAGTCAGGGCACCTACTGTCGCGAACCTGCTTGACTTCGAACTTATACCATCGAATGTACGCCTTGTCAGACGGTGCCACTTTTTTCTGGAAACAGGCTCGCCGTGTGCCAGTACCGTGGTCTGTGATATACCACATCTCGCTCGAACATGGAAGAACAACCATAATTTTTCCCCAGTGTTTTGCTCTTACAATTTCGAAGGGATAAATTTGCTTGTGTTTAAACCCCAGAACTGCCTTGCTAATTCGCCTCCTAAGATGTCGTGATCCTTGATCTTTCCTCTACCATTGGCTTGATATGGATATCAGTATGGAAATGTGGTCATTCAACCTGTGCGATGATAAGCGGGTGTCTGTCCCGCCTGGCCCATATTTACCCCTCCCAGACCCCTCCATAGCTCCCGTGTCTTTCCTATCAGGTCCAGCTGCTGTCATGCATATAAAGGACTCGTGTGATTCATTCTTTTTTGCTTCCCATTCACCACACAAGACCTCGACTCAGTCTACCTGAAATTCTCAAATAGACCTCATTCAAGTACTCTCACAACATGGTCGTAAGTATGTCCTCAGGCTGACGTCTTTCAGATTTCTTGAACGAACCGACCAAGTAAACCTCACTCACAAAAAGATGGAGGACGCCATGTCATCCCTGCGCTTGGTTGAGAGACATCAAGGTCAAGGTATATTACTAGTAGTTGATCAAGATCAGGCATAACAACATGTCTGAGCATGAACCGGTGTTCGCAACTTTTCCTGCCAGCGTAAAATGTACTCATCCACCCAGTCCCTCTTGAGGGCTGGAGATGAGTGCTGCTGGATTCGTGGAAGTGCGTTCTGAGATCATACGGTTGAACTTGACTCTGGATAATACCAGCGAAAGGATCATGCTCCATTCTCCCTCTTCTCATGCCTGATAGTGAACAACCTCGCCTAACCAGCTACAGGATGTCTCCACCAATCGCTACCTTCAACGAGTTCGAGGGCGTTACTGCCACCAAAGAGCTGAAAAGTGCTCGTGACACGACCAAGACACTCACTCTTCATGGCTCTGGCGACCACACAAAGGTTCTGGATGACTTCGCCGGCAAATGGGATAGCTTCAAATTCGCTCCCATCCGCGAGTCTCAAGTCTCCCGTGCCATGACCAAACGCTACTTTGCCGACCTTGACCGCTATGCAGAGTCCGACGTTGTCATTGTGTAAGTACTCTGCAGCAGACGCAGGTTGTATTCCGCACAGCCTTCTAACGCATCAACAGCGGTGCCGGCTCTTGTGGCTTGTCCACCGCCTACACCCTGGCGAAAGCCCGTCCGGATCTGAAGATCGCCATCATCGAAGCTTCCGTCTCACCCGGTGGCGGCTGCTGGCTAGGTGGCCAGCTGTTCTCGGCGATGGTACTCCGCAAGCCAGCGGAAGAGTTCCTGAACGACATTGGCGTACCCTTCGAGGATGAAGGCAACTATGTTGTCGTCAAGCACGCCGCGTTGTTCATGAGCACTTTGATGAGCAAAGTCCTCGCTATGCCGAACGTCAAGCTCTTCAACGCCACCTGCGTGGAAGATCTGATCACTCGCCCATCCACCGATGGAGGCCTTCGCATTGTCGGCGTAGTCACGAACTGGACACTAGTCACTCTCCACCATGACAACCACAGCTGCATGGATCCAAAGTAAGCCTCATGAGTCACAGATTACCCCGACCGTTGCTAATTTGTGATTTCTAGCACAATCAATGCCCCACTCGTCATCAGCACGACCGGCCACGATGGACCATTCGGAGCATTCTGCGCCAAGCGCCTCGTCAGCATGAACGCTATTGAAAAGTTGGGCGGCATGCGTGCCCTTGACATGAACAGCGCAGAAGATGCCATCGTCAAAGGTACCCGTGAGGTCTCGCCAGGCTTGATCATGGGTGGCATGGAGCTTAGCGAGCTGGACGGAGCCAACCGTATGGGCCCAACCTTTGGTGCTATGGTCTTGAGTGGCGTCAAAGCTGCTGAGGAAGCATTGAAAGTCTTTGAGACTCGCAAGGCTGAATGTGCCGAATAAGCGCCCCTACGGAGGGACATATACGCAGGTTCATGGTCGAGCACTGGGTTCACACATGGGTTGAGACATACCCATCATGCCATTCATTTACATAGTCCCAGCTGACCACTACCAATCTGAGACCATTGGGCCTTGACATTATTCACTCTGCGCTTTTTGGTGCTTGTTTTTATGTGCAGGTGTACATATGAACTCGCTTAACCTGCCATTTTGAGCCCGTATTCGATCCACTACATCTCCTTGATCTGTCAGCGACCACGCCCTAATTATGTCATAATGCCGTTGACTCCGATATAAATTTCAAGGAGTTGGCTGTGCAATAACAGTTGTTCTCAGGAACACCACTCCTGCATCACTGTCGCGTCCAGATCCAGCATCAGTTCCCAATGACGTCTCCTTAATGTACGCATCGTGAAAGTCGGCGACCACAACCATGGCAACACAGTCCTCCAACACGGAGCGCACGCCTCTCATACACGACACCAGCCAAAGAAATGATGAGGCTGCACAACAAGACGTCCAAGACAACGATGGCAAGCTTTCAACCTTACGAGGCACCCTCATTTGTCTATCCATATGGCTCCTAATCTTCATCCTAACCAACAATGTCTCCCTGATGACAACAATCCAATCACCCATCGCCAGCGACCTCGGCGCATCCACCGAAGTAAGCTGGTTCACCTCAGCCTACCTCATCGCCATCACCAGCATCACACCCGTCGCAGGCCGTCTATGCGCCATCTTCACTCCGAGAGTCTACCTGCTCGCGTCGATCGTCGTACAAGCATGCGGCCTCCTAATCAGCTCACAAGCGTCGTCTGTAAACGCATTTCTCGCCGGCCGCGCCGTCACGGGTATTGGCAGCGCATCCGTCACACCCGTCGCATTCATTCTGGTAACTGAACTCACCGCACCCCGCAGACGAGGTCTGTTCTTCGGGGCCATCAACACGGGCTACACATCCGGCGTGGCATGCGGAGCTATTATCGCGGGCGCCCTCGAGCCGCTCGTCGGCTGGCGCGCGGTGTTCTGGTTGCAAATCCCATTCACCCTGGCCGCGGCGTTGCTGGCATTCTTTACTATCCCTGAACCGCGCAGACCTACCGGATCGTCTGCTGAGGGAGCGTATCACAAGCAGTCTCTCGCCACGAAACTCTCGCAGATCGACTACTTCGGCGTCGTCACCATCATCGGCGCCGTCGTCCTGTTACTATACAGCTTATCGTCACCACAGATTCAGATCACACCGATCGTCTTATCAATCGCCTCCCTCGTGCTTTTTGTGTTGGTCGAAGCGCACTGGGCTGATCAACCTATCGTGCCGGTGTCCATATTGCAATCGCGAGGGAATATCCTTACGGGCATTGCGACCGTCGGCGTCATGACCGCCCGCTGGAGCGTTTTGTTCTATACGCCGACTTATGTGCTCACTCTGCGTGGTTGGTCCCAGGCTAGCGCTGGCCTCACATTGATCCCGACGAATCTGGGATTCGGGGTAGGCGGTCTTCTGGCAGGGTGGCTGCACATTCGACGCACGGGATCGTTCTACTACGCTTGCATTGTCACGCTCGTGTTGTTCACATTCTCGATGTTTGCGGTCTCATGGATCTCGACACCTGGATCGAATATCTACGGTTATATGACGGTGCTGTTTGTCAACGGGGCCATCGTTGGCTGTATGCTGAATTACTCAATTGCGCATGTCCTGCATTTGACGATCCCTGCTACACATATCATTGTCATTCCACTGAATGCTATGTTTCGCAGTCTGTCGGGGTCGTTTGGATCGTCTGTTGCTGGAGGATTGTTTCTTAGGACCTTGCAGCAGACGTTGACGAAAGAGTTTTCGGCCAGAGGGATCGCCGGCAAGGGAGTTTTGATCAGGCAGTTGCTTGGATCGCCTGTTACGGTACAGGGCTTGACGGGCGTGGAGAAGGAGGTGGCGATGGTTGGGTATGAGACAGCGCTGAAGACGATTTACTCGGCTGGTGGTGCGTTGGCCATTCTTATGTTGTTTGTTCAAGCCGGTGTTGGCTGGACGGCGCCGGATGTGGACAAGGACGAAGAGCCTACGCACACCATTGGCAGTGACGGCAATGTCGGGCAAGAGACTCTTTCGCCAGTTGTGACCAGAGAGCCCGTAGCTGGTTAGCAAACCATTGTTGGATGGTATAAATATATAGATATGGAGACAACGATACATCACACTGAACTTTTTGACATTGGCCATCCAAGCCTATTTCATATCGCAGACACCTATTTCCCGACTTCCATCCTGTCTTTCCCCTGTGGAATTTCTGGATGCTGATAATGGGCTGGATCCGTGCCGAAATTCGTGGTTTGGGATTCTGTCCCTGCCGCCAATATCTCGACGGGTTTTCTGCCTTCTACCTTTGTACCCTTTTCCTCACCGAGTGTTTTGGGTACATGTGCGCCTTTTCCACTGCCGCTTGCAGGTGCTCCTCTGCTTCCTCCGCCACTGTGAACACCGTCGTTGACTTCTTCACTCAGGCCTTCGGGCAATGGAGCTGTTTTGCTGGCTCTCGGTATCGGTTCTTCAGATGTGGGCTATTCAGGAAGAAATGTTAGGTTAGTTTGACTGGGCTGCAGGTGGCATGAGGTCAGTACCTTTCCATCTCCTCCATGGACGATATCGTTGGTAAGGCCGATAGCGTTGTCGGACTGAGGGGGTTCGCCGACGTAATCACCTCCTCGAGGCATGGTGTGTTGAGTCTGAGAGTTCTGTCAAAGATAGAAGGCTCGGAGTTGTTATTTCTTGTGGTTACAAACGAGAATGTCTGGAGAGTCTGTGAGAAATGAAGCGAGTTATACTGGCAAGCCTGCAAAATGCGTCCTCCATAACGTCAGGCCCTGGAAGCACCCCCATGGTTGGGCCTGACGGGAGGACGATCGAGATCAGAGGCTTTCGGAAACACGAACCTATTTCACGTCAAAATGAAGTCACGTCTGCAGGTACCTACCGGGGTCTCGTTGAGTTCGCGACCTAGCATGCTAGGAGTAAGACCTTGGTAGAAACTCGAGCATAGCACGCGACATCCTTTGGCGATGGGGCGAGCAGGACAGTAAGGACATTGGCAAGTGACGGGGTTGAGGTTGAACAACAAACAGACGCAGTCTGGTTCAGGCAGATCTTCGGAAAAAATGCCGCGGTGCATCTGCTCGTTTGTGCGTTACTGTTGTTCAACGTCCTGCGTAGAGCTTGACCGACATCGCTAGGAACACCATAAACTGGTTTGTCTTGTGCCACGTAGTCCCGATGTGTGGAAGAATATAAAGTGTCTTTCGTGGGCTGTTTTTCATTGATTGTCTGTTGTCGATGTTCTCCCGGATTGACGATTGAGACCCTGTTTTCTATGTTTATTGCGGACGATAGACTCTAGACTTCTAATACTTCTAGACCACCAACTTTACCTCACTAAGCTTTCTCTTCACATCAAAGAAGATGTCTTCGCGTCTTCTTGGAGTCACGATTCAAGGTGCCGTTCTCTCCGCCGCCTCAAACACCCTCGCCCAAGGCTTTAGAGTCTACCGCGAGGGAGACCTCTCCGCGATTGACCCGGTCGCCTTCATCCAGTTCATCTTATTCGCCATTATAAGCACTCCGCCCAACTACAAATGGCAGTTATGGCTTGAGGAGACCTTCCCAAGCAATCCCAAACAAGATGTTGGTGTTGCGAAGAAGAAGGATGACACCGAGAAGGACGCCGGGAAAGAGACGTTCTCGATCGCGAACACCATTGCAAAGTTCCTGCTTGATCAGACTATTGGTGCCGTGGGGAATACCCTTTTATTCATTGTCGTCCTCAATTTGATGAGAGGTGCTGGCTGGAGTGGCATAGTGACGGCCGTACAAAAGGTATGTTCTCCCTGCCAGGAAGTAGTCGAGTCCATGGGACTAACGTGGTTTGCTGCTTCAGGATTTCTACCCGATGCTGCTTGCCGGTTACAAATTCTGGCCTTTAGTGACGCTGGTGAATCTCGTGCTTGTGCCAGTGGAACAAAGGATGCTTATTGGTGGTCTGGCTGGATTGGCTTGGGGTGTCTATGTTAGTCTCATGAACATTTGAAGAAGTCGGCCAGAACGACCAAGGATGAAAAAGATGGACCATTCAATGTTTGACAGTGTCTACAGCACCTTGAACGCTAGACGGCAATATATGAGGATGTCGACTGTTCAGAAATGTCCTGAGGCACTGGGATGGGGCTCCATGTTGGTCGTTATTGTCCCGATTAGAGCTTATGACAGACGCACGTCATGTGTGAGAAGTAAGGGAAGAGCAACCATAGAATAGACGAGGCTAGACATGTTCCCTAGCCCATGGAACTCGTCGAGATGTTGCTTCAATGGGAAAGCAATCCTTTAGCGCCTGTACCAACACTACCTTCACAGTCCAGTCATCCAGTGTCAATCACAATTTGCTAGCCTTCCAAACAGGCTTCCTCTTCTCCCGGAAAGCTGTGAGCCCCTCCCTGGAGTTCTCACCCTCCATAAGACCCCTTTTCATCCGGTCGTCGATGTTCTGATACGCACGCTCAATACTGCTAGTCTCCCAGGTCTCGCGTAGCGCAGCACGTGTGATGACTATGCTGTCCGGGCTGATGTCCGCGACCTTGGCAGCCAACTTGACGGCCTCGGGCACACACGTGTCCTGGCTCGAAGAAATGTGGTTGATCAATTGGAATTGCAGGGCCTCCTTGGCCGAGAGTGTGCGTGCGGCCATGCTGATTTCTGATGCCAATGGGAGGCCAACGTTGCGGACAAGTCTGGGTAGACCGCCGGCGCCGGCGTAGATGCCTCGTAGTGCTTCGGGAAGGCCGAATGTTGCTGTTGGGGAGGCGACGACCATGTCGCTATAAGTCATATGTTAGTTAGAGCCGCACGGCAGTAAGGGCATTGCGTGGGGGCCGGACAGCAGGGAGTGGCAGGCAAGCAGTCAAGACCAATACAGTGGTGGGTGCAATGAAATGCCCTCTTGGAGCGCACCTGACAGCCTGACCATACGAAACGGAACTGCGAGACATGCAGACCCACAGTTTTGCCAGGAGGATTGACAGTCAAGAGGAGGAGAAATGAAACTAACCAGTTAAGCACAATCTCAAATCCACCACCGAGAGCAAATCCGTTCACCGCAGCGATGACAGGCTTCTTGCCCAACCGCCGACTCACACCCGCAAAGCCCGTCGGTGGATGCATAGCGAGGTAAGGCTTCTCCTCCATCTCCTTAGGATCGCGCTTACCCATCTCGATCAGGTCCTGACCAGCGCAGAAACTCTTCGGCCCGGCGCCGGTGATGACGGCGACGCGCAGAGTCGGTTCGCGGTCGAACCACTCGAAGACCCGGTGCAGGTGCCAGTGGACGGGCATGGGGATACTGTTCATTTGGCGGACGCGGTTGATAGTGACCAGTAGGACGTGGGGCGCTGGATAGGAGAGGAGGACTGATGGGTCGGCAGATGGGGGAGGGAGTTCGGTTTTGGACGACATCTTGCGCGAACGGGTACAATGTCGGTTTATGCTTGGATGGTTATCCTGGCGTGGAAAGGTTGTTATGCTGGTGAGCGGGCCAGAGTATATACTGTGAACGGTCTCGGTGCTTTCTGAGGTGAGATCCGATATCCAAGAACGGAATGACGATGTATGGCCTTCTGATAACGGATGGCTTTGTCGACGATGGTTCTTCCCAGTGCTTTACAATCTCATACTATATGAGAAAAAACTTATATTCACTAGAGGTATATATCTGCTGAGGTATCTACCAGTACTGCAGATGGTTGAGGAAGAGATGGAGTCGGGAGCAACGGACCTCGGCTTGATTATTCTCCACGCCCCTCATCAGGCTAGTGGGCTGGGGGCCTAGGGATTCCTGATCGGCAGCCGGCTGTGCTGCAAGGCTTGCCGGGCCTTTTGCATGGCTGGCCATAGTGGATCGGCTGTGCGATGGTATACGAGGAACATACTTTTTGGCTGGAGGAGATATATAGGCCACAACATGCCCATACAACGGGTGCAAACCTCCGACTCCTGTCACCGCGGGGTCGGGAAGGCTGTCCTTATTTTGGGTTGCCATGCACAGCCTTCCATGGCTCGATCTGTAACGACAACCAGAGTGTGTGGCTTAATGCTCGGTCTTGGCCACCACTGCTGCTCACATCCGTCATCCCCTTGTCTGGCGGAAGAGCTCCTTCGAATGGAATGAATGCATGCCGATAACGGTGGTAACCTTCCTTGCGTACTCATTCGTGGCCGAATGGAATGCTTTCCATTGCTCCACTTCGTTGAACGCACTTGGCTGCAGCTTCGTTTGCACGGCTTACCGCGCTCTTCACGTCGAAGTCGTCCAAGACATTGTGGTCGGCTACATGTCGAGCCAGAGCTGTAGCAAAATATCCCACAAATGTATCACCTGCGGCCGTCGTGTCGATGACTCTGTCGACCTTGGCCGCAGGGACCCGGCCGCGAGCATGCGAAATCGGTGCTGAATAGTAGACTCCGCGAGCACCAAGTGTCACCACAACAGTCTTGACTGCCGCTAGGTCGTGTAGATGTTGGGTAAGACGATCGAGGTGATTTTCCGTCAGATCTTGCTCCTCTGGGACCTCAATGCTCTTGAGCTCTTCGATGGTCTGGAATAGTAAAAGACACTCAGTCTCGTTGACGACCAGTACGGCGAGGTTTTTCAAGGCGCTTAACGGAATGCCCTCTTCGAACACTGGTGCTGGGTTGAAGATGACGCAGGTCTTTCGCTTGTCGGAGCTGAAGGTCGACAGTAATTCTAATGTGATAGAGCGTGGAATCTCCCCTTGCATGACCACAACATCAGGGTCTCCGTCTTGTGTTGCTGTGTCTAGGACCTTGCCGACATCATTGATCTGGTGATTGGCGCCTGGAACGAAGAGAATCCTGTTCTCACCATTGGAACCTTCGTCCACAAGTATCGTCGCTGTACCGGTCTGTACCCCCTGGATCTCTTCCACGTAGCGAGTGCTGACTCCGCTCTTTTCGAGGGTCGGTTTCAGGAGAGATGCATAGTATGGGTCGTCAGCACCGACGGCTCCAATTATGTCCACCTTCACAGCTCGTTCCGTGCGAGACATGAATGCAGCTTTGCCACACGCACATGCTTGATTGGCTCCTTTACCCCCGGCATGTACTGTCATAGACCTTGCTGCTATCGTCTCGCCAGGTCCGGGGACTCTTGGAGTCAGAGTGACAAAGTCAATGTTCAATGAGCCGATGACCCGGATGACAGGTTTTGAGGTCATGGTGGATGGATGACTGAGTCCTTGATTTTAGTGCTGGGGAGACGACTTGGTACTCGTTTGACCAAAGAATCTCTTGCTTGCCACCGTAGTTGAAGTGTCACCTGCTGAGCCCCCCTCGAGGCCCTGGTCTTGCAGACCTCAAGGTTCCAAGGTCTTACAAAGTGCCAAAGTAATCCAAAAGAGTAGCAAAAGAAATTCCACAAGTCACGGATGACTTGTCAGACAGACGGAAGTGGCGTCATTTGACTCACTCGTGCCAATAGTTCTTGACGATACCTCAGGAAGTGACTTTGAAGCTGCGGGTGATTTGCACGGTCATGGGGGTCATGTGCCGCTCGAAGAGAAGTGACTGGATGCGTGTTAATGCTAAAGGAAGTGCAGTCGTCGGACTCCCTCGACATGGACACTATAAAATAGAAAGATTGACCAGAACGCTGATGAGGAATGTCATCCACAGATGTACGTCAGCATGGGGAAAGCTATTGTGCTATCCTTAACTTGCACGATTAAGGCAGTTATCAACAATAACGCCTGATACAAAGACAGAGCTGTTGATCTTGAAATCACCAGAGGTCCTCTTCGGCTCGATCACGCATAACTTTGTACACAACGGACACTGACTATTCTTCATCAATCCTCCAACGGAGACCCAGCAAGTCGGGTTCCAGAAAAAGTAGCAGCGCCTGACATGGAGTACATCGACGATATAACTTCAATGCCCAGCACGTTCGCGACAATGGGTGCCTTGACTCCAAGATAGTAGGAGGCTATGGTAGAGCTGATGTGTGCGGTGGCATTCGAATAGCAATCAAGAACAATACCTATGAAGAGCAACAGTGGTCAGACAGTGCCACTTCTTCTGGAAGTCGGCTTGACAGCAAGCAGTACACGGCGAAAATTTCAGATGAAAAGCACATGTATCCATGTCAGGTTATCTCCTTGCAGAACGATGGCAAGCATATCTTTCAGGCGAAGACGTGCACATCTGCCGTACATGACATCTGGGTATATGGTACGGCGTTGGGCTCCAAGTGCATCGTACAATATTTGAATGAGAAACCATTACAGTCCCAGTCCATGTTGTGGCAGGTAAATTTGCCCTGCTCGATAAGGTGGAGCTCACGCTCACGGTCTGCAGCATCAGACTGCACGTAGGACGATGCGAGTGATGTGTCGGACTGGGCTCACGTGGCTGCAGTGGAGAAGTTATGGTTCTGGAGTTCGCTCTGGCAAAGACCAGTACCACGCTGAACTGGTCGGATTTGGTCGTAGACGTGATACAAACCCCGCCACCGAGAAGTCGATGGGAAAGGTTTGAGGCTAGTGGTCGGCACCTGAAGGAGATGTGGTTCTGTCAACTGCAGGACCGCATGTTCCTTGTCGTACGGAAGTCAGAGGACGAGAACCGAACTGGGACAAGAGCCACAGGTCATTGCCCGTGGTAGGATATCTGGTTGTCGCCCTGTCTCGCAGTTGTGATTCAGGCTGGAGTACGTTCGGTTGAAAATGATGCGTATACTTCACAGCATGACTTGTTCAGCGCTCCGCCATGTCATCCGGTGGATGAGATGCTGATCAGACAGCTGCGACAGCATCGAAGATACGCATGAAGAAGGATCAGCTCGTACACGGAGTGCAGGGATCCTTCGATGCTTCTGCTGGTCGACGCAAACCACCATCAGCGTTTCTTACTCTCTCTCGCCATGCACTGTCCGGGCTTAAAAATTAGCGAAAGGCATAACAGGGTGTCAGCCGCAAGGAGAAGGCGTGGGAAATGAGCCCCATGCTGTTACAGTGGCCCAGTAGACCTAACGCGGGCACTGTCGTATCACAACGTAATTGCAGGAGGCTATGCGGTCAGCCTGAGAACAATTCTGTTGGGAGCAATCTCCGACAAAGCAAAGAAGGCAGGAATATTGATCTGGCTGGGGTAGAAGTTTGTATGAGGACTATACTTTTTCAATCATCAGAGATTTTACGCGTGAAAAGAGCTTATTTCGCGTCGAGAACATGGTCTGCGAGCAGAGCAGATGTTGCGGGAGCTGGCATTGGATGTTCGAGTGATGTGGTTTGATGAAGATCGTAAGCACCATGATCAGTGCGGGAGATGGTGAAGGCTGGATGTGGGATCACTTCCGGTCTTAGCCACGAGGCACGATCCAGGTGCGCGTATCTCATTGATTTTAGGCTTGAGTTGTGAGGATCGTGGGTTTTGGAGAGCAGGTGAGATGGTCCAGGAGTCTGTGGACGGCTCGCGTACCAATCGGCGCGAATGTCGTTCCCTACAGAGGGAGAGGCTGGTAGAAAGTGTAACAACGTCGAAGGGTCCGGCCAGCAAAAGATTGAAGAAATTCGAAGAAGAGGTAACTTAGAACTTGAAACTTCGGGGAATTAATGGCTTGCACACGGATTGCGTACCTGACTTAGCGGAGCTTCGGGCGCAGTTTCTTTCACTAGCTTGATGCAAGTCATTTCGGACCTGCATCTGCATCTGCATCTGCGAACACTTCCACCAATCCTTGGCTGGGGGTGTTATTCGAATAGCTTGACTAAGATATCTTCCCTATCCTTGTCCAAGGCTTGTTTCATCTGGGCTCGGGTACCTCGTAGTGCCACCATGGAAGATCAATTTCAGCTGCGCTCAATTTCTGGTCGGTCTGTATCAAACATTGTGGGACGATAGCAAGCTGCAGTTGCCATGTCAATATCTCATACACATACCTTTGGCGAGCACACAGAATTCCTTGCAGGCGTTGTCAAGACTTGGACGAGCAGTACGAGTCGGACTTCTTTCAATGGAGCCTGACATTGGAAACCTTCACAGCAAAACCAGTACTGTGGTCAGCCCTTTCCCGTCCCATGGTAGATGCTTCTTATCCATTTTGCCTTTGCTTTCCTCAACTTCAAGTAAATCTGCACGCAGTACTCGTTCAGTGGCCGGTCGTGTAGGGCGTTTCGGTCCAGACTTGCGCGTATGGATGCGCCCTGAAGAAATCGTCATCATGAAACAGATCTCTAATCTACCCCCGCAGAGCGAACCGTGTTTGGTTAAGCTCCAGGTACCCGCGAACGCCTCTCGGTTAGAGACTGGGCCTAAGGGCTCGAGAAAGCCACCCACCAGCTGCTTTTGCAACATCCGATCCACCAGATCGACAATCCCTGTAAACTAGAGATGCACCCCGGGCAATGGAAACAGAGGGCGCCCATAAAAAAGATATATCGAATTCACTTCCTCGCGCCATCACTTCGATACTCACACATCTCTTCATTTTTGACTGTCACTTTCTGTCCTTCCTTTGGCTCTTGAGCCACCCTACTTTCATTTCTCCTACTTGCCTGCAACTCATCCCTCCTTTGAGCTGTTCAAGGCTCGTCAGTCTTTAAAAGAAGCACAGTCCGTGACCGTGCTGTTTGCACCCATCTTCAGTCCGTGCTTAAGCTAGCTCTTTGACCAGAGCCCACTCCCAGCGTCTTCCAGAAGTTCTGCCTCACCTGGTGTGAAGACTGACCACAACAAACACTTGGGCCATCACCCGCACACAGCTCTCTCCCAGCCCGTTGACACCGGCTCTCGATTACGTTGCGCTGCCTGGTGCACTGCCATTTACCTGCCACAATCAGATATCAAATAGCCTGCAAGAAACCACTGAACTCGGTCTCAATCAGACTATTGAAAGACCAGATCAGTTATCAGTCAATAAATCATTTCGAAACAATGAAGTCGACAATTCTCGCCCTCGCCGCCTTATGCGCCGCACTGACCACCGCCAAACCTGTTGACAAGCGTGCTGTTATAACCACTATCCAATGGGCTACCGTTACCGTCACTGTGACTGGCTCCGGGCCCGAACCGACATCTACCTCTGCCGTCTCTGCCGTTGCCGCTGCCGCTGTCGACCCCGCTGTCACCGCGAGCACCTCGTTGTCGAGCAACTCCGCGTGGTCCGCCGGCTCTGCCTGGTCATCCAATGATAGCTGGTCCGTGAGCTCGGGAAATTGGCGTGATGGCTGGCGTGGTGGCTGGAGTGGCAGTAGTGGTACTTCCGCTGCTGCGGCTGCGTCTGCTGCTACCACCCTTACCGCGGCGGCTGGTACTGTCACCCACCTTCACTCTCAGACTGTTGCAACCACCATCACCTCTGACGTCGAAACTACCACCTCAGCTACCACTGCAGACGAAACAGTGGACTCGAGCACCAGCACCAGCACCAGAATCAGCACTAGTACCAGAAGTAGTACCAACATTGCACAAGCCACAAGTTCCGAAACCGAAACCACCACTTCCTCTGCGTCTTCATCGACTTCCACCACGTCGTCAAGCTACGAGTCAAGCATCCTCGAATCTCACAACATTCACCGTCGGAATGCCTCAGTCGCCGACTTGGTCTGGAGTGACGACATGGCAACAATTGCCGCCGAGATCGCCGCCAGCTGCGTCTACGCGCATGACACCAGCACCGGTGGTGGTGGCTATGGCCAGAACATTGGCGCCGGCTCTCCCCCGTCTGGTGTTCCCGCCATGATCACCAACGAGATGTATAACGACGAAATTGGCTGGTATCCTCTTCCGTACGGGCAAGCCAACCCCGATATGACCAATTTCGAGCATTGGGGTCACTACTCTCAAATTGTCTGGAAGTCCACCACCTCTGTGGGATGCGCCACTCAATACTGCCCCAATGGTCTGGCCAATACTGGCAGTGGTGTTAGTCCGTACTTCACTGTCTGCAACTACAGTCCACCAGGTTTGTTTTTCTCCTCCATCTCCTCGCCAGGATATCTTCAGCTAACTCGATGATGCAGGCAATTATGGTGGTGAATACGGTGACAATGTTTTACAGCCAGGGGGCGAGGCCACCGTAACATATTAGACGCTCACCGGTCGTTTTTCTTTAATGACTTCACGAGTCACGACTCACTTCACATTTCAAGCATCCGCAACTATCAGCACTCGGGTTCGACATTTCAGGAGAAGGCTCGGGGGCATTAATGGGTTCTGATGCAAGGGGTTATGGAAATGGAGTTAAAGATTGTTGGATTTTCTTTTCTTGCTTGTCTTTTGAGCGAGCCACGTTCTTCATCATCACTTTCATGTTTTCCTTTTGATGGTTGAACATTACTGCTTGCTGGCATTGGATTTTATCAGCACTCGGGGCACACATTGTGAAAAGTGCATTTTCTGGAAAGAAGGAATAAAGAGACAGAGAAGACCTCAAGGTCGAATCTGTAAAATAGACAGCCCAAGCTGAGAAGAATGACAACCACTTTTACAGCTGTATGTTGCCGAAGAATATCCGCAACTTGTCTCTTCGGGGTGCGCCCCGACGCTCAAGATGCTGTTCCCCTTCCACCCACTTCCAAGTTACCCCGGGTTCTCCCACCCGTCGCTACCAAATAGGCGTCGGTTCCGGAGAAATGGAAGCTTTTGACCCGGAATCCTGCTCCTGGATCGTCTCCCCTCCCTCGCCTTCGGGTCGAGTATTTGTTCATACCATCCAACGTTACCTTTACACCCACTTGTCCGATCATCCATCGATCCATAATCGGCCTGGCAAGAAGGGCGGAATATCGCATAGATGAGCGCGAGTCCTGGAGCCCAATGCGATGAGGTATAACCAGAACAGTCCACATTAATAAAGAATAAAAGCTGCTGATGATCTCGCGACACACTGGAAGGGTTTCTGGCTAGTAATAAGCGATCTGCTACGTCACGAAGTTGATTGGAGATTCCAAAATCCAAAAGAGGAGAGAAATCAATGCGCTTTACGTGCGCTCTTCTTGTCGGAATAACCACCAGAGAATATTACAAGACTCTATATCATATTCTATACCTCTACTGAGGTCCTCTTCCTGTTACCCAAACCAACTGCAGTCCTAGAGAGGCCCTTTCTAGTTCTTCGGCTTCCTGTTCCCGCCCCTCGGGTTGACGTCCAAATCACGCGCCTCGGCCAGCGACGCGGCCAGCGACCACGGGCACTGAAACTCGGAGCCCGCCCGGACAAAGCCTACTAACAGGCTCCGAAACTGCCCTCCACGCTCTTTTTTGTACGTCCACCTCTTTTTCCTTCCTTTCCTCCGAGCCGCTACCAGCACTGTCGCTTTCGCGCCCATTGTGCTATCAGATAGGCTACGATACATTCCGACCAAGCTGTTCACATGGACCTCTTCTCCATCATACCACATTTGTGGATCGTGGAGACAAGCGTCCGCTTCATCCGCCCCCGTTTTGGGCTTCACATGTGGGATAGCCAGCTGATGGTTGCCAATGGTCACGATCACGACCACAATGATGATTTCAACCCCTCCTGATTGTGCCATATCTGGAAGGAAGCATTTATCCATATTGTTCTCCTTGTTACAGTCCACGTCCTCTTGATTACCATCTATGTTGCGCTTTCTTGTCTCTTTCTGCTACTAAAATCGATGCCCGTCTGAAAGACTCTGTTCTCCATGCCACCCTACTGTTTGCACGATTGCCATTACTTCTACCGCACTGCACTTCGCATGCTAAACATTGCCACGCTATTGGCTGCTTTGTACGCATGATCACCATATTAACCATGCCTTCCTCAACCACAGGAACGAGATATTTTGCGCGACCGACCTCGATCGACGAGACCATCAGGAACCCTCCATCCGAGGCTGCAGGTGTCAGTATGGGCGAAGATCAAGTGAAGGAGGCGCTCCAGGATGCCAAAAATGTCAAGGAATCTTATACCAAGCAAGAGCAGGAGCCTGTCTCCTTGAAGAAGGAGAAGTCCAAGCAAGGCATCACCTTTGCTGCTCAAGATAAACTTCCCAAGTTGCCCATACCCGAACTCGACTCGACATTGAAGAGATATCTCGAGGCTTTGGCTCCTCTACAAGGTGCTAGTGAACACAATGACACAAGGGCAGCAGTACGCGATTTCCTGGATAACGAAGGCAAGGACCTGCAAGAAAGGCTAAAGAAATATGCCACGGGACAGACCAGTTACATCGAGCAGTTTTGGTATGACTCGTACTTGAACTACGACAACCCGGTGGTTTTGAACCTCAATCCTTTCTTTCTGCTCGAAGACGACCCCACTCCTGCTCGCAACAATCAAGTCACTCGTGCAGCGTCTCTGGTCATCTCTGCCCTCTGCTTCGTGAGAGCCGTCCGCAAAGAAGAGCTACCTCCGGACACACTCAGGGGTACGCCCTTGGATATGTATCAGTATTCACGACTGTTTGGCACGGCTCGTGTACCGACCGAAAATGGGTGTATTATTG
Organism: Exophiala sideris; assembly: GCA_000835395.1. Taxonomy (NCBI): domain Eukaryota; kingdom Fungi; phylum Ascomycota; class Eurotiomycetes; order Chaetothyriales; family Herpotrichiellaceae; genus Exophiala; species Exophiala sideris. Next base: position 6,229,700 of record KN846951.1, on the reverse strand, counting down.
GGCAGGACTCAGACTCCAAGCACGTCGTTGTCATGTGTCGTGGCCAGTTCTACTGGTTTGACGTTCTTGACGAGAACAACGACCTCATCATGACCGAAAAAGACCTTGCAGTCAACTTGCAGGTCATTGTTGACGATGCTGAGCAAATTCCGATTCACGAAGCAGCTAGAGGGGCGCTCGGAGTGCTCAGCACTGAAAACAGAAAGGTCTGGTCAGGACTGAGAGATCTTCTGACGCGAGAGGAGGGCTCCAACAACGCAGACTGCCTTAACATCGTCGACTCGGCTTTGTTTATAGTCTGCCTCGATTACACGGAACCAACCGACGTTTCCGACGTGTGTGGTAACATGCTGTGCGGGACGAGTGAAGTGAATCGTGGTGTCCAGGTTGGGACATGTACGAACAGATGGTACGACAAGTTACAAATCATTGTCTGCAAAAGTGGAAGCGCGGGCATCAACTTTGAGCACACGGGCGTGGATGGCCATACGGTTCTTCGATTCGCAAGTGATGTCTACACTGATACCATCTTGCGATACGCCAAATCCATCAATGGCCAAGCCCCAACGATGTGGACCAGTCAAAGTCCTGACCCTTCGAAGCGCGACCCAGAGAGTTTTGGAGATGTCAGTACCACTCCTCACAAGTTGGAATGGGATATGATACCGGAGCTGTCAATTGCCCTCCGATTCGCAGAGACGAGACTAGCTGATCTCATTCACCAAAACGAGTTTCAAACTTTGGATTTCACCGGCTACGGTAAGAACTTCATCACTTCGATGGGGTTCTCCCCAGATGCATTCGTTCAAATGGCATTCCAAGCGGCATACTATGGGCTTTACGGAAAGGTCGAGAATACATATGAGCCGGCTATGACCAAAATGTACTTTCATGGACGAACAGAAGCGATCCGGTCAGTGACACCGGAAAGTATCGAGTTTATAAAGACCTTTTGGGCCGACAATGCACCCCAAAAGAAAGTTGACGCCCTCAAAGCCGCCGCTCAGAAACACACTGCCATAACCAAGGAATCGAGTAAAGCACAAGGCCATGACCGTCACTTGTATGCTCTTTACTGCGTGTGGCAGCGTAAGGTGAACGATGAAGGTGCAGAGGCGGCCAGCACGACTGGATTCAGCTCGAACGGGTATTCGAGTCCCACTGACCTTAGCGACGCCGGAAGCCCAAGGAGAATTGAAGAATCGCCAATCAGCCAAAACCGTTCACGCACTGGTACAGACGCAAGTGCCAGTCGCTCTCCTGCGCCTCCTCTGCATCAAATGCCCGCTCTGTTCAGCGATTCTGGATGGGAGAAGATCAATAACACGATTCTTAGCACGTCCAACTGCGGCAACCCGTCGTTACGCCACTTTGGCTTCGGGCCTGTCTCTGGGGATGGCTTTGGAATTGGATATATCATTAAGGATGATTGCATATCCGTCTGCGCAAGCAGCAAGCATCGTCAGACGAAACGTTTTGTGGACAGCCTTGAATCTTATCTCAACGAGATCCGCCGGCTTCTGAAAGCGGTACGACCCAAGGATTTGGCTGCCGCCAAGATCACTCGAGCCAGAGAGGTTGAAGACAAAACCAAGGATGGCAGACTCAAATCACGGGGTCGAGCCATCAAGGCCGAAGCTGCGAAGGTCGACGGAGCAACGACGCCTGCAAGTATGGAAACGGCCGAGGTCGAAGATGACGGATTGGGTGGTTGTAAGTTATTCCTAGATATAACCAGTGGTGATTGACTGACACAATTACAGATGGCTTTTTCGATGCCGGCATGTTGCTACAAGCGCTGAAGAAAGATCCGGCAAAGCCCGCGGAGCAGATCGCACAAAAGAGGAGGACGGTGGGCAAGAAACTTGCTTTGACGGAATATTGATGTCCCCGGGCTAGGTGAAGAGTGCAACACGTGGTCGTGCGACAGTGGTGTTGATTTCAAGATGTCCAGGCATGAATGCAGGATGGCAATCTATGAGATATGCATATTCTGGATGATTTGGCAGAAGAAAAGCCGATGGCATCTTGTGCGACGATTTGCATGACACTTTTTCAAGCCAACCGGCCCGTGTTGGTGCCTGGATGACCAACAACCGAACCAATGGTGGAATCATGGCTGCAGAATGACACAAGCACGGCAGATTTTCGAGGCAACAAAACTCGTATATACCCCCATCTATAGCTATATTTATTCTGTTGGATTCTGATAATTCTGGATTGTATGTTTGAAGTTGGCTGGTATCATAGCGCGCGCTTTCCCTTTTTGCTTGTTTCCAAACATTGATGCATGTCGACGTGATGCAAGTGTCCGCGTGCAAGGACGTATGGGCATGGAGTGCCAGTGGTCTGATAAGCCATGATCTGCGCAGGGGAAAAGTGACCTTGTCTGACAGAAATCCTTTTGTTCTCCTCAGCCTAAAACTGGTCAACACTGGACTCGGCGGCCTTTACCATACAAAGGCATGACCTTCTCCGTTGTGTATAGCGAGTAGCCCGAAGTATACGTGACTTGGTAAATGCTCTTGCCTTGAACCACCTTCACATTTTACATAGTCCATATCAGCGTTCCGGTCGCAGTAACATCATGGTGCATGGTGGGTGTGCACCGGTCTGACAAGGACTATGTCTGCAGTCCCGCCAAGCCTGCGACCTAATGAGGACTAGCTGCCGATGTCAAAGACCTCCGTCCAGAACAGCGAGTCAAGTCCCTGCGCCAGTCCATCTCTCACACGGTACTTCTCGACTTCACCACGATCTTGCCTTGTTAACTCCTGTTGTTGGGCGTGGCTGGAGGTCGCAACTTCCTGTAGCGACCCTCTATTCATGCGTTTTGCCACATACTCGATCGAAATTTATCTACCGACCCTATCATAGCCTCTCCTCACCACTCCTGCCACCACCATGGCAGCAGTCACCATGCCCTCACTGTCCCTTCAGGATGGGCTTGGTGCCGCTGCCCTGGACAAACACGCCGAAATGACCGAGACTCTCCTCCCTCCTCAAGTCCATACTCCTCCTACTACCGACGAGGCCAGCCACAAGGACGATGACGCAGCCTCGAGTTCATCCCTCTCCGATCTCGGCGACGATATTGAAGATGAAGAAAACAGAATGAGATTCGAAGAAGCCGCTCGTGCAGGGGCAGAGGCCGAACAATTTTCAGAAGTGAAGCCTGACCGTTACGAGAATGGCGTCCCTATCTTTCAACCAGTATGCGAGATTCCCAGCCTTTCCTGGCTTTGAATGGCAAGATGTGAAAGAGCTAACACGGGCGTAGACAATGGAACAATTCAGGGACTTTCAGCGATACGTCAAAGGCGTGAATCCTTATGGTATGCAATCAGGCATTGTTCTGATCGACCCTCCTGAAGAATGGTACGTTCTCAGTCCGAGTCGCCTCGAACGATTTATGCGTTAAGAAAACATGCCTCTGTCTGTACAGAAAGACTGATTCGCGGCTGGCAGGAAACGTGCCCGCAAAGCACTTGATAATATGATCAAGGCCATCAAAATCAAGAACCCCATCATGCAAGAATTTCATGGTGCGCAAGGAATCTACACGCAACGCAACATAGAGAAGATGCGATCTTACAACCTGCCGCAATGGAAGTCCTTGTGTGAACAAACAGAAAACCAGCCGCCCGCGAGACGTGGCGAGAAACGACTGAATGCGGACAAACTGATCGGACGTGGTAGCATCAAAAATCGAAAGGCCGAACCGTCTTCAACCCCACCAACAGGCAAGAGACGAGGGAGACCCCCAAAGAACATCAAGAGGGAGCCTGTTGAACAAGACTCGACTTTACGCGCTCCGCCCACGCCGACCAGTCCGGACGTCAAGCCGGTGGCGTTCGATAGTGGAGACAGTGAGAAACCAGGGAATGAGGCGGCAGAGCCTACTCCGACGAAAGAAAAGCCTGTCAAGAAGCCCGGTAGACCGCGAGGACGGCCACCAAAGTCTACGACAATAGCGAAGAAAGATACTGGCAACAAAGGTGCTGAGACAACCGTTGCTTCTCGGAGACTGAGAACCGCTCAAGAGGCCAACGACGAGATTGACGAAGAAGCCTTCGAGGATTTCGATTATCGTGTGTATGACCAAGATCAATGGACAGCCGAGAGATGTGAAGAGCTTGAGGAAAAGTACTGGAAAAGTCTCAACTTCAGTAATCCAATGTATGCTGCCGACATGCCGGGATCACTCTTCGACGAAGGCACAAAGGAATGGAATGTCGCAAAATTGCCCAACCTTTTGGATATGCTTGGACAACCTATTCCTGGTGTCAACACGGCATATCTGTATCTCGGAATGTGGCGGGCGACCTTTGCATGGCATCTCGAAGATGTGGACCTTTACAGCATCAACTACATCCACTTTGGGGCACCGAAGCAGTGGTACAGCATATCTCAAAAAGATGCTCCCAAGTTTGAGACTGCCATGAAATCCTTATGGTCTTCAGATGCAAAGGCTTGTGATCAGTTCCTTCGTCACAAGACATACTTGGTCTCGCCATCGATCCTGAAATCAAAGTTTAACGTTACGGTCAACAAGGTGGTTCACCGCGAAGGACAATTCGTTATAACTTTCCCAATTGGATATCATTCCGGCTACAATTTGGGGTACAACTGTGCAGAATCCGTCAATTTTGCCATTGAGGACTGGCTAGAATATGGCAAGACTGCCCGCAAATGCCAGTGTGAAGCCGATAGTGTTTTCATTGACGTCGACTGGTTCATTCGGAGGATGAATGGGGAACCCACTCCAGAATACGAGGAGGTCGAAGTCACCGACGACGAGGATGAACTCGATGAGCCTACGGATCTACCCACGCCTCCAAGCAGTGATCGTGGCAAGGTCAAGCTACCACAAAAGAGAAAACGTGCTCCGAAAGACCTTGGACCCAACAAACGAGCCAAGAAGCTCATCAGAATTCGCAAAGTCAGCAAAAATCAACCCTGCTGTTTGTGTCCGAACGACTTTTCCTGGGAAGAACTTTTGCCCACGACGCACGGCCAGCGAGCACACAGAACCTGTGCTATGTATTTGCCAGAAACCTATATTGCCATCAAAGATGGCAAAGAGATGGTCTACAACGTCGAGAACATCAGCAAAGCTCGCATGGAACTCAAGTGCTACGAATGTCGCCAGAAGAAAGGATCATGCTTCCAATGCTCCTCGGCTAAATGTGCCAAATCCTACCACGCGACTTGTGCTATGCAAGCTGGTGTTCAGGTCGACAAGGGAGAGATTGCTGTCTGGCATGAAGGTGTGGAATATCGTGACATTGGATTCGATTGGAGGTGTCGTCTGCATCGTACAGTCAAGCGAACGAGAATCACCAGTGAACTCTCCGCTTGCAACCATGCCAACAGCTGCTGGCAGAATGCAGAGTTTCGGCAATTCTTGTTTAACCTCAAGGAAGGAGACCTGATTCAATTCCAAGCGACAAACTCCGACGACATTGAGGCTGGGCTTGTGGTTGCTCCATTCGACGTAGGCCAAGACGCTGTGTTGGTCAAGGTTGTGCCAGACTTGAAGACTGTCAAAGAAGTTGATCCTACCTCGATCCTCTTCGTTGATAGCGCGACCTCCTGCCTTCAGAGACCGTCAGCCAATGCGCTCGAGCTCCCCGAAGACCTTCAAGGCAAAACTGCATCGCTTCCAGAATCTACAGGAAAGAAGCCAAGTGCTGGTGATGTTTTCACGGAAGAGCCTAGAACCGAATGGGCCGAATTTGTCTCATCCGAGCCCCCGGTCAACAGAGACCAGAAGCCCGTCACTCTGTCAAAGGACAAGCAATTATGGCTTTATATCGGTGAAACCTCATCTGATGCGAAGGCTCACTACACAGCTGATCCTGACAAACGCGTGCACGATCCTGCGTCAAACTTCCTCGACCTTGTCACTCCACCCAAACCCGTCATGGCACCACCACCTCAACCCAAACGTCAATCTCTTGCCGCTTCTCACCCTATGATCAACGTCGCGGCAAGAAATGCAGCAATGGCAAACATGAGGAAAAACATGTTTGCTGCCCAGAACTCGGCACCTACAATGCCTGGAACTTTGAGCGGAACAAAGCAGAACCTGACCCAGAATGTTGGTTGGGATAAAACTGCGCCTGTTCAGAAAGCCGCACCTGTTCAGAACCCTCCTCAAATAAAGCCGTCACCACCACCTTCATCGTCACAATATCGCGACATCATGACTGGACAAGAGGCCCGATTGAATGAGCAGGCACGCATCCTTCAACGGCAGCAAGCTAAAGCTCGACAACTGGATGCCGCTGAAAGAGCCAACACCGTCCCCAATACCGGGATTGGAATTGACTTGGATGCCGTCCAACGACAGAGACAGTTTCAACAGCAAGCATCTCAACATGCTAAGCATATGAAAGAGTGGTCCAATGATCCATCATTGCCTCCGTTGAAGCAATTTGAGCAGTTCCCCACCTTCAACTCAATGGACACCAGTACAGGTTACGGTGGACCATCCACAGTAAATGCCAGCAATCGAACTCAGCAATATCAGTATAGCAACGACTGGTTGAACCCTAATGCCACAAATATGGGCTCGAACTTCGGAACACCTCAGCCTATGGGTGTCAATTCAATGATTCCACCCCAACCCACTGCGTATCAGTCACCTTCCATTACGACTGTACCGTTTCCTGCTTTTGTTCAGCAGTCGCATCAACAATATCCTTATCAAATGGGCCCGACTCAGATGCCCGGCAATACTGGGATAACCGGTTCGTATCAAGCACCAAGATTGGAGAGCATTCGTGCGGCTGCAAATCAGCCACCGCCGCCACCTCCCTCGGCTGAGGTAGAACGCCAAAGACGGATCTCCAATCCTGCCTACCCGTTCAAAAGTCCGGATCAGATCAAGGCTCAGAAAGAGGCTGAAAAGAAGTCACCCCCCGGAAGCAGACCTAGCAGCTCTTATATGTTGCCCAGCCCAAGAATGCAGCATGACAGCTATATGCATTCGAGCTCATCTGCGAGCCCTGCTCAACCGCTCGACCCACAAAACCCTCCTCAATTCATCAATCCCAATGCCACACAGATCAGCCCTCCTGGATCAAGTGCGGGCCACAAATCTGCAAGAGGTAGCTTTTCTGGCTTTCAGACTCAACAGATGATGACTCCATCGATGTCAGGAGGGATCAAACGGTCATTCTCCATGGACATGACAATGGATCTGGCGCCGTTTCCAGCCAACTCACTCCCACTGAACAATTACCTCCCGAAGCGGTCTATGTACGATCCTCTCAGCAACGCCAATATGCTCGCGCAGCAGAATTTCCAATTCGAGGATCCACCTATGGCTCAGCCCTCGATGCAGCTGGTGAAGAGTCTGGAAAAACGCCCTGTTGGCGCAAGTGGATTGCAGCTCAATGATCGTGAGATACCCAAGCAATTGACTGACTGGCAAGCGCGCGGTGGCTTTTGGGGTCGTGTGGCGGGGTACTATATCAAGAAACACCAGGACGCAGCAACGGTGTACAAGTCCCCCTTTGCGGCGATCATTCAACAGGCGGACACAGCGACACTGGCTCAGAGGTATTATCAGAGCTTGGAGCCCGAGCAGAGAATGAGGATTGACATGTTACAAGCTGGTGGCATTCAGTAAGCGACACATATGGTGGAAGTGGCTGTTTGGCATGTCTTGCATCTCATCACGTACATAGAACATGTTGTGCCCACTGGCATGCGGCGAAGGACAAGTCTGACGGACAGCTCCGTCGAGACTTGAGCCTTCTTGGTCGAAGGTGTTTTACGTTACTGAGCGTCAATGATGATGGATATTAACGAAGAAAAAAAGATTATACAGTTCTTTGCCTCGCGGCAGTAAGGAAGATCGGCATGGGTATGGATGTCGCATGATGGGTTTATGTGGCCGTGGGTTTCATGATAGTTACGCTGTGATGGTTATAGCAAGCGTAAAGAAGAAGTGCGTCTTTGGTTGGGCATCTGATGGTTGACGATGGCTAGAAGGAAAAGTGAGCTTGTTGATAGCAATGAATACTGTGCAACGCAGATGTTCGTGCAAGGTGTGTTTCTGTAAGCTGTGATTACCGCATTTTTCCCGTTGAAAACGAAAGTCCGCATTGTAGGAAGGGGGATCTGTTCCTAGAAGGTCCTTGCTAGTTGTGATGCCGGCTGTCTACAAGCTAGTCACGAATATGAGTGTGTGGGGGGGACGACACGGCGAGCCTGTTTCCAGAAAAAGTGGCACCGTCTGAGCAGGCGTACATCGACGGTATAAGTTCGACGTCAAGCAGGTTTGTGACAGTGGGTGCCTTGACTCCAAGCAAGTAGGAATGTACGATAGAGCTGATGCCCTTCCCCTTGCCAAAGGTCAATACGATCTCAGTGCTTGCGAAGGGTTCCGGATTGACATTGAGGAATATGTTACTATTCTCTTCTATATATGGAGTTCGTCCTCGTAGCAGTAGAGTTATCAACCAGACCGGTTGAGCGGACTCCAAGCTCAACGCTATGCCATCACTTCACAGCATACTTCTTCTTCGCCAGGGGCAATCGCTCGATGATGCGCGGCACGAAATACTCCTTATCCCACACGTACGTGACGCTCGGGTGCTCCATGCACAGGTTCACCCAGCGCGAGAAGTTGGGCAGTGTAGGACCGGTCATGCGCTCGGCAAGGCTAGCAGGGAAGATCTGGTCGTTGGAAAAGTCGTGGAGACGGAGAGTGAATGGGGTTGTCATGGCCTGATAGTATCGTGAGCAAGGAGGTCAAGCATTGCAAAAGTAGTAGGAGAACGGTGATGGGGGAGCTTACCTCGACAATGGTGATCTTCTGACTTCCACCGAAAAATGGCGCTGCGTCGACGAGAAGAGGTTCGATTTCTTTCTCGAGAAGAGTGATTATTTCGTCGACGATTTTGGCTTGTGGTGCGCCTTGGTCGGAGCCGACGAGTTTGAACATCAATGGGTTGATTTTGGTGAAGTATGTGTCTGTGAAGAAGGTCATGCGGTACTTGAGGTGCGCTGCAGAGATGGCGTCAGAGGAGGGTGGTGATGACCCCGAGGTGATGACCGAGGGGAGGAGGTGGGATGGGTAGAGGTCGGTGAGGAAGGAGACGATGGCGGCGGATTCGGTAAGGGTTATGGTCGGAGAAGAGGCGGAGAGGGTGTACTGGAAGATGGGGACGAGGCCGCGCTTGGATAGGAGTTAGTAATCGGTGTGGACGGTGAGTGGTGTGTGATGGGTGAGGCGATGGAGTATCCCGAATGAGACCGGATGGCAAGTGTGCGGTGAAGGCAAGTACGTGTTACTCACTGGGTTGAGCTTCAAGAACCATTCTGGTCGTGGGTTGTCCAGGTCGATTAGTACTTCTTCGTATGGGAGACCGAGTTCCTTCAGGGTGATGTGGACGCGGTGGCACCAGCCGCAGCCATGGTTGGTGTACATTTTGATCATTGGGAATTTGGCCTTAGCCACGGCGGTGGTAGAGGTGTCCGACATGATGGAGCGGTGGGTGACCCTGCAGAGACCTGGCTACGAGCGATGATAATCGAATGGTAAACAAATGATGGTCGTGGGAGAAGTGTATGAACGGTCTGCTCCGACGGGAATTGACAAGAATTGAAGAATAAATGGAAGAAGCTGGGGGATGGGCTTGTTTATCTACCTTTTGTGCTAACAAGCCACTGACCTACTGTGCAGTACAATTTGCGTGATTTTCTGCAGTCATCGGACGAATTTCGACCGAGTACACCGTCTCCTAGAGTTCCTGTCGTTGACGCCGACATGGTCTTGCACATGGTGTTGTTCATTTGTACCAGTATGAGCGGGGAGGTTACCTGAAGATGAAAGGGGGTGGTTTTGATATTGCACGAGGCTGTGATTGAAACTTGTCAGTCTGATGAGCGAAGTTGTGAGCACGCTTCACTGCTCAGCCTCGTCCGCTCGAAACATCACGTGCAAGGCTGAAAATCTCATCTGTGGATCACGCCGGACGAGTGCTCTTCACCCTTCGAAGCTCGGGATTGCGTGGATTACACAAGAGCGAGCACAAGCTTTCAATTAGTGCAAGAGCGAACAAGTTTGAGCATTGCTTGTGGATCAACTCATTGTATGATTCCCACCATCGACCTGGTTGCCCCTTCGTTACCATCGTGGGTGGACCAGGAGAAAGGTACGTTCAGCCACTCAGCTTTCGAGTTGCGTACAATAGTCAAGTGGCGCCTTGCTGGGGCCTGCATCTGTAGATAAGCCTACACGAGCGACATAAGTACTATGTATTCATCTGATATTATAATCACTCATGGCACCATCCAATGGCGCCGGCTGTTGCGCAACAGGCAAGTTACAACACTGCTGCCTGGGAATAGGACTCCTGCATCACTCTCATGTCACGGATTCTGATAAAAGCGAAAACTCCGCTCATCGGTCGATTGACCTTAACTGTAAGTTATAAAAGGGAGCACACAGCATCAGATAAGATCAAGTAGCTGTCTACATCATTCAGATATACGCGACATACCACATTCCCACAATGTCCACCAAGAACGTCATTCACGCTGAGGCTGTTGCCCAATATACAGAGTCTCGTCTTGTGCCGGATACTCCTGCGTTCACACATGCCTATACCAACAGCACAGCCCATGGCATACCAGAAATTGCCCTATCACCCGCCCAGGGGAAGTTCACCTCCCTGCTGGCCAGCATATCCGGCGCTAAAAATGTCCTCGAACTAGGGACGCTGGGCGGCTATTCTGCACTGTGGTTCGCGCAGGCCATCAAAGGTAAAGGCGGCAAAGTTACCAGCATTGAAATCGACAAGGAGCGTCGAGGCGTGGCCATTGAAAACCTCGAGTATGCGGGAGTCAAGGTGCCCGAGGAAGTGGAGGTTCTTCTTGGTGCCGGACTTGATCTGCTGCCACGACTGGCAGAGGAGATAGACCAGGGCAAGCGCGAAAGATTTGACTTTACCTTCATCGACGCCGACTGGGATAATCAGGCTGCGTACTTTGACTGGGGAGTCAAGTTGTCCAGAGGCAAGGGCAGTGTCATATACGTGGATAATGTCGTTCGGCAACTTTTGGAAATTGGTGCCGTGGGGCCAGCAGAAAAGGACACTACCGTGGAGAATTTGGTCGACACGGTCGCTAAGGATGACAGAGTGGAGGCCGTTGTGATGCAGACCTTGGGCAGCAAGGACATGGATGGTTTTCTGTTTGCAAGAGTAAAATGATTGAATGTCATGCTTTGAGCATCGTCATCCGAAGACGCGTTTCGATATTGGAGATCGATGGGAGACTGCGAACTGGCAGGGCTTCTTTGCGTGTAATCTACCAGCCAGCATGAGATAGATCCGCCTCGTCAGCCAAGTCACAGGCATCTCTGCAGATGGCTGGACCCCTTCAAACTTTGTCAACGCGCCCCGTCTGGGTTTGCGAACGCACGACTGGCAAGCCAAGCCGTAGCAATAATACTTCTGATAAGTGCTTTCACTTTCGCATGCTAATGGTATCAGTCCTGTAGGTCTGGTCCACCAGCAGCAAGGTCAACTTTCCAGCCTCTGGTCCACTGTGACAGGCAATTCTGAGCACTTGTCGGAACAGCCCTGGTATGCTGAGTATGTAGAAGATGTTCATCCTCGGCATGAAATCCGTTGCCATCATGGTCGTAAGGTCGTCCCGGCTTTAGGCTGCCAGTATACGGGTGCCGCCACATGATCCGTGGTAAGCCCGGGAGGACCGCTCCTCTGAGCTGACATCAACACGGTCAATAGCTGTTGGTGTTCCTGGTTCACTCGTCCCTCGGGCCACATAGTTGGCCTTCACCCTGGTAGAGGAGGCCAATAGCATGTCGTGTGCAATGCGTAGAGATGACCGTAGTATTAGTAGCGAGAAATCTGCGACTTCTTCCAAAGTTTCGCAAAATCTGCAGATTCATTCAGTCATCATCAGAGTCGTAGTCACCCAGGCCGAGCCCTGCGGGCTTTACTTGTACAGCTACAGGCGCTGGCGGGGGTGGCTCAGTCTTGCGCACAAGCCCAGGAACCAAGGGTTTCTTCGCCTTTTTGACTTTCTCGAAGGAAGGAGGCGGCTGCATCGATCTGTCTGTCTCCAGTGCTTTGGGAGCCAGGTACTCGGCCTCCACCTCCTCGTCTGGTTTTGCCTGCTGGGCTTTGGCAACCTCAAACGCTCTCCTCGCCGCCTCGGCATCTTCTCTTTCCTGCGCGTCTCGCTGTTCTTTTGCGACATCTCTGACCTGAGCCAGAGCTTCCTCTTCCTTGCCACCCTTCTCGCCTCTCTCTATCCGTGCGTTTCTCTGCATAATTTCATCCAAGGCATCTGCAACCTGCATTTCCCTCTTACTTTCTTCCATTTTGTCCTCGAGTTCTTCCATAGCGTTTCTTTCGGCATTTTCTTCTTCGTCAGCCTCCTCTCTGGCTAATCTGTCTAGCCGATCCTCATCAGTCTCCTGCAACTCGGCGCTCTCAGGATTGCGCCATGACTCGAAGTTCCGCTTGGCTCCTCTTTCGCTTGTGTAGTCCATATTCTTGGGATCGGTCTTGAAAGTGATTTCCGAACTGCATCTCGTACAACGAATATAAAAGCGGTAGATACTGATATTGAGGTATTTCTCCTCTGTGGTTTCTTTTCGGGCGTTGAACTTGCGACCCTTGTAGATGTATTCACCACATGATGTACACTTCATACTGTACGGCGCCATCAAGCGCACCGGGATCGTCTTAGGTCCTGTAGGGCGCAGATGTTTCGGGGTGCGAGTGATTTTGGAGGGGTCGAATTCGGGTGGGTAGTACTTCGTGAGCACCTTTCTTTCAGACATGTTGGCGGTCGAAAGCGCGTCGCACGTCTACAGTCGGGAAAGCTTCAAGGATAAAGAAGAGCAACGACCCTCTGAGGAGATTGAAACGAAGGAATCAAAGAGGCGGCGAACTTTTTGGGCGTCAGTCTAATAAGTACTGTAAGCGTAGCGAATCGGAGAAAGACTGTTGAAATGCGCGCCGCTTCCCCCACACTTCACTAAATAACATCTCCATGTGCATACACGCGCGATCGAAGTTGATGTCAACAAAATAACCAAATTACACAAGACAACTGCAGTACCCTCAGCCACCTCATACCGTTGATGATTTTGTCGCGCTGACCCAGTGTCTGACTGCTGACCTATGGACTCGACTTGTGCAGGCCGCTCATGAGATGGACAAGTACCTGCGGACATGGAGACAAGACGCCTTGAACAAGGGCCAACATGATGCTGCCATTTATATCGGTGATAAAGTCCTCGCATTGAGTAGTATGTGAGTGCCCGAAGCCTGTCTCTGGCCTTAGGCTGACTTTGACACAAAGATAACGATGCCGACGCTTTCTGGCTAGCCCAAGTACATTTTGGAAACAACAATTTTACGCGTGCACTCGCCCTGCTATCACGAAAAGACCTCATTACTCGAAGTCTCTCATGCAGATACCTGGCTGCTCACTGCTACATCAAACAAGGCAGATATGATCAAGCCCTGACGATCCTTGGGGAGGACAATCCTACACACCTAATCACCACCTCCCACAACGCTCGGAGGAAACTCGCACATAACAACGGTCATGGCCCAAGAAATGTCACTCATAGAGGTGGCAAGACCCAAAGAGACCGCATAGAACTCAGCGAGGAACGGGAACGAGATAGGGAGTCCGAGAAAGAACTCAAATTCCAGGCGGGCATGTGCTATCTCCGAGGGTTGTGCTTCGCGAAACGAAATGCCTTTGACAGAGCAAGAGACTGTTACAAGGATGCAGTACGAATAGACGTACAGTGCTTCGAGGCCTTCGATCAACTCATGAAGAACTCAATGCTAACCCCTGCTGAGGAGCTGGCATTTTTGGAAGAGTTGGATTTCGACTTGATCCGGATTGATGATCAATCTCTCGCACAGGAAGCTGCACATTTCACGAAGCTGCTGTACACAACTCGACTTTCCAAATACTCCTCACCTGCGACTCTTGCCAACGCCACAGAGACATTGTCAACCCATTACAACCTTGCCTCGAACCCCGACTTATTACTTACTCGCGCAGAGACTCTTTATACGCAATGCCGATTTCACGAAGCTCTTGCAATCACGACCAGCATCTTAAATTCCCAGAACAACGCCGACAACTCGATAGACACTTCATCAAGTAATACCAATGCCTCTCTCGGTCACAGTCCGCGCCTATATCCGCTGCACCTTGCACTCCTTTACGAGACCGGCTCACATAATACTCTATTCCATCTCTCCCACACTCTGTCGACCCACGCACCACACGAATCCTATACCTATCTCGCGATCGGCACATACTACCTGTCCACCTTTCGAATAGCGGAGGCCCGACGATTCTTCTCAAAGGCGTCATTGATGGATCCACACTCTGCTGCAGCCTGGATTGGGTTCGCACACACTTTTGCTGCGGAAGGCGAACATGATCAAGCAATTGCGGCATATTCTACCGCTGCGAGATTGTTTCAAGGCAGCCACTTGCCTCAGCTCTTTCTCGGAATGCAACATCTTGCCCTAAACAACATGCAACTCGCATGGGAGTACTGTCTCGCTGCATTTGAGATGAGCAGTGGGGCACTCAAGAGTGGTACGGACGATGATCTCGGGACGAGGATATTCAACAACAGTAGTAACGTTGGTGGTGACCCTCTGGTGCTTAACGAAGTGGGGGTCATATTGTATCACCAAGCCAATCTTGGAGCCGCTGCGAAGCTCTTCCTCAAGGCTCTTGAACTGGCTACGGAGCTGGGCTGTAACATGACCGCCTGGGTCGCAACAAGGGCCAACTTGGCGCATGCACTCAGGCGCTTGGGGAGGTTGAAGGAGTCCCTTGCCGAGTTTGACGAGTGCCTTAGGACCGCGACAGGGGGAGCTGCTCCAGCTTCAGCCTTTGAGCCGGGCCGTGGTATGACAGCATTTGCCAACCTCAGCCTTACTGGGACAAGTACTGGTCTGAGCCCAAGTGGCGCCGCCAGTGGCTATGATGAGCGAAACCTGATCGGAAGCATTCACACGAGTCGAGGCCTAGTCCTCCTCAGCATGGGTGGCAGAACGAGAGAGGCTGTGATGGCTTTGCATGAGGCTGTGCGTGTTCTCGGCGGGGATGCTGGCGGAGGGGGTGTAGCCGGCACACTGCTGAGTCGTGCGATGGAGTTCTGGGCTCTTGAAGACGACCTTGAACTCGAAACTGACGAGTCTCTAGTCCAACAGGAGTCTGCCGGAGCTCAAAAAGGGGCACTGAGATCCAGACGAAAGGGAAAAGAAGCTGTTCCGGCGAAGCATGTAAAGAATGACCACAGAATCAAGGAGAGAATGGACGGAGACGCCGACGATATGCTCGATGCCGCTCTGGATGCCGTGACGATGAACCACTCGGCGAACTCCCAAATCGACCAGATTCGGCGTGCATAAGACGGTCAAGCCCGCTGGACTTGGATACCGGCTGCTAGTCTTTCCATCTGCCGGGCCTCGAACGTGCCATAAGGCCGCCCCAGTCTCACAACAGTGATGAGGTTCGGGCTCTTTTGCATGTTGGCATCATTGGACAATATATCACTCTGGCGGCGGCTCATATCAGAGCAAAGTCGGTCGAGCCGAGCTGATCATTCCGCACTCTGCTGTCAACACGGTCTGCCGATTAGCATGCTCATGGATTCTGTGCACGAGTATGAATTACGAATGAGGTTGACCTCAGGGCAGCTAGATAAAAAGGAATCCGGCACGTAGCATGAGGAAATGTACGTTCCGGTCTCAGGCCACTTGGCTGCTGCTGCATGACTAGGAACAATGCCAATGTATGAACATTGAACAGTATCTATATTGTGTTGCCCAATTTACACGCAACTCCTGATTCTGTATTTATTATTATTATGCAGACCTCACCGACCCTTGTACGAAGATGAGGACATCACTCGAACATGGTCATTGCTCGCCTACATCCTCTCAATAGAAGGCTGAAGGACGAACGTTGAATGACTCTGGATGTCACATTACATACAACTTCATGATAAACTGTATTTTTCTACAGGAAAACGCTGCTGTACTTATCGGTACCTAAATGCAGAAGCATGCTGGTAACAAGTGCAGCATGCCATTCCATACGCCTTGAAACGCCATGCTATCCTCCCTGAACTCGAAATAAACTCGGCTTTTGTTCGTACAAAAATACCACCCCATCATGGCAAAAAGCGATATTGGTCTCAGTCCGTAAAGCGAGTTGCTCCAATATCATCAAGGAACTCCAGCCGCGAAAAAGAACGCCCGATATCTCCTTGGCCCTGTGTCCCGATCATGTCGCATTTTCTCATCACCCTGCTTAACACATTTGATAAACCTATCTGATACCATCTGATACCATTCCATCGTCCCTCTGGGCCTTTAGAGCCACGGCATCCACAATCCATCCATGACACTCAACTTCATCGGATCCGTCGCACGGCTCACCAGATCAACCACATTCTGACAAGCAGGCAACACGCCAGTGACGCCGCCTGCTTCAGTCGCGTTGCCGACACTGCCTTGAGTCTTTGCAAGCGTAAGAGCCCGACGCACAACAAAATCGGCATTCTGCGCAACATGCTCGCGAAGGTTCGATCCTTCCATCTTACTCTCGCTGCTCGACGAAGACCGGCCAGCGGCCCAATTGTACATTTCATCTCGGATAAAGATGCTCAGTTGCTGCTCCATCTCGTACCCTTGATCTTGCTCGGCCAAACACCTAGCGATGGCCATGAGAGAGGCCGTGAAGATGCCCTCGACTGCCAAAGGTCCCATCAATGCTTGAATATTGGGAGTCAATCGGAATGGAACTGCTTCCGGATTGAAAAAGTATGCACGTGCCGAGTTGAGGTTGGGAAGCATGTCACTTGCCCAGATGTCGCCCGTGGAACGAGATATCGAGAATTTCATTGGGTAGCGAGCAGACATCTGCATGATATAAGTCATGAAGGTCGTCGCGGCATATTGATACGCAAATTGGCGTCGGAACAGCCAGAAGTCGGCAAAGTTCGGATAAGTCGCCTGGAAGTATTGTAGCGCGATGTTGTTGGGGACCCAGCGTTCTTGGATGGTGTTGAAGAGCTCTGTCTTCATCACGGCCAATTGATCGGTAGTGCGCGGTTGAGTCTTTTGTTGCTCTGCGATTGCACGCGACTTCTCGAGCAAGAACAGCATTGGATCATCGCGCGACATACCCGGTGCTTTGCGTACATAGTCCTCATAGACAGACTGAAGGGTAACATACGACGACTCGTCTTGTACCAAGCGGATATATGGAGCAATAGGCACAAATATCGGCAGGTGGAAGTACAAATTCCGTCGCCGAGCTTCCTTGCGTTTGGCCAAGGTTTGGTTGAAGATTCGGAAAAGCTGCACGATTCGTTCTTCCCGTCGTACCTTGCCGCCTGTGGGGTGTTGAACGGCAAATGGGTGCAATGAGCCGTCGTGTCCACGAATAGTGAGTCGACGGTGACAGATGCTGTTTCCTCGGACCAGCTCCACGGTTGGCATGAACCGTTCGATGCGAACAAAGTCCGTGTTCTTATCACGGTGCTCTTGATATTGACCTGGCACTTCGACAGAATCGTCGAACTTGAGGAATTTGAATTCACTCAGATGGTGGCTATACGATTCAAGCGCGGCCCATTGCTGTCTGTGGTCAAGCTTCTGTTCAAACTTGTCCCTCCATCGCCTCAACTTGTGGATGTATTCGTACATGGTCGGCCTAGTCTGAACGAAATCGGCTTCAAAGGATTTCCGAATATGCGCAGGCAGTACCGAAGTGACGAATCTGGCGATATTTGCTTCTGTGGAAGGAGGTAGTTTCGCGCCTTCTGCGTACGTGATCGGAGCTCTGCTGATGTAGGCTAGACCGTCGTTCAATAGTGCAACAATAAGTCGATGTGCATCCTCATCGGGTGGACACTTGAAGTGCTTGGACAGTTGATCTGTCATGGTCTCCATGGAAAGTGCAAGCAGTGGGAAAGCGGTCTTCAAGCCTGCCATGATCTCATCGGTGTAATCCCATGGCTTCTTGGGCTCCTCTTCTTTGTTCTCAGCTTCGGCTGTCCCATTTGTCTGGCTCTCGCCATTTGGCTCCTGCTTGGGCTTGGGAGACGAAGCAACCTCGCCGGGAGTTTCACCATTGGCTGTACCTGGCCGGGAGCCTCCCTCTGCTTTCTCGACCTTATCGTGAGTTGCCTTTTGTTGACGTTTCTGCGCCTCGAACTGCTTCTTCTTGGTCAAGAACTCCTCTCTGGTCGCTCTCAAGTGATAGAAAAGTGCTTGTGGGAAAGCCTTGGCTATCTTGACAAGCACCGACCTTGCCAGTGGCGCTTCCTTGTGCTCAAGGCTACCCAGTAGCTGTGGTACGAATGTGGTCCAGTACCAAACTGGGGTCTCTCCCTTGAAATCCTCGAAAGCCTTCGCAATGTGACCTTCCTCGTCATCTAGACTGAGCAACCAGAGAACTCGGCTGAGCATCTTGCGTGATTTGGCGCTTTTGTACAGCCCAGCAGCTTCGAGGTAGCAACTTACGGCATTGCTAGCGGCTTCAATGTTGGTGGGATTGTCCTTGAACTTGCGATCCGAATATTGACCCCATTCTGCCCATGCCTTTGGCAGACGAAGGTCATAGTACAAGGCCACACCGAATGCCTCATTGGCTTCTTCGGCATGTTGCAACTTGGCCAGGAACATTCCTTTGAGGGTATAGAACTCAGCCTTTTGTTGGGCACCAAAATAGTTGAGATTAGTGTTATTAATGACATCAAGACCGTTGTTCAGCTCGGCTTTGTTCTGATAGTGACACTTGGCTTGCTCCCTCAATTTGAGGAAAGCTTCTTGGATCTCAATGTTTGGTAGGGTGTAGATTTTCCCAAGTTGAGTAATACAGACCTCTGGCATTTGGTGTTTTCGAGCAACGTGGGCGAATTTGTTGATGATCCAGGCAGTCTCGTGATAACCACGGAATGCATACGAATTGTTACCGACATTGTTACCGCCTTGAGGCAACAATGGTAGGTAAGTCGAATTGACCAACTGGAAGACATGCTGGCGCCAGGTGACAAGATCCTGCCATGCATTGATGTCGTCCCAGATATTTGGAAGTCGATCTCTCCAGGCTTGCAATAAGAGCTTGACTTCTTGTGATTTGGTGTCAAGGTTCCGCTCATTGGTTGACATGAGACTGTCGCAGATCACGCTAGCATCGTGCAACTCGACCAGCTGTTGGAAGTTTTGTAGTATCGGCACATGAGCATTGGTAATCCGTCTCGGGAGCTGATGCCACTTGCGAATGGACAGCTGGATGGCTTCGTCGCAAACATGCTGGAACTCGGCCCGTGACACTTGCTTGGAATTGTACCGGAGCAGGGCCATAAATGCTTGAAAGAAGGTCCTCCTAGGTGTTGGAGCATCGGAAACAGACTTGATCATCGAATCCAACTGATTGCGGTTTTCGTCTCCGGACCAAGCTTCATAATTCCTCCATGCTGATTCCAGCAACAGGTCACTGAAGTTCTCGTGCTTCGCAAATTCTCCGAGAATGTCCCATTGCTGGAGTTTCTGTGCACAAATCATCCAGTGATCCTCCCACAGATAGTACTCTCCTTGTGAGAAAGGAACGACGCCCGTTCTAGCCTTGACTTGGGCTGCCTCCCATAGCTGTTGTGCTTTGTCCCACATCCCATGCTGTTCGTAGGACAGAGCTGCATTTGTCTCCATGAACTTGCATCTTCGTCGCCATGTGCCGTAGAACAAGTCATCTTCTTGCAGCCCCGCATACACTTCCACCAAAGCGTCAAGATTGCTTTCCCGCACTTGAGGTGTATCGATCAGAGGATCAACAGTGGACTCCTCTAGAGAGATCAAAGCTGTGTACCACGCATCGTACGTCCGACTGAGGAACTTCATGACGTGCGGAGGCACCTTAAATCTTGGCCGTGCTCGAACCGCCCCTTCAAGGAGTGCTTGCACCACGTTGGGCCGCAGATTAAGCTGTCGTTGATGATATTCTCTCGTCAGAAGTGTGACCATGCCTTTCTCCAAGTCTAAGCGCTCGTCTTTATTGAGCGCGGACCAACACAGAGGGAAGAGCTTGACCCACACGTCGTAAGCCACATTGTCATCGACGTGTTGTAGCTGAGTGATAGGGTCAAGGAGATCGCGGACTTTGACTTCCTGCAGATCTTGGTTGAACCGGCGCTGAGCAACCACAAGGGATTCGAGGCTGTCCTCGATGAGCAAATCATCCTTGCCTTGCTCTGGGTTGACAAGGGATGGAGTGAACATTTGAGATATAGGGCAGACTCGAATATCTTCCGGGTGGAGACGAGCTGGCATGGACATTTCCACAGACCCCATAATAAGGTGTGAGGCCTGCTTGAGCCAGAATGAGTCGGCCAGGGTATCCCAGTTCTGCAAGGTCAAAACGTAATTGAGCCGATAACTCGCAGTTTTGGACAGAGCGCGATTGAATATACTCATAAACCGATTCCGCATGTCGACGTCTTTGGCGCGTGTACCAATAAGGAAAGCGTGCTCCAATCGTACTGTCAATTCTGTTCTCGTAACTGTAGAGTCTTCGTAGATTTTGATAACGAGTTCCAAAAAGCGTTCGAGGAGTGTCTGCGTGGGCCATTTTTCGAAAATGAGCATCTTGTGCAACACCGCAGTTTTTTCTTTCAAGGTAGGCCACGGCTCAGTCGAGTTGAAAACCCATTTTTCGACCATATCCAGAACTTTGCTACACATTTCAACATTGAAAGACTTCTCCACGAGTGAAGCAAGCACACTCAAGAATGGTCGGCGCTGTTCGTTGAGCTCGCCCATACGTGAAGAGAGAATGTCGATCGTCTTCTTTATGAGGTCCACTCCTAAAGCGAATTCATAAGGATCCATGAGCGGTTCGCCGAGACGCCAACCCTGCGGAGGAGGTCCTGGCGGTATCACATAAGCGTTTATATGATCCTTGGCAAGCTTTTGTTGTAAGGCCTTCATTGCCCCATTGATGTGATCGTCGACATCGCTGGGCCGTACCAATGATAGTGTCCAGAGGTTATTGATCCCCGAGGTGTAGTTGCCCGACGAAAGTGCTTCGCCAATAAGGACTTTGGAGTACCGCGTAGGAAAGTCTGACGGAGTCGAGTCCAGATCCATAGCATCTTCGTCGTCACCCTTTTGCTTCGGAACGGCTTCTAGAACTCGGCGTACCAGCGGGATTGACTTGCTGTCGTCAGTAACAAAATGTAAAGAATCTTGTATCTCTGGGTCTTCCATCTTCAACGGCTTCTCAAGTAATTTCTGGATCTTTTCCATATGATTGATAATCCACTCGTCGGATTTGGTGCTCAGGAGGATTCGCATGACCTGTAGAGCATTGATCATGCAAGTCAACTGTTTCTCGTCGGCCTTGTCAGCCTTCTCTCCACTGAGTATGGGTTCCAGCAGTTTCTCGTAAAGACCGACATCAACGTCCGCCCAAAGATTTGGCGCCAACAATTCGCGGAGGAGTTGCACTGCATTCTTGCACATGTCATTCGATAATGATTGTTGCTGAGCTTTTTGCATCGTCTTGGCTTTCAATTCTGCAGCAGGAACCGGATACCGCTCGGGTAAGGAAGTGATGAACGTGATCATGTACTTAACGACAAGCGTGCGAAGTTCCACTGGTATTAGATACTCAGACTTTTCTCTTGTTGCCGGTGGCGCCAGGCCAGGGGTTCCTGACGAATCCCGTTTGCGCGACGGTGTAAGCTCGGCTGCTGGCAGCGAAGGCGAGACTGCAGAGATCCGTCGAGTCTCCCATTGCTGGATCAACGATATCAAAGCCAAAGCGAGCCGCTTATTCTCGTTGGACGGGTTTGGTGGTGGGGCGATCTTGTGAAGCATTTGGATCATGGTCGGGATGAAGAATTCTCGCGAGTCGTAGAAAAGATCAGGCTGACGGACTATGAAGTTGAAAATGCTCTGCACTTGCTGTAAATTTCCGGTCTCTTCATTGAGGATCTTTCGAGGTAGACGAGCCCAATGCGGTGATCGCTTATCCCCTGGAAGGTTTGCTCCCATTCGGGCGGGTAGTACAGGTGCCAAAACTTCCAGTGCTTGCGTGACAAGGGCCTTGCCCTCGTTCTGATGGGCTTTCAGCAGCTGGTTATAGATCTGCACAGCAATTTTGGGTGGAGTGTCGTAGGACCGAATGAAGTAGCAGATCAGGACATATGCAGCATACTTGTTGATCACATCTTCCAATTTGATGTGCGCCCACGAATACTTGATGATGTCTTTGCGGTCTTCTGAAACGGCGTCCTTGTGGTACTTCAAGATGAATGCTGAAAGCTGGAGCGCCTCCATTCGAGAATGATCGATGCCAGGTTGTGACGATTCGTCACTCGTTTCAGAGGCGGCGGGCTTCCAAAGTCGCTCGAGGAACAAATTGAACAACTTCGGTTCTGCCAAAGTGCCAGCCTTCTTATCGTCCCGTCGTGTGTTTTGCACATCCTGCGCCATGATAGGATTGACAACATTGTGCAGTAGAAAGGTCTTTACCTTCTGGCTTTCTGCTTTCTGGGTGTAGGTCTCGAGGCTTTTCTCAATGACGTTGAACCGACGTTCGGTGGATTCGTCCATAATGATGGAGTCATAGAGATACCTCGTCAATCTTAACGGGGTCTTCAAACTCCCTTGGGAAGAAGCAGAGAAGACTGCCATCATAAAATCGAGATCTTCTGGCGCTGCCTCCAAGTAAAGAGTCAAAATGTCCATAACTTGATCCCCTGTCTGTTCGACCCGTAAGCGTTGAGTGGGCTGCAACTCATCTCTACGCAGTAGCCCTTCGAGTTCTTGACCAGCAGTCAAGATCTTGGTCCGGAGTTGCTCTTGTTCGCGAAGCCAGCTCTTTGCAGCGTCGAAATTACAGATTGAATGCACAATGTGAATGCCATTGATTGCGGCTGTATTTTTGTCTTGATCCTCTTCGACCTCGAAAGCAGCGGTGATTAATGCTTCAGCCTCGTCCATCACGAATTTGCGCAAATTGGGACTGAATTCTGAAGCCAGGATTTGTCCAAAGAATCGCCCGTATTTCTCGTCTTGCAGGCGTGACTGGAAGAAGGTCCATGACTCTTGAGGATACTTGTCCAGGTAAAGGATCAGTGGATAACGGAAAGGACTGGACACAGTGCGACGGAGCTTCGATTCCAAGTCGAGAACACTGTCTACCAGACCCGCCATGAAGCTCGTCGCAGCTGGGGGTAGAAGATGAAATATGTTGAAAATTGCGGTAACAATCTTCATCTGCGGATTCTGTTCAATGAGCCCAAATGAGACTTTTTGAAGCAGTTGCTCGTCTGCAATGACCTTCATATGCTCAAGCAGTCGAGCTCCTATTTCAACTTTGAAATAGTTGGTAAGCAGAGTTAGCAAGCGGGCGAGTCCTTCAAGTCCAGCTACCGTCAATCTCTTGGAGTCTTGGAGGTTCATCAGGATCGGCCTCAGGCCATTTTGCAGGAGGTCTTTGGGCAATTTGGCCGTCTGGACCAGTACTTTCTCCAAGCCAGCGTTGGCGGCATCGATTATCTCGGATGACTTTGAGTAGAGCAGTTTGAAGAAGACAGTAATGATCCGAGCCCTGCTCGTGTTTTGAGGTCCGTTCGCAAAATCTGGCAAGCTCATAGCCAGTGAAAGCAACCTCAGGCATGACACGCGCAAATTGACAATGAGCTGAGCATTGTTGTATTCGTCCGGTTTTGGGTGCAGGATCTCAGCATCGGCGTCGGCAAGTGCTAGAGACTCCATCATCAAGCGATTCAACTGGTCATTCAAAGGCACGATATCATGTCCCAGACCAATACAATAGGTGATGGCGTCGATGAATCCGGTCTGTGAGAGGAAGGGGAGCGCCCGTAACGGCTTGTTGAAGATGGGTTGCAAAAGTCTTTCCTTGACGGGGGCGATCAACTCGTGAACTTCCACATCCACAACTTCTGCCATGATTGAGAATGCACGCTGTGCGGTCTCACGAGCGAATCGATTCATATGCGACAGCTCGACACAGAAGGTCACAGACAGCGCATGGATGGTACTCTTCTCATTCACAAGCATTTCCCTGGTCTGGCCTGCGCAAACCTTCCGCAAGATGAACTCTAGCGTCTCCTGAGCTGTCATGCGTGTGCTGGCAGGGACTTCCTGCGGAGTGTCCTTGATGACGAATAGTAGCGCCTTGATGATCTCGAGTTGCTTACTATTTAGGAAGGCCTGACCCAAGGCCAGCTTGGTCACTATGAGCTGAATGCCCAGTGTTGCACCTGCCTTGGTGAACCACTCGACCTCACGGCATCGATGACAAAATGTAGAGATGAGGTGGGAGAAAAAAGGAAGCCGAGCAGCCTTCTCCTCACTACCAAAGATGACACGAGCCGTGTCTACCACAGCAAACAAGGAGGCTTCGGCAGCTTCACGCACTGTAATATTGTCTGAAGCGAGGCAGTGACAGATGACATCAGCCAGCGTCCTGGTGCTGAGATGAACAGCACCTTCGCCGAGGTTGACATCAAACTCTTTCGTCTTCCGACCAGCATCGCACAAGGCTTGACCGAGTTCGATAATGGTGAAATGGCGAGAAATGTTTAAGATAAATGCGTCGGCCTGAGCCTTCAGATCGGGAATCGTTGTCGCGGTGAAACATGCCTTCAAGAGCGTCTTTAGAGTTTCTTCCTCCTCGCGTCGCTTCTGCACCGACTTGCCCAATTCATTGTCGGCCAGCATGTCAGCGTAGGTGGAAAAGCGCCGTGCAAGCAGATCATTCGCCTGCAATCGTAGCAGTGCCGCGAAATCCTCCGGGAGATGATCTGGGCCAAGGAACAGCTTGATTTGGTTGGTGATCAATTTGAATGACTGTTGCTTGTAGTAGAGGTCTTGTGATTTTACAGACGCAGTTTTACTTGTCTCACTCAGCTTTCTGATTGCAAGGTCGACACCCGTATCGAGTGGAAATGCTCGGTCCCGGCTTGTCTCGATCAGTCTGATATCGAAACTTGGCTCATCATCAGTATACCGTCTGAATGTCAATTGATGAGGATGGTTCAAAAACTTCCTATTTCGCCCACCAAGCTTCCCAAGGATTCTCATTGTCGTATGAGAATGAAAATGTTGATAGGGCTGCGGCTTGAGGTGTTCAAACAATGCGGTCATCAGCTCATCCATGATTGGGGCCATGATTGGATCGAGATAGTCTGCAGTAAGGTTGTCGACACACAATTCAAGAGTCCGAAGTCCTTGACCGACTAGGTCAGGTCCTGCTCGGAGAGCCACGACCAACGGCCTCATCAGGTGGTTGAGATGCGGGAGCAGGTGGCTCAACCTGGCAGGAACGGTCAATGTAAGTTCAACATAGAGATCCCGGTCGTGTGGGTCTCGCGCGCCTTGAAGCAGGTGATTGAAAGTTTCCAGTAGCATCTCAAGGAGAGGGAGTATTTCTTTGTACAAAAGTTCAAACCGTCCTCCACCAATGCTTCTGAATAATGAGCGAAGCAAGATGAAGTAATGTATAGGCTTCTCTGCTGTGACGGAGAGTTGTACACACTGGGTGATGATCTTAGTGATATGAGGCAGTAAGACCTGCTCATTGTGGGCGGAAAAGAGTGTGACGGCCATGAAGGACAGCTTGAACATTCTCAACAGGATTGACGACCGTACAATGTCGGCTGAGCCAACTTCCGGCAGTTTGTCCATCAAGTACTGGAGAACCATTCCAGCAAATGCTGGGGACGTGGCCTCACTTGCCAGAAAGAACTGCGGAAGGTGAAGCAGCGCAGTGTGTTCGAACATCAGTTCGTGCAAATAGGGTATCTCGGCCTGAAAAACTTCGTGGAATGTGGCAGGATCGATACAATGGAAAACTGTCCCGAAGCTTTCCAGCAGTTCTTTTTCCTCCCGCGTCATTTGTGCCATCGAATGACTTGCCATGAAGTCGACTGGGGAAGAATACTGTAGATCAGGTACAGGACTCTCGGCACTGTAGTAGCGAAACACTCGGGCTCCTTCATGGAAAAGTTTGGTGATTACACGGGTCTCTTCCGCATTGTAGCCGAACGAGACTTCCGCCCAATTCATGGGGATGCTTGCTTGATCAACGTTCAGTCCAGGGGGGTTGCATGTTTTGAGCTGATAAAACATGTTCTTCAGTCCGTTAACAAGGTTCTTGAACAAGAATTTGTTATCGTTGACAGGGTCGGTGCCACGTTCCCGAGGGTTTGAGGTTTTGATCGGTGTCGCGTTGAAGATGTCCACCTCATCCCAATCGGGTATCTGATCTTTCTCGTCCATATATGTTTCAATTTGACTCTCCTTGGACTTGTCCCCATATAGTTTGCTCAGTTTCACAGCATTGTGGTATTGATAGTTCATTGCGGCAAACTTATCGCCAATAGCATCCAGAATCATGATGAGAAAGTATCTAGCGTCCTCCTTGTTCTCCAGCTTAGTGATGCTCTCTGCCATGTTCAAAAGTAGCTTTGCGCTCATGGTCTGGAAACTTGTGCCGGGAAAGTTGTCATGGAGATTCTTCGTGTATACTTCGATAGTCCGCCGGATCTGATTTCGATCGAGTGAATCTCGGACGTGGTGGATCAGATCGGCAAGCATACTGTACGCCAGCGGACGCATAGTCTCGTACACAGTGAGGCCATCTCCGATCAGGATCCGTTCATCCAAAAGCTCATCAATCCGGTTCAGAAAGATCTTTCGATAATTAAAGTTGATGATATGCCGGATCGCCACCAACAATTCCTTGCGAGCACCTGACTTTTCCCTGGGGCAGTCTTTGAGTAGACGGACTACGACTCCAGGAAGAGTTGGCAAGAAGTCCGTCAGCTGATGTGCGTAGACTCGTAGAAGGTATGCCAGGAAACTCATGGTCTTGACCTGAGCAGTAATGAAGTCTCCAAAGGCGGCCCTATTCTTGATCTCCTTACTAACGCCGGTGAATATTGTTTTGTTGGCAGCCGCGTCAGAATGTGCCTTTTCCTGTGCTTTGGCCTGCAACAAAAGAATGCCCTTGATCGATGGGACGAACTTCTTCACATTCGCCGCAACCGAGCTCCGATGTGCTTGGAAGATAGAGACCACTATAATTGGACACTCCGATAGCACCTTGAAGGAATGCATGCCTTTTGCGAGTGGGGTGTGGTCCTTTTTCTCATTTCCAGGATCGGATACCGTAGTTGCTGGCGAACCAGGTCGAGGAGACTGAAACGTCTGGCTTGTAGGGTTGGGTGTCGAAGATGAAGCCTGCGGATGAGGTACTGGCGAGTCAAATGTGTCGCGAACCACCTGTTCCATCATCTCGAACATTTCCTGGATGAGATCCAGAAAGGGCTGCACCTTGGAGGCGGTCGCCGTCGGTTGATGTCGCTCAAGGTCCATTATTGTCTTCAAGCAGAGCACCGCATTGTCCTCATTCTCGACCCGCACCAACTCCATCAGGGTTTCCACCATCTCCAGAGCATAGGGTTCAATTTCTGAAGGGGCATGTTGAAGTCGGTGCAGGATTTCCAGTATCTGGTTCCGGAGGACATGTTCGAACGAAACTGGGCTGAAATCAGGCTTTCCTTCTAGTATCTTTTTGAACACAGGCCAGAGTTTTGACAGGAATTTTGTATAGACGGCTGGCGGGGAACATAGGTTCTCGATCGAATCGCGGAGATCGGTGGCTACGTTCGATTTTGTCCGCGTGTCTGTAAAGTAACGAAGTTAGCGAGGACAGGACAGGACTTGTTGTGGTTTTGGACCGGGTATAACTTGCCTGTCTTTGGATCTGTGAGCCTGGCAGCATAGACATCGATCTTCTGAGAAGCGTCCATGTTGGAGGACATGTTCAGGCAAGCTTGTTGTGCAAGCAACTGGCAGAGACGGCTGGGCGCAAACAGATCAGTGCGCCGGTAATAGGAGGCGACTTCATAAGGGCTTCTGACTTAGCAAGGCCATCTGCTGTCGCGAAGCCTAGGTAAATGATCGTGAAGCGAATGCGAGGGGAGGCTTTAGTCACGCGAGACGATTATTCACGTGTAACAGAGAGAAATAAAGACTTGGATAAAACCCCGCAACAGTCCCAAGTAGAACGAGTACAAGAAAGATGGATAGAATTGACAAGTAGCCTTGTGGTCTCAATAAAGAGCCTCTGGTGACTTCGTGGGAACTTTTGCGCGGGAATTGGAGATAGAAGAGATGCGCAAAGTGAGGAGGGCACCAGGCTGCTCGCCGCAAATACACTAGAGCCCGAACAGGATTAGTCTGGGGTTGGGACCCTGATTGCCATTGGCTCGACACTGGGCGCGTTTGCGCCTGCAGTGACTCCAGTGACTCCAGTGAGGTCGCCTGCTGGTATACGTTTATACAAAGTGGTGGACAATGGACACTTGTGAAGATCTCACGGCGCCCGGCGACAGACACATGATCGCAGATGCCCAAAAATTTGAGAGAGATGGCAGGTTTGTTTATTGTTACTCAAACATCGCCTAAACCCTTTTTTAGGACGGGGGAGAGTCTTAAGGACCACCTGGCCGGATTGTCGTATCTTCATTCCTGGCAAACATCGCATCGTACTCTATTTTGCAACCAATTCCCCCGAAAGCCAACGCGGGATGCAGCAGATGATTGGAGACACTTTCGACATACCGCCTTTCGCGCAGCTGGTTCCAGGGTAACGCAAATTCGCGACATCAACGCTTGCTTCGATATTAAAGTCGAGGCCACCAATACCCAGTTCATACAGCCCTCTGCAGGCCTCTCCGAGCAAGCGACCATCAACGTTGTGCCACGTGACGATGTGTATGATGCACCACCGTCCGGTGCAGATCGATTGAGCCGCCAGACTGAGTGCGGTTTCTCCTTGACTTGCCATGAGAGCCGCTATTGGATCTCCGTGATCTCGACTGTCCCTGCGAGTCCGCTCGGCGTCTCTGGAGATCGATTGCTTGGTCAGAAATAGCCACCAAGGTCACTATAATGATACAATAATGTCTTAGCCAACGAGCGGATCGGAAGTGGGTAACAACAACGCCTGCAACCTGATTGTGAAAAAGATGGTCAACGTACCGATGACGGTTTTGTCGCCGACGACTCGTCGTGCAATTTGAGGGCGTCAAGCCTCTCCTGGTTGTCTTGCGTAGCGTCCGACTCGGCTTCTTCATAGATGGCCGAGGCTATGGACGGTTTTGCCACACCGGCTTTCATCTTGTTGGCTTGCTCACCGAGCTTTTCCCATTTGGCTTGACGAGCTTTCTCGCGGTCACCAGCAGTATTCTGCATCTCGTTATAATCATGGGAGCACTCGTCAAATAACTGCGGATTAATTTCCATAAACAACTTCATGGCGTTATAGACCATGCCGTGGATTGTCCTTGTATCATGTCAGTCGGCTGAGGTGAAATGAGACGGGTAAGACATACCTGTTCCAGTGGCCCTTTGAGTTTTCATAGAGTGGTGCGAACATAATTGGCAGAATCGTCTCGACATTGTCACTGACCAGGTTGCAGAAATATTCGTTGTTCCAGAAATATAGAGCGCGTTCCGCCACCTGGAAGTCGTCAGATTGGGTCCATCATCTTTGATGGAATACGTACCTGAAAATGAGGGCTGGCTACAGACTTGGCCAATTGATTAAAGAGTGGTTCCTGAACTTTGGCAAATTCTTGCGGGTCCATAACCTCAAAGATATCTTCGACCTCGTTCAAAAACATGACCTCTTTGGTGGAATTGGTCTTTGGCCAATACCGAAGCAGACCGAGGACAACCTGGGAGGTTAGTCAGCGAACATTGAAAGCAGCGAATCGTAGAGCCATACCTCTTCGGTCAAACCGGCGTCCTTTTCAAGAAATTGAACAATGCAATAAGCCAACTGTGGATGGTACATGCTTAGACTCTTGACTTTGTGTAGAGGAATCAGCACTCTGGTGAGGAAGAGTTTGTGTTCTTCTTTCAAGGGCAAAGCAAAGCCGTTGATGATGGATCCCAGGATTTCAAGTAGCTCGGCTATGCCATTGAACCTTTCAGTCTCGTATGTGAACTGGAAGAAAACATTGTTAATGGACCTCCGAATGTATGACCGGAGATTCAGAAATTTGCCGTAGATTCGGTGGAGAGTGGTCTTGAGGAAATCTCTTTCTCGCGGATCCTCAGAGTCGAAGAGTTCAAGCAACTGAAGTACGAAATGATGGTCGATGTACGCCTTGGCAATGTTGGTATTGAAATCCTGGCTCTCGATAAACCGCAGGAAGAATTCATAGACAACCTGGATATGGGGCCAGGCCACTTCAAGGACCGGCTCATCCTCTTCGGGATCAAAGGCTTCTCCTTGAGGATTGACAGGTGGCGGTACCGGACGGAACAGATTTTTACTGAACATCTCCACGACTTTGGGATACATAGGCTCCGTGATGACGGATCGATTATTGGCAACGTAGTCCAACAATTCGTGAAGTGCCAGTCTTTTGATCTCCTTTGACTTCATGTCCGCTGTTTGGTCATTGAAGTCGAATATGATGTTGCATTGGTCAATCTTCTGCATGAAAAGCTCCTGTCGTCGATTCGGGGGGACCTCGTGAAAGCCTGGGAGTTTTTCCAGGTCTCGTGCTCTTTGATCGGACACGTCGAAACGTGAGGAGTGTTGTCGCTTTGGAGTGCGCACGCCCTCGGGAACATCCTTAGGGGTGGATTGAAGTCGATCGAACAGTAAGGACTTTTGGCCCGCTTTAGGAGGAGCGAGGTCACCGGGCATTGTCTCCGTAGCACCTGGTGCTGGCATGTGAGGAGCACTTGGACTTATTATGACACTCGGAGCGATATGAGCGCCCCCTCGGCCGGGTGTACCAGGTCCTCCAGGTCCATGGCCAGGCGCTGGGGGCATGAAATGCTGAGCAGCGGTTCCTGTGGTTGCGCTGTGTCCTCCATGATGCAATGTACTGCTATGACTAGCGGGTCCGCTCTCATTATTTGTGCCTTTACCCCGGTTATCGTTCAGATTTGTGGAGGATGAATTCGGCGTGGCAGCATTGGATGCGTTTGGGGATCTAGAGTCACCACCACCGGTGGTGGTAGACGACGAGAGGGGAGACGCGGTGCCGGAGGTTGAATCTTTCTTTTTCGAAGATTTATTCGAGTCTTTCGCTCTGGATAACTGCTCGTGCTGAGATATCAGTGAGCTGGAGCACGATAAGGGGAGGGTGACAGCCAAAACTGCGCCAAAACATTGTGTTCTCCGTGATGCGCAAGTCACACTTACCACTCTTTGCCTGAAACCCTTCATCTTGCTAATGTCCCTCAGAGCTTGTCATCCGACAATCAAAACAATGGCCGCACTTGTTGCGCCACGCTTATGCACACGGAAAGGCTGTGTCTTATGGTCTCATCCGAACCGCGGGTGGCAGGCCGTGGGCCAAGAGAGGCACGAGTGGTGGTAAAGGAGTTGGGGATTCGGTAGCGTGAGAATGTAACAACAGGTGTATCCGTCAGATCCTCATTGTCGAACGCAAGCTGGTCAGCGGATGGAGTTTCAGTAAGTACGAGAACAGGCTGTGTTGGTGGTTAGCCAAGTCCAATAGCTGTTTTGTGGTGGAAGGAGACATACGGCTGCGTCCGTGTTCAAAAGGTGTTTCTCGGAGTGACGACGATCGATCGATGGCGTCTGTTTCACAATTGTCTAAAGCAGAATAGTGTAAGGCTGATGAATGAAGCAAGGCGGAGGGCCATTTAAAGAGACGAGATGTCGCAGCAATAGTGTTCAGGTAGTTGTTATGTCCGGCAAGCCTAAATGGCTCGTTATGATGATTGATTGATGGATTGATTGTTCGAGTAGGTGAATGGTGCCCAGGACAGGACGGCTTGTCGAGTGGGGTTTGGCTTTTGGCACTGCAGGCGGTCTTAGCTGGAGTCAACAACTGCGCCTGTTTACGGTGGTCAATTGGTGCTGGGCCGCCTCCTATTCGTCAAAACACTTACATTCTCAACGTCAAATTCAAGCCTTGGTCTGGTACAGATCAGGTCAAGCAGCTCATCGTCGTCTCGTGATGCTAACAACATACGGCTCGACTTGCAATTGTGTCGAGAATACGGACTATTGGACTTTATGCTTGCTGGTCTGTACACTGACTTATGTGGAGAGCCTTCTACTGTCCTAAGCGCAACAAAAGAAATCAAGGTTGATCCGACTCTTATGAAGTACACACTTTCATGGTGAGATATCTTCAATGACAATTTGCCCACCTGATCGCAGAATAAGAGAAAATGCCTCAGTCGGGAGGAGAGGTAGCAGCTGCGCCCTCGTACTCAGTACCAGGCACGCCTGTCGTTTCCCTTGAATGTCCATGCATAGTTGAGAATACGGGAAAGGCTATCGCTATGCTAGGTGGCCGCAAAGAGGTCGCCCAGATCATTCAGCCCAACAATGAGAAGCCTTTAGGGCTCAAGTTCCGACCGGATGATCCTGCTAGCAGAACGGTGATTTCCCATAACAAGCAGACCAACAACCTCTTACTCAGCATCACATTACCCAAACGGACCGGAAGAAAGAGGAAACGAGGCTCAGATGCACCATTCGAAGACTCTCCTGCGAATCCGCGTTCCAAGAAAGATGTCGCATACCTCCTTCAATCGCTCAACGACAATCCGCAGAAATATGAGACCGAAGTCCTAGGTCCAATAGAGTCCACGCATGTGTGGCGCACCATGCCTGACTTTGTCTATGCCTCCCTGGGATCCTCATTTCTCGACGAGATTCAGACAAAGGTCCTGCCTCTACAATATCCGCTCCTCAAGCAATACTCTTTACCACAGACATATGGGCTTGCAAACACCGAAACAGTTCCACCTCCAGTGCTTTCAACGCAAGGCTACCCAACCAATTACACCTACCGCCAGAATCCAGCGGTCAAGACGGTAGCAGATCCTCAGAGCGGGAAACAGGTGCTCTTCAACGTTGCGGCGCCAGCCAAGCTCCACACATACCAGTGTCAATACAATGATGTAAAATGGCCAGGCCAACCACCCCCAGACTGTCCTCCTGTCTCAGAACGCCCACAAAGCCACCAGAAACTGTTCCAGACCATGCTCAGACTTTTTGATGAACGGCCTATTTGGACACGTCGTGCCTTGCTAAATCACTTCCCCGACGACGCCCCATGTGCTGCCGCTCGGCACCTCATCGCACACATGGCTTTCGCCATTCGCTCAGGGCCCTGGCGGGACACTCTTTGCAAGTATGGGGTCGACCCACGAAAAGATCGATCTTATCGAAAGTATCAGACCGTCATGTTGCTGCTTGCGAAGTCGGCCAAGGCCAAGCCACACATACGGGAAGACTTCGAGCGAAGCTGGGCAAGAAGCAAGGACAAGTCATCACACATATTCACCGGCAAACCTCCATTCCCAAGGGATGGCCAGGTCTGGCAACTCTGTGACTTGGAGGATCCCCAACTCAAACCTCTGGTTGACGCACCAGATGTTGTCCTTCGCCCCGAGTGCGAGATAAGGCAGCTTGGCTGGTACAACAATGGAACAATAGCCAAGATTCGGGTCGGCTTGAAGGCCAAAACAGATGCACTTATCTCTAAGGAAGCTTTTGACGACGAGGCTTTGGCGAGATTCCTGACTTTACCGGATCATTGGGACTTTACAGAAGTGCCACAAGCCGATGATGGCGTGAACCAATCGCAGGTGGCGTATATGCCCAAGGATGCCGGCAATCAGGAAAAAGAATGGGCTATTGCTTATCGAACTCTGTGCCGTACAATCACTGCCTCATTGTCGAAGGCTGGCGGCAGCGGCCAAATCGACTCGAAGGAAGCGCAGGTCTTGGGAAGTTTTGATACTCCAATGGGGGACGGGCTGGAGGAACGTGAAGATGAGTCAGATGAAGTCGCAGAGGATGACAATGAAGAAGTGCATATGGAGTGATACTGGACTCCTCAAGATAACCACCATCAACGAGGTGATATGATGATATAGGCCATGGAGAGCCTACCTAGCTCGCATTATGGAGACTGTGACAGCCAGGAATTCGATTGTATGACATACTGATTTCCGAAAGCTCACACTCGGGTTTCAACACCACTTGCATGTCTTGTGCTAAAATTCAGCTCGTCTTTCCAAGGTAATTTTCAGTCTGCTGTCTCGGTATGCCCAAAACGCTTGGCAAGTTTTCAGGCAACTCGTCTCACTCAATTGATCGGGCTCGTGCCCTTGCCAGGGTCCTATATAGTGTCTAGACCATATGCTCAGTCTCGAGGCTTGCAGATTCTCTTCTGGCCAGTTCCGGACATATGACTTCAGTCGCTCTGGGCTAGCAGGCACGCTTTCGGAGTCATGATCGCAGCCCAGTCTCCGACGTTGCCATCTCCGTCGGTGGTAAAGTCCTGTCCCCGCTCTGGGCAGGAGAGAAAGGGCTACAAAAAGATCCGATGGACAGGCGCCTATGATCCGAATGGGAAGTCATCCCGTGGCAACGATCCTTTTGTGCAATGGCGACCACCGGCTTTAAAGCCACATGAGTCTGGGAAAGATGAACCAAACTCCGTACCACGGAAACGGAAGCCAAAGCAATCCCAAGAGGCAACTCCTCTAATGAAATTGATTGGGACATCTCCCATTCAACCTCTGCCATCAAATGGGACACGAGTCGATCCTTTCCTGTGCTTGCCAGTCAAAGCCACCGACTCTGTCAGGAGTAGCATGGATTACTTTGTGACGATCTGTAAAGGCATGAGCAACGACACCTCCATCCTGACTGGTTCGAACGCTCACCTGTCCCTGCTATTGCCGTTCGCCCTCGAACACGCCATTCTGTTTGAGTCAATGATGGCAGTATGTCGTGCTTCAGTCCTCCTCTCTCTTGGTAGGCCGGCCTTCGAAGACTCCGCCTTTATCCAGCATCGAGGAAATGCAATTGCAGGGCTCAACAAAGCTCTCCGGTCGATGAGCTGTGGAGATGATGCCTCGCTATTGACCGTCACAATGCTTATGACGCTGGACTACCTTGTTGGGGACCACCAGGGCGTACAAATGCACTGTCAGGGCTTAGAGAAAATGCTACAGTTACGGACACCGGTGCCAGAGGACGAAGAAGAGAGTGACTGGTCGAAATTCGTCAAGCTGGGGTTGACTGCCTACAAGGCCCTAGGATCATTCGTGACCGGCCAACCACCAGACATACCATCTGACTCACTCGGCTTTCTCAAAGAGACATTCGAAGATCTCGCCCTCGAAAAGCCCCTATCTTATCCGGAGCCACCATTTTCCACGGACCTTTGCATCGTCCTTTCTCGTCTTCCATTAGGGTTTTCCGAGCTTTGTCTAAAATCCCAGATCTCGGTTCAAATGATAAATCTGCTTGCATCGGTTTCCGGCGCCGCTACACTCCTGGCCACAAAGACTTTGCTTGACGGCGTGTATCTGCCACCATCTTCTGAAGAGTCGCCCTACGGAGAAGAAAGTCGACAAGTCATGATCCAGACTCTGCTTTCGTCGTTGCAGCGCATGTCTCTTACTACAGCTGTGCCAGTCGAACACAACTTGACCTCCGGCCTTCTTGCCTACGCATTTCAACTGCGTGGTCTTTCGCCGCTTTCGTTATTTTACGATCCTCTGCTTCAAACCTTCATTACGACACTGCCCTGTCATCCGAAACCTTCAACATCAGAAGAACAGCATGGCCTTATATGGGTGAGCATGGCTGTTGCAGGTGCATTGGCATTACGAGCAGTCCCCATCCCTCACTCGCATACAGTCATGGACCATGCACTCGAACTTTATCCAGCGGCGCGTACTTGGTCGCGGCTCGAGGGAATTCTGCGCAGGTTCTTCTGGACCCATGAGATACTTGCTCACTGGAAGACTGTTTGGGAGGCGGCCATGATGCGAAGGCAACAGCTCCTTCGCCGGGGAGAAGATGGCATGCAGACTCTTGCACCGATGCATTCGGAATGGTCAGACCTCGATCATGAAGCGATTTCCAATCATATCAAAGGTGCACCAAGAGCGATTCGTGAGATGAGTCAAGCTATGGGCATCTGTCCGTTCCGGCCCAGACCCTCGCCCGAACAGAAGGTCGACGAATGATCGTTGGGCCATCAGAAAATCAGAAGACAGTCCTTCATACACTTCCTCATGGTCCCGATGGTCCTTGTCGCTCAGCAAGTGTAGGCTTGCCATGTCTCTCTTCACAACCACCGAATATGCATCGAGTCATGTTGAGAGAAGTCAATGCCCATTTTGGATAATACAGGAGAACGACATATCAAAGCGCTGCAGGACGTATTAGTGCCACTTTGTAAGCAGCAACTCGATTCTTATTTTAATTAGGTATCAGAGGTAAGCAGTCCCATAGCGCCCTCCGCTATAAAACGAACAAGGATATCGTAAAACTGACTTGCATCGCTGAAAGACCTGTTTGGTCTTTGTATCGACGTTATTTCTGGGGTGTGGTGAGTTGCTTGAAAGCTTCTCGAAAGCCTTGCTTGAATGTCTGGTAATGGTTTTCTTGGAAAATGACGGGTATATTGCGCAACAGATGCCCAGTCCTGGAAAAGACTTTGTTGCCATAGATGATCAGAACAATTGCTGCCATCATCCAAACAATGTACACCAGAAGGATGGCGAAGTTCAAGCGGAATCTCACGACTATCGGCTGAACAACCCCGGATTTGAAGCCATAATATCTATTGGCCAGCCAATTTCGAATGGGGCGCTTCTTTCGTTTCAACCGGAGGTGTTCGTGCAAGCCCTCGGCAAGCTGCCAGGCCACTCGTTTGTTGATTTTATCCCAGGTGGTGTCGCAAGCATATTGCCTCGCGTCCACCGCCATGGTCGACAGAAGGGGTTTGTCGGAGAAGCGGTGTACCAAATCGACGAATGTGTCCACGTCTTGTGGGGGAACCAGATAGCCCGTCGTTCCATGTCGGATAATGTCAGATGGACCTCCTTCGTCACGAGCGATCACTGGCACACCACTTGCCATCGCTTCGAGTACCACCAAACCAAATGTCTCGGTAATAGAGCAATGCAGGAACAGGTCGCTTGATGCATATGCGCGCGCAAGTGACGCTCCGGTCAAGAAACCCGTAAATATAACATGGTCTTTGACCGGATCGAAAAGCCGACGAACATCCGCCTCCACCTCTGGGTTGAGATTGCCTCCAACAATGAGCAGTTTGAATGGGAATGACTGTTCTACCAACCTTCGAGCGACCTGCGCCAGAAAGTCGAAACCTTTCTCGGGTGCTATCCGACATACACACACCAGGACAAGCTCGCCATTGGGCGCAAGTTCTTTGTGGTACGCCTCATCCCGTTGTGAGGGGTTGAATAACTCGGTGTCCACGCCACGACCGAGCTGGACAAGTCTGCTGCTGGGTGCGCCGGCTTTGAGCAAATAGCGACGGATGCCGGATGAGGGATAAAATATTGTGTGTACGCTGCGATGACTGAAAAGGAAACCTTGGACCACTCCGAGTAACCACACGGAGAAACGAGCGACCGGGCCAGGGAAGAGAATCTCGCTGTAGGCCGACAAATCGGTCTGAAAGTTCAACAGGACAACCGGTGGCTCTTGCAGTTGTCGGATCTGCAACAAAAATTGGAACCCTGTGGAGGCTGGACTGGCTAGGTAGACGATATCGGGCTTGAATGTTTGCTTGTACACGTCTTCAAGCTGAAATGGATAGACGACGGTCAGATCTGGATTGTATGGCAGTGGATACCCCGGCAGGCGCAATTCCGACGTGTCCTGCACGCTCGGCTTGAGCCTTGACTGTTTTGAATGTGGTGCGACAATAGCTAGCTGCATGCCATTTTTGCGCAGGTACTCGATCAGCATCAAAGTTGTGCGGCTTACGCCATTGACAGGGCCTAGGGATTCGGTGACGAGTAATAGCCTTTTGCCTTTGAGGAAGGACGGAAAATCATCTCTTGATTCTGTTGCTAGAGATTGGGACTTGGACTTGGGTTGGATCTGTGCATCAGACTCGGTGGCACTGGCCTGATCGTCTGTCACCATTAATTCGAGTTGTTGTGGCTGTTGCTGTTGCTGTTCAGCCGCAGCCTTCTCCATGATAGGGGGCTTCAGTTTTGATAGAGGCTTGATTAATTGTGACAGCACCTGGATCAATGGATCGTCCGAGATTCCGGTTCGTTATCGTGCGTTATCGCTATCTATCGATTGGCGACAAATGAGGGGTTCATCACGTGATGTTGATTGTTAGGAGCTGTCGCAATCTGGAGTGGCAGGTCAGGGTTGTTTAGGGCTGGGGAATTGATTTCCTGTCTCTTTTCAGGGGGACGTGGAACAATTTTGATAGATCGCGTCTTTTCTGTCCGTTGACTGTGACAACAGTGATGTTGATCGAGTCAAAAAGCTGTCACTCTTGCTCCTTCTTATGTGCCCCTCGAGGTTTCTTATTGCCCCAGTTCGGGATCTTGTGTTGCAGTCAAGATTTTTTAGGCCGAATGGTGGCGACATTCGCGTTGTCAGATTCCAACGCGTTATATGCGTTGCTAACCACCACGTGCGTCAATGCGCCGAATCCCAGGCATTTTGACGGCCTCCTACTTCTCCCATCAACCACCTGTCACAGCCACTCACACGCCTCCCTTGACTGCGCGTGCGCACTTCCGCATGATGTAAACTCGACAATGCAATCCCATAGACAGGTTCATGTGAGCCTTCATGTTGAAATTTCACCCACTTGTTGTGGCCCTGGCTTTCCCCTGGGTCGGTGCCAACGCCCGTCTCTTATCATGAAGGCACATCGTTAAAACCATAGATCATCATGTCACCTCTTCCGTTCTGAAGGAATTCCATCCCGGTCACTTCTCTCAAACACCACCAGCCATGGACACCATCACCATCCCTTCGCTTATTACCACCGACATGGAGAAAGTCCCTTCGCTCGTCGGGACCTCCGTGGGCAGCCCGTCCAACGAGTCAACTGGCCTCTTGACCCCAGATGCCAGTCCGTTATTTCGCCCTTCGCATGCAAAGGATACCTTTGCGTCGCGCCTAGCCAAAATCCTCGATCAATCTAAGCCTCGCAAACCACAACTCGTCAGGACACAGACGGATGACTTGGTTGATACTTTTAGCGATTCGGCCAGGCCACAGCCTCGGCAGATCAAGAGAATATGCGTGATTGGCGCTGGTTACGTCGGTATGTAATGCACTGCGTCGACTGGTATTGTAGTCTTGATGTGGCTAACCAAGGCTTGCACAACAGGCGGACCTACCGCTGCGGTATTGGCCCTATACAACCCCGACGTCAGAATCGAGGTCCTCGACCGAGACCAGCGCAGGATAGACAGATGGCAATCTGGTCACCTGCCCATCCACGAACCTGGATTGAACAACATCGTTCGGGCGACAAGAGACGCTTCGCGCAGAACTGGACAAGATGAAGCTCAAGACGCTGAGGACGTTCGACGGCAACCAAACCTGTTCTTTACCACCAACAGTCAAGAGAGCATATCCAACGCTGATATGGTCCTTCTCGCCGTTAATACTCCCACAAAGATGGATGGAGTAGGCGCCGGAAGAGCCACAAATATGAGAGCACTCGATGGCTCCGTGAACGATGTGGCGCTTTATGCCAAACCTGGCACAATTCTTGTTGAGAAAAGCACAGTGCCTTGCGGAACGGCGCAGCGAATCCGAAAAACAGTAGGTCATCTCTCACACTCCGTGGCGAGGTCTATGAGGCTTCCGCGCATGGCATGCTGAACCCCGGGCTAATCCTTGTGCAGCTCGATTCTCTGCGACCCGGTGAGGAATTCGAAATCTTGTCGAACCCTGAGTTCTTGGCCGAAGGAACCGCCGTCAAGAACCTGATGAATCCAGACCGTGTCATCATTGGCTCTGCCGATACCCCATCAGGTCACCTTGCAGCAGCGGCCCTTGCAAGCCTATATGCCGCCTGGATTCCTACATCCCAGATTGTCACAATCAATGCCTGGTCGTCAGAACTCTGCAAACTTGTGGCGAACGCAATGCTGGCTCAAAGAATCACCAGCATCAACTCCGTCAGTGCCATTTGCGAAGCCACGGGAGCCAATGTGGACGAGGTCGCCAAATCCATTGGCCTGGACAAGCGCATAGGACCCCAGTTCCTGAAAGCTGGTCTTGGTTTCGGAGGCTCCTGCTTCAGAAAAGACATTGCAAGTCTGACATACTTGGCTGAGTCGCTAGGCCTGGACGAAGTGGCCGAGTACTGGGATCAGGTCAACACCTACAACGAGCTGCAGCGAAAGCGCTTCGCAAGAAAGGTGGTCAAACGTTACGACGGAGATCTGTCTGGCAAGAAACTTGCCATCCTTGGGTTCGCATTCAAGAAGGACACTGGAGATGCCCGTGAGTCTCCAGCTGCTGATGTCATTAAAACTTTATACGACGAGCAACCTGCCGAGATTGCCATCTTTGACCCTTACTGCAACGAGGAGGACATTCTGCGGGAAATTCAACCTTTCATGTCCGCAGACAACTCCATGATCAAAATCTATGCCGACCCTTACCAAGCCTGCTCTGGAGCAAATGCTATTTTGGTGGTGAACGAGAACGATCAATTCAAGGTCACGGCACCGCGTCGCAGCGGAAGTGTATCTGGTCAAATCACACCCCTCGAGAAATCATTCGAGGAGGGCAGTATCAGTAGCGTCTCTGACACGGAGATGCTCTCGCCCGTCAGCCCACCTGTGTCGCAAACAAAGCCTGAAAAGGACTATTTGGCCGGCTTCGACATTGAGCTTGTCACCTCGCCCCCGTGCTTGGAGGATTGCCCAGATTGCAAGACAAAGGCCCGAGGCCCAGTCTCTACGGACCCTGTGGAATGGGCACGCATTGTCTACAACATGAAGGAGCCCAAGTGGGTCTTTGATGGAAGAGGAATCCTCGACATTCCCCAGCTCGAGGCATTGGGCGATGTCAAGGTCGACGCCATTGGAAAAGCCCGTGCGGAAGACAGCAGCTTCTGTTACTAAGCGTCATCTTCAGCGGTTTTTGGAGTTTGAGGTGATTTTGGGGGGCCGGCGTGTATCGGTGCATCAGCATTTCTGGCGTGGCGCCTTTGCAGTATCTCTGGGCGTTGGTGGTGGTGCTGGTTTAAAATGCATAACGCTATTCACTTCTTGGCCAAAGTTGCACCAACATACTTTATATATACCAGTATAGAACAGGTTTTTGACGTTGTCTTTTCTGAGTCGTTCTCACCGCATATCCTGGTCTCTATTATACATTGAGTCTGAGAGCACTCTTGCTTGGACGCAACACTCAAGCCAGTCAAGAGGTTTGCTACACATGCACGTTCGAACAGCAGCGCAGGAGGCTCGGACC
Source organism: Exophiala sideris (assembly GCA_000835395.1). NCBI lineage: Eukaryota > Fungi > Ascomycota > Eurotiomycetes > Chaetothyriales > Herpotrichiellaceae > Exophiala > Exophiala sideris. The sequence goes on along the minus strand of KN846951.1, from coordinate 6,188,297 downwards.
GGTGCCAGGCGGCATTGATGGCGCGGGGCGATATACCAGCACAAGCTCTCAATTGCCGGGCCCTGCCCCTTGCTATACACTCGCATGCACCCCGATCAAGTCAGTCACCTCAGCAGGGTCCAAGACCCATTCGCCTTAGCCCGAGGCAGGGAGACGTGGCTGCTATCCTGCACAGCCGGCCCCCCTGATCTTAATGTCTGCAGGATCGCTCTAGCAGGCCGGCATACCCGCAGCCACGGTACGCCACATGGAGAATCAACACTCCTACCATTTTATGCTGCCAGTCCCGTTGTGCCGAACACACAAAGCTTACAGAGGGCAGCCAGGCCATAGGCGAGCCAATGACTTGTTGGTGGTCAGTCACACCACCGGGCGTTCTTCTGCCTCGAGGTATACGAGTACGAGCAGTCGGAACGGAGCTGTACGGAAGCCCTACGGGACCGGCTTTGACATACAGCCGAAGGTAAATAAGACGTCTTATAAATATAAAGATAAACGTACACCCCCCTTTTATTGTATGCTACTCCGCACATGTGGGGGATAGCTTTCTCCCTTGCTTGTACTTCAACCTGAAGACATACTGTACTTCTGACTTACTGTATCATCCACCTCATTGCAGTGGACAGCATAGTGTGCATCTGCCCACCATGGCGAAATCCATCAGTGAAACCGCGATAGATTACATAACCTCGTTTCAACGCACATACTCATCCTCGTACAACAACTTGCAGCAACGTACCAGTGGTTATCTCTCCGCATTCCTGACAATCGGTCTAGTGAGTGCTGCGATTGTCGGCCGTCTAGCATGGGAAGATTACCAGATCTTTCTGGGCTATGGACCGGGCGGGATGCCGTATAACGTACGGGGTTGGTTCATCACGAATTACCTCCGATTCATGTCGATTAATACTCTCGATACGCGAAAGATGGAGGCTGACCCCGACAAGAGGTCGTGGTTGAGCGCGAGCGATTTGAAGGCCCGGACTGGAGAGAGACCGAAAGTAGGACGGCATCCTGTCCCGCAGAGACAAATTGAGCAGATTCCTGCTGAGGATGTAAGACAGGTGAGTTTCCACAATTTCTGAGGTTGTGCTGTGCATCGTGAAGGGTGTGCTGGGTGTGCTTGGTGATACGTGTAGTAAGTTGCAACTAACATTTTGGTGATGGTGCTAGAAATTCCTCGCCAAATTTCAGGCGTTGGGCGAACAGAATGCGCATCTCGTACAGGTTAAGCAGTCGAAGTACGAAAACTATACCCAGGCACTGTGGGTGAGGGATGACAGTGATGTTTATGAACTGGACAAGAAGTTCAATCGGGAGATCTCGCATGTTCATTCTGGCAAGGATTACTCGGCGCATGTGGTGCTTGCGCCGCAGGATGGTGTGACGGTTATAAAAAAGGGATGGGGCCAGCTTCACGGCTTGGCGGGGGTGGTAAGAACGCCGCAGGTTTATGTTATGCTTTATGCGCCGAGGGATGAAGGCGAGGTTGAGGTTCTGGCGGAGATTATGAGGGCGGGAATTGGGTATATGACTGGGGCTGATATGCGGGATGTGAAGGGTGCGTGAGGACGGGTTAGACAGGAGGATGGAGGCTTGAGGCACGTTGTAGGGTTACCATGGGAGTGCTTTTCGGTGGACTTTCGATGTGAGGGACGTCAAGTGGGGGCTGTGTGTCAGAACCTTAGATCTGGATGCTGTCTGCACTTGTATATCTGAGGTATGCACATTGCATCTCTTCTCAGTCAGTCAAGGTTGGCCGGTCCAAACTATGGTTGTTTGACTGCGTTGGGCAGGGGTATAGATGACTCAACAGCCTGCTCAAGGGGGTTGAAAGGGACCATACTTTGAGACAACCTCGATAAGCCCGGAAGACTGCTCAAGATAACGATAAATATTTACTATCCGAACAGGATATTGAACATCGTATGCCCTCATCAGCTCTGTCCTTGCGTGGTGTATACTCGCATCTTGATATCAGTACATCAAATGACCACGACTCTTCCAGCAAAAACGCCCATCGGTATTCGTTGACCGGACACACCTCTCAAAGATCCAGAGTCGCAACCGCCGAGGTTGCGCCGCAGCGCTTGATTGACGCGACAGTGGGCTGGGGTTGCAAATTCAGCATGAAGGCTCGAAGAGCACCACTTACGTTGCGTTAGAGGGCGTTTGACTGATAGAAACATGGCGTGTTGACGGTATCGCCAAAGTGGGTCAGAGAACCTGGTCAAGTGGCAGAGTCATGAGATGTGTACGCGACGTCCTGAAGGAATTCTCCTGAAGGAATTTATGTTTGCCCAACGTTCCTGGGGTCATGTTCATCGCCGTCTCATATGGTTGTACTAGACACCATTCGATGTCGTGGTGCGGGTAACCAGTCGTCTCATCTCGGAACGTACTCTACATCAGATGTTAGTAACCTCACAAAGCGGCGGCGTAGTACACACGGAAATCAGAATGATGAATCTGAGCTGCCCCCTTCTCTTGGTAGTCGTGAGGTGTGACCAGCATGTTCAGATCTGGTGGTAAAGCTGGCACGTTGTATAGGTCCTCCTGCTTGTGGTTAGTTGATGGATCTCCATCGCAGGAGGAGCTGGTGGCTCCCTATGTTTAGGATCATGATCATCCACTTTTTCACTTTGTCACTCGTTTTTGCCATACCGGCCGTGCCGTGGACCGCTGGGTCAAAAATGGCACCGACCTCGCCGGCATCTGTGTCCGGCCGCGGATAATATGGCTGACTCAGACCGCGGCACTTGAGATCTAGCCTGGCTGCTGGCGGTTAGTCCTCGGAAACTTACCGTGGATGGGCGACGACGGAACGTTCTCTGGACGTATACATATATATTGAGCAAAGCCATTATGTGCGGTCCGAATCACGGCAACCCGAGCGCCAACCTGGCGATGTTGAATACGCTTTTGCTTATGCTGCTTTCTGTTCGTAGAGACGATGACCGGCGGCGCTTCTGTGGTGGTAGCAGTGCCGATTTCTTCGATGCCTTCAGGTGGAAGAGACCCGGCAAGAGACATTGAGACGTCGCAGTGGTAGTCGGAGTCGCCCATGGGCCATGGCCATCTTCTTCGCATGCCGTGGTGTCTCGTTGTGCCATCTGAGCGAGGCAGCGTCCCGGCATGATACATTGCAAGCGTCACAATGGTATTGCCTGTTGTCGACTGCTGCGGCTTATCTTGTCTTCGTACCGTCCTTCTGTTTCTCGTTGTTTTTCGTTTGACGAGCTTTATATTCTTCGGTAGAGTTCGCACGCGAAGATCGCATCGCCTCCTTGAACTTATTGTTTATCTCCTTCTTGATCGTATGGAGTTTGCCATCAATATTCTCCGCGTCGGTGGAAGAGCCCCTTGAGGAGGTGCTGGTGGATTCGTCACCGCTAGACTCCGCGGAGCTAGAGTCTACCTCGGCAATTGGACGCTTCTTGTCTATGCTCCATTAGAGCACGCGTTATCGAGGTCGGACGTAATGACTTACTGGGGTCGCAGGTAGCTACTATATGTAGCTCTGGCGTCGCACTCTTAGGCGTAGTAGTCTGCTGGTCGAATATTAGTATAAGCTTTCCGGGCAAAGCCTGATGTCGAGATCACGTACAGAACTCTTCCCTTTAGGGGTACGCAGCTCGCTGGTACTCAATCTGGTATAGACGGTCCTTTTCTGCGCTGGTAGCATGGATCTCTTCGTGCTGCTGAGGAGTAAGGGAAGGATTCGCCCTAGGAAGGGCTCCTTGTAGAGGGTTGCGGAACTCGGAACCGCCCATTATGGCTATTGCGAAGGTGAACTGACCGGGCTGGATTTCTTGGTGCATCACCCAGTGTTCACTCCAGAGCAATAACGACGGCTCGGTACGAAGGAATGCTTCCAGCTGTGGGGATAGGACAATGTGCAAGGAGGGCTTTCTTGGTGATCTTGTAGCCTGCTTTCCTTGCTTTTGCAACCAACTTGGACAAGAGACGATCGTAATCGTAGTTGGCAAGCCGTTCTCGAACACCTCTGGAAGCTGCCGTACCACTGCCGATGTATACCAAGGGTCGACATCCTGGCTTTTCCAATATGAGCACGTACACCACCTAGGTGTGTAATGGGACGTCTTCAGCAAGGGATTTGAGCCATTCAATCGTAGATGGTCGACGGGCTGGACGTACTCATATAAAGAGGAGCATGTAGCTGGCCGCATCACTGGCTTGGTCGAACATGGTGAGGAATGACCCATGGTCTTGTGGGAAGTGTTGAGAAGAGAGCAAAGCTCAGAAGCCTGGCCGATTTTGTCCAGTCCATGAGGTGGGAGGCACCTGCCGTGGAGGGTGCAGGTAGTGCATGCAGTTCCTGTGCAGGGAACGATGGTGGAGGAGATCCCATCTTGTATCACCACTGAATCGTTCAGAAAGGCGCAGAGGAGCTGTGTTATTCTCTTTTATCTCCAGGTTGCGGAGAGTTCTCTCGTCGGATGCAGGGATATTCATGTTGCGGACATTGTTCTCGTTGCCCAACCTTGCACCAGGTGTGCTTGAGTTTTGTTATGCTTGTCAAGAGCAAATTGACTCGCGAAGGGAAGCTGACAATCCTCGCAAATGAAGCGTTTTTCATTCTTGGCCTTATTGCGGACCTTGGCAGCGATCTTGAGCACTTTGTCCTCGTTCTTGACGCTCCAGGCCTTCTTCTGCTTAGTGACTCTTGCTCGATAGCCCTTGAGGTCTCCGACCGGTTTGTCCTCACTGGCAGTGATACCCACAGTGTAAGGCTGGGAATCTCCAGGTTGCCCTTTGACGACGAATGAGATCAGATGCCGATTTACCTCATCATCAACGGTCGAGTGCTCGAGATGGCTCACACATATCTGGAAAGGTGAACCGAGCAACAGTGGTGGTTCCGGCCTCAATAGACTAAAGTTGTGCGAAGAGTAGAGCCTGGCGGTGTCCAAGCGTTTTCTCAATTCGCTTCCGGGTACGGAGATTGGCCTGACGAATAACATGAGCGACTTCAAGGACCTCGAGAGAGATGACGAGGTCCTCTGTTCCTTTGAGGCGTTCGATAAGCGGACAGTGTGAACACAAAGGTCCCTAACCTGCGTCTTCACCTTCTCTGGGTAAGACCTTGCTTGAAGGTAAGATCTTTGGAGCTTCCGCGAATGACCCCGGACCCAGTGTGGTTTGAGAACAGCCATTCGTTGCGCAAGCACATTGGTTTGTTTGTTCGCAAAGAACAGTGTGTTGGGAAGAGTGCGGATGATTTCGTTCAGAATGTGGAATGGTCCAGCCTATAGATAGATTCAGACAGGATCCAAATGAAAGAGCTGAGAACCTCCGAGACGTTTGAGTGTCATCGACACTGGACGCTAGCCCTGAAATAGAGCTTGACAAGGTTGTCGGAACCGGGGTGGTCACCGAATGTGCTTCAAGAGACTGTGCACTCAGGACGTGGAGCTATTCGATGTCGCACCAGTTCATCTGCAGATTTCGCTTGCTAGGCGTGCCTTTCGATATCATAGCGGATTTGATTTGAGATAGAATCTGACCGACGCATCGCGAAGGCCGCTGGGCCACCTCAACCCAGCCAACGTTGTCGACAAGCTTTTGCGGAACTTGTATGCGCAAGAGTCCGCAGTCCACACTGCTGCAATCCGGCTACCGTCGACAGGATGTGCAATCCCCCATGAGATTGCCTCAGCGGATGCTTGAAGGCTCTCTAGGATGAATATGAGGCGTATTTCGTACCTCATGAGTCGTCGCTGTTTCTCAGTCCATAAAAAGGCCGAGAGGTCCTCCGGAAAACCGGCATTCCTTGAGAAAGGTTCAGGTGAACAATGACTTCGCCAATGTATCGCCAACAAGCACCAGACGTAGAGGTATTCAATACCTGGCCGGTCTGTACTTTCTTTCGGCATGTAAGTATCTTGCGACAAGAATCTGAAAGTGAGCATTCTCCTCGGATACTTTGGGAAACCATATGTTTCGCTCAGCAAAAGCTCAGGCCTGCTGCTGTCTAATCCTGTTGATGGCGCTCAATGTTGGAGTCTGGCGCCTTCACGAAGACATCAAATGCTCTCGATGGGGATGGTGACCCATTCGGTCCGAGTGTAGAGATGAGAGCAGAGAACTTCCCGTTCCACAGCATCTCGAGGCAGAGCATGATACACTCGACATAGGCAGTGGTGATTATCTTGATGCAGACGTGAGACTATGGTGAAGACAGCTTCCAGGAGGAGGAAAAAACCTCTGGCTCGAGGCACGAGGCCAGCTGGGGGCGGTGGTATCCAGCAGAGCATGCCAATGTGACTGATATGGTATCCCTGCTCGAAGTTTCTTCTGACAAAGCGTGGCAGAGCTGAGCTACCGGGCTTGTATTAGCGTGTTCTCATCGTGAACTCCAACATCTTGCTCTGTGCCTGAGCCAATATAGAGTGCAGGCTTCTTAACTTTCCTTCCATATAGAGATAGCGTAGACGGCCCATAGTAGCTTTTCGGGTTCAGGGAGGATTTCAAAGAAGAGAATGGTGGTGGCTCGTCGTTGTCGAGAACATGTGACACGTTGTCAGCGAGTTCCAGCTGACAGGAGAAGAAAACGCTCTCGAGGTTTGAGCGATCATCCTCTGCAAAGGGGACCTTGGGGTCTGCTTTCATGTACCACGCTGGTGAATCAGTCCTGACGAGAGTATGCATGAGGTCGAGAATTCCCTCGTCAACGTTGCTGTGGGATTTCCGGATGAAACATTGAAGAAATACTGCAAATGATCGTGTGAAAGGGAATGCCCGAACCGGTTTCGAGACATCCTTGTCCGGTTGGATTCGACGGAAATGATTGCCAGGTATCATGACAAAGCAATCATGCTTGGAGTCTGACTGAAATAGATATATATAAAGGAAGAGCCGGAAGGACTTGGGGGTCAAGCTTGGGAAACAAAACAGGAAAAGGAGGGAGCAAGAAGGGATACTTATACCTGTGCCCTTCAGCAATATTCAATGTTGGTCGCGTGAAACGAAGCCAGAGCCCAGTCATGCTCACGTCTCCGAACATTCAATCTGAACACAAATCCACCATCATAATCATCTGTTGTTTCATATTGACATAGATTGTGGTACATACACCATCATAACTCGTATTCAAGTGCTGTACATTGCTTGTGGACATTGTGGCGAGACATCAACACTCACCAAACTGGTCTAGAAATTCATTCGAACCCCTTTACCGGAGCCAAAAAGTCGAAATCACCATCTTCAATGCGCTGGTTGTCTCTCCGGTCCTCGGCTCGTCTGCTGGGTGGATCTGGCTCTTTCTTCCCTGCCAGAATGTTCTGCACAAACCCCAATGCACTGACTATCTGATCTTCAGCCTTAACCAGCTCAAACATCGTGGTGACCCATTCGTCTGAATCAATGATGAAGTGTTCAAGATCCGGAACTGCTGAAAGTGTCTCATACGACACTGCAGCAAGGGGTGGTTGTAGTGTGCTTGTCAGGTTGTAGAATGATGCAGGCGTTATAGTGCTGCCCTCGGCCTGAGAAGCATGTGCTGATCCAGGTTTACTGCCGCCCACGGCCACCCTCTTCGTTGTGGGCGCACTCGAGACTTTGTCATTGAAGGCGCCTATCAGTTCGATTCGAGAAGTGTAGCTTCCCTTGAGCATGCTTAGCTTGGAGAGCTCAGGGATGCCGCCAAAGATGACATATTGAGCCAAATCTATGTCCGTGGGTGATTTCCTGCTCCAACCTCGTAATCGTCTCTCGATGGTCCCAGCATAAGTCGGTGCTCGACTTAGACCGCGTATGTGTTGTCTACAGAGGTCGTAGAAGTGGTACGCAGGGATAAGTTCCGTGGCCGGATACGTTGATAAGAGAGACTTGACGAGCTCAGCGCATGAAGGACAGGACGAGACATTCCGGTCCTCATGGCCAGGCTGTTGGTCCGTAGCAGTACTCTGTCCGAAATGAAGATGTTTCGGATGCTCATGAACGAGCATATCCCTGTATTTCTCGAGAAAGTGGTAAATGGTCCAGGCTGCTAGGTGCATCCTCCTTGTGAGCTTCATTTTGTACGGTCGAAAGTCTTCGAATCTCGGACAGCCCGGAATCATGTATATCCTCATTTGAAGGTATTGCATGGTGACTGCCAGCATCTTGTCGACTTGGTTTTGCCTTTTCAGCATCTGTAGCAGGTAATCCATCGACGAAGAAGGAAGTGGCTGCGGGTATAGTCTTGACAGGTAGTCGTAGGTATATTCTGCCCGTCCATCTGGATCATTCATCTCGATAGTATAGGGCGTGTGATCGTAGGCACATTGCTTGAGGAGAGAGCGAGTTATTGGGCAAGCATTGACCTGCAGGAAGGAATAGATGGTACGGGAGGTGAGTCGCAGCGCGAATATGTCAGGTAGCGAGAGGTGGCAGAGGACCTGAATGATGATCTCCTCTGGTAGGGAGAAGAAAGCCTCGCCCAATCTTTGTCTGTTGAAAGGTCAGCGCTGCGAAGGCCCGCAAACCCGGCGCGGTACTTACGCTGCTACCCCAGCAGATGCATCCGCATCCCGAGTAGCATTGGATTTCTTGGACCGAGAGGATAGGCGCAGAGACAAGCCTGCGAGACTGGGCCGTCGAGAGGAGGGCGCATCTACTACCGATGGACGCCGCGAGGATTCTCCGCTAGAACCACCATTTTCGAGAAAGTTGACCGTGCTCGATCGGCGAAGTACGCCCGTCACAGTCACCATGGTGTTCAATCCAGTTCGATGCTCCGTGTGGGAGTGATTCGGTCGTCAACCTGAAAGATGCAAGCCGAACGCAGGCGATACGGGCGGTCGAACAGAATATAACGTTGACCACACTGTTGACTGCGCACTCGGCCTATGTATACCGAGGCCTGCTCGGGGTGGAGGAGGATCAAATTGTGAGCCGAAGGGTCAAGTCAAAGAGACCAATGCACAAATTCCAATGACGTTCAGACTCCGCAGGGTGAGACAAAGCAGGACCAGCAACCACGACACACTCTGCGTTTCGGAGATATGCCTCCTCGATTCTCTCGCCTGCTTTATGTATCATAGTGGATGGGATTTGGTTGGGAACAAGATTCTCGTCAAAAACCTTATGCCCTTATCGCGTGCTGCACGTCACGGACCGCGAGATAGGTCCTGCGCCAATGCATGTGGGCAATGCTTGGTATCAGAGAGTTTTCGTGTTAAATCGTGAGATCCGGATTGCCGGAATCTCCAAAGCAGGAATAGCATCATCATCCATCGGAACACGAGCCTTATCAAGAGATCATGCCGTGAGCTGGCGGCCCGATATCATTATCTAAGCCGACGCAGGTTCGATCTGTGCAATCGGTGCCATTGCAGAAAGCGGGCAACACCGTCTTTGGAGACAAAGCAGTTTGTCCCTCTGCAGGCAGGTCCTTGGTCAAGTCGAGGTATGCAGCAGTTTTTTCCCATGAGCAATTGACTGAATACCACTATATGACTTGGATGGCCTGGCATCAAATTTTTGACCATATTCAACGCTCATCCCACCAGCTATGCAAAAAGCCAGGCCATTCAATCTACATAGGTTATACTTCATCTATCCCTCGTCTCACTAGTACTTTGTCCGCGAAGGAAGCATTTTCATCTGGTCCATGATGTTGCCATCCAACCCCAGAAGCTGATGGATCCATCGCAGAATTATAAAGAAGCTGTCCGGTTCACCCATGTGCTTTTTACCCTTGACCATCCGGGCCAACTTGGGCTGACCGTGCTCCAAAGCAATAAACATGTCGTCGATTGGGAAGATCTCGTCGTCGTTACCGTTGACCAAAAGAACCTTGGTACAAGGCTTTTCCAGCGTTCCGTCGTTCAGCAAGGAAAACTTGGGAGCCTCGTGAATGAATGACTCGAGATCAGGATAGCCGAACTTGAACGCCAGTGTGTTGCCCAGGTCGAAGGGATATTCCAGCTTGTTCACATGTTCCAGCCATTCTCGGTCAAACATATGATGAGCTCCACCTCCGAGACTGATACACGCTAATAGTCGGTCTTTATGGGTATGCGCCATCCTTAGGGTGTAGTAACCACCTGTTGAGAAGCCCCAAGACACAACCTTCTTGTTGTCGATTGCTTTTTGCGTATCTATCCAGTCGAGGACGCTGGACCACTGGCGGTCAGGACTCGTGGGATCGGATCGAAGAGCCGGTGAGTCTCCAGTGCCAGGGATCTCGGCAATAACAGTCGCTACTCCTTTTGAGCGGAAACCTTGTTGCCAAACTGCCAATTCTGTGCGATAGCCATCCAGGCCGGTGACGATGAGGACGCAGGGGACAGGGTTCTCGGACGATGCGCCGGGAGGCAGGAGGAAGTTGACGGGCACGACGTCACCCTCTCCTTCAATAGCATGCTTGTGAGGTATGCGAACTTCTTTGATCGGGTACTCCATTAGACTGCGCAAATCAGTATACCGCTTCCTTTGGCATGGCTTGTACTAACCCTGCGCCTCGGTAGAATATTTCTGTTCCTTTCCTCCATGCGTACTTTTGTTGCTCCGATCGCGGAGCAGGGAATCGAGAGATGCGGTAGACGGCTGCACTTCGTCTAGGACAAGCGTCAATAAATGCTTCCTCCCTAGGGGACTCTTCCACCTACAGGTAGTATTCCGAAGCCTTCTCTTTCTCGCCAGCTTGTTCTGCTTCTTCGGCAATCTTGGTGAGTTCTCCGGCTTTTGGAAAGTACATTTGCGCATATTCATCCCAGTCGTAGGGTTCTTTAAGACCTTTCTGGTCGGAGGTCAGCTTGCGCAAGACGTGGTTCGAGTTGGGCATGTTACCTGAATGATTGACTCTGCAACTGGCTCAAAATCCTTGATGCTTCCAAACATGAAAGGGTAGACACCCATTTGGCACTTTTGAGATGGTCAACGAACCGCATTTACTCCTAAGGGGTTCACATACTGGCGCCTTCCATTTCGTGTCCCATAGTTTTTGGTACGATTCGTGGTGAACAGCAGGCTTGGTTATGGCATCTTTGATATAGTATTTCTCGGTCGCCATGGCGTCAGAAGACTCGAGCAGTACGGTTCGTATATGGTCAGGAGAAACGTTCGCGCACGATTGGCAGTAATATATGTGAAGATTGCTATGAGTATGCGAGGTGCACAGCGAGATTAACAACAGTCACCACGGCTCCAATTTCAGCCGGAACCCGACCTGTGTGCGGAACTGCGGCTCTGTTGTTGTTTGTACGATGGCGTGCGTCACCAACGTGGGGCAAGTGTCTGTCGGCAGCTGGTGGGGGTAGCAATGGTGGTAGAATTTGGACAGTAACATGCCGTGTGGAGGGCATAAATGTATTCATATTTGCGACCTTGTTGTCACCTACACACATCTTCATGCGGCGGCCGGACATGGTGCTGGAAATAGATGATTCATGTAAGGTAATTTGAGGCCTGTAACCCGGCCCTAAGGTAGACGACCAGGACGATACTGGTGGTGGGGTAACCTTTGGTATGCCTCGGGTGTGCTTTCGGATTGTTTAAGGGTGGCCCCTGAGCGAATCAGGCGCTAACAGGTGGGCTGGCTGTGCTAATTGTAGCCTAGCTGCGGGAGGCCAAGCACGCCCAAATCGATGTTTTAGCCCCCGGAAATCTGGCTCAAAAGACCATGCGCTACCACTGCGAGTTTTTGGTCAGCTGGCCATAAGCCATGCGCGCCTTCCTCGTCCTTTCCGCAACACCAGACCAGAGAGCTACAGTGCTCGTGGGGGGCGTCCAACAGCACGCCTCGAGGGTGGCCTGCCTTCAGCTTTCGATAGTTGGTGTGGGACGTCCGGACACAAGTTGCAGGCGATCACCGTGATATCGTACAAGACAAGATGGAGCTCTGCTCTTTCGGCATTGAAACATTGCGCAAGCAGACGTTGAAACATGTCATACTTCTTGAACTGATCGTGCCAGTCGAACGGTTGATGTGACAGATGTTTCCCCACTCTATACATACTCCCGTGCAGCCGGGAAGAAATGTCGGAAAAGTCCTGATGTAACCGAAATGAGCACGAAAATCAACCATCATGTTGGAATACTTGAACACCTTGTATCATGTCAGGCCTGCAACCGTGTCGGACTTGATCTCGAAGTCCAAATGTATTTCGCAGCACTGCCTCCGCGGCCCAACCTGTAGACCATAGGTGGGATCGCTGCATCACTTGTGGTGTTACCCTTCAGTATCGATTTTTGGTGCATCCTGGCTCGGTTGGTGAAAGGATGTTCGGGACCAAAGGCGTCCCGACATATGTCGACAACATGCTGCATCGTTTGATTGGCTTCGTCTTTCCGACCCAGCTTGTTGGATATCTCGGCCAGTCCGCGCAGGCATCGGACATATATCTCTCGTTCCTCCGGCCTCGGCAAAGTCTCTGCTCTCTCGAGAGCTGCTTTCAGAGCCTGGAGTGATTTTTCATACTGCTCCATGTGGAAATATGCCTCGGATGTGGAGCGCAGGGCATAACACACCTCGTAACATTGTTTGCTCATCGTGGTCTCAAAAGCATCAACCACCTGCTGAAATCTGACAGCGGCTTCTGCAAACCTCTTTCGATTCATGAGCCCCGTGGCAAAGGTCTGAAGTAAGGCTATCGTCTCGGGATGGAAATAGCCTATACTGTCCTGGAAGAAGTCGAGCAAGCGGCGTAGTGTTGATTCCGCAAGCCAAGCCCGCGAGATCCCATTGGCGTTCCGAAGGTAATTGGCGACGAGGAATATAGGGTGCTCTTCTGACTGGAAAACAGTCTTGGACATTTCCGCAAGGTGTTGTAATAACATGAGTAATGGTTCCTCATAGCCTGTGCCGTCATGTCGGATGATCAGGTCGAAAATGTAAATCATAAAGCCGACATGATCGTCCTTTAATAAACCCTCGATCAGAGCAAATGCCTTGTAGAAATTGTCGAAAGCTCGGTCTCTCTGTCCGTTCCACAGAAACGAATAGCCGTGATACATGGAATAGTAAAAGCGGTCGGCAACGGCATCGTCTGAGGTGGCGGTCCACGATCCTGTGGTATTGCGGATAGACAGATTCCTGGTATCGAACAAATTCATATAATGAGTTTGCATATTCTGAAAGATGGCATCGAGATAGCGTTGTTCCGCAGGAGATACGTCGGGCTGAACAACGGTGGATTCTATGGCGAGTGTTCGAAAGGGAGGCATGGGCGGGAGATTAGATATGGTCAATGCATGTTGCAGAGCGAGGAGTTGCGTTTCGGCTATGTTGGCCGTCTGCAGGCTCAGGGATGGAGTCGATTTGCTGTGGCCGTCCATCTCAAGCGGGCTCCTGGTCAACTCATAGTCCGAGATGTCCTGAGCCGCGTCGAGCATGTCCTCCGTTGAGGACAACGGTGTCCTCGCGTCTCCATCGTCGGGTGATGACAAATCACCCGATGTATCTGCTTGAGATTCTAGCAGACTTGAAGGGTCCTTTATGCCTTTACGATTGAAATAGTGAAGGGCGTCGGCAAGAGTGACCTGTCGCCCCCGGACCAGGAACACTTTATCCTTGTCGTCCCCTTTCTGCTGTAGACCTTGTCGGACGAGGTCGAGCATTTCGTGTTCCTTTTTCTTCTTGTCGAGACCCCATGTGTGAAGTCGACTTTTATACATACGCTCGCTTGGAGTTCGGGTTAGTTACGAATTGAGCTGCACGAGAAACAAAAGTACTTACGTGGGAGCAAAATCGAATTCCTTTTTGAGATATTCGGCCACATCCTTCAAGGTTCGACCTTCCTCAAAATACAGTCGGGTGATCAAGGGGCGATGCCGTCGCCACTCTTCACTGGTGTAAGAGTTCGAGGAGCGTTTAGCGACCTTGCCTTTGCCGCGATCGACGAGTGTCGTGTCCGCCGAGGCCATCATGGCTTCACCGGTTGTTGGGTATGAGAGTTTTAGTCAGTTCGACGTTTCTTGCAACGAATCAACACATTAAGGCCGACTCTGTGAGGCTGACATGGTAAATGCACAGCTTCACGCGCTGCTGGAGGGGAGCCAAGCGGAATTCGCGGATGGCCGATTCCTGGATAGATATGGACCTATGACCGCACAGAATGCCTAGGAGGCGAAGTTGTAAACATTCGACGCTGGCTAGGATGATTTAGAAAGTCGTAATTAGACAGCTTGGAGGTTGTTGAAAGATGGAGTATGTCGGTAGTACCAATGGAGTAGTTAAAGAGAGAGTTTCAGCACGGAGGCTGGAAGGTGTGGATTGGCCGAGTGGTGGTGCGGTACGTTAGGGTCGACAAAAAGCCAATGCGTCCAACAGGTTCTGGAAGCCGAGGGTAAATTCGGGTCTTTTGTTAGTTCTGTCTGTCAGTCTGTGTGAAGGGAGCGAGGGGACAGGGAGCCCGGGGCGTAACGTATGCCTCGTAAATGTCAATCAATCGAGGCGAGACTTGGTGGTGTACGTATGGATTCGTTTAACGTTAAGGTGGAAGAAAAAGACAATCGAGAGGTCACGATTGAAACCTCCCGTAAGGCCCTAGACAGGGTCAAGCCTTTAGCACGCACTCGTGGCACTTTTCTGGGCGTCGATGAGGTCCCCCAATGACGAGCTGAAAGGGAGATGCAGGTGGCCGAAGGTTCTTTTTGCTCGATCGTTTGGGTGTTGGTTCGGGTGGAGATTTTCCCTTTTGGCTGTCAAGTCGTCACTAAGTGGATTGCGAAATCAAACATGCACGGTGCGAAGCGGTTGCAGGCTTGCTCGAGCAAGGCCCAGGCGCAGATTCAGGCGGCATGGGCTAGTAGGCTTAGGGGCATCTGCAGGGACGGCGAGGCAAGCTCGCGCAGGTTACAACTTACAAGGTTGCAGGTCTTTTTGAAAAATGAGGGGCAAAAAAGAAATCATTCGTCCAGAATTGATGCCTGCGCTCATACCGCGTGTCCGCCTACACTTTCCGCCTGCGCCTAATTTATTTGCCAAACTTGATCCATTTCATCAGTCATCACCATCGAACCATTGACCATCACCGGGTCGCCGTCATCATCCTCTAACAAATATCATCACCTCCGCAGAGACATGCGACATACGGGACATGGGTGTCTCAGGCTTCAGGCCTCAGTGGACTTCTTTCGGCCCGTTCTGATCCTTCGAAGTTTGTGCCGCTTATCCATCAACCCCCCTGACAAATTTGTGCATCACCCATCAAAAGTACCTTTCTCTCATTTTACCGATTATTTACAGACGGTGAGGGTTCCTTTATCCCAGTCTCGGCACAAGCCTTTGTTTGTTGCTGTCCAATTTTCATCACTCTGGAATGTTATCACACTGTGTAATGAATGAAGCGGGAGTGGCCCCAACTAACCTTTTTTCCGAGGCCCAATTCCACATCCGCTGGCTTTCCGACTGACAGGTGCACGTCTCTCCAGTGTTCTAGCCACGTCAACCGAGCATCCCGCTTCGCCAATTGGCTTCCTCACGATCTCACCGCCGGCAAAGCACATCCTTAGCTTACCCCACGACGATTGGCTTGGCAGGAAGGTGGCAGTGCAAAACGGAAAGACTGTCACTATGGTATGCGACCAGGGGCTTAGTCAAGAACTCCCGTCAGTCCCCAAATCTGTCTGCTCGCGCTTCTTGCCATCTACAAAAGATCATTTGCAGCTGGGGAAATGTCATCGTCACCACTCTGTCTTGCACCACTGCACCAGACCGTTGTGACTAGCGACATATACGAGTATGTCACGAACTCTTCCTCAATTGACCCGGCCTTCTCTAGCCTCAGCATCGGACGATCTCCTACGGGCCAAAACTCTACTGCTTCTTGGCCGGCTTGAACGCGCCTTAAACTCTATCTAACTCCAGCCTGTCCTTTTTAGGTCGCTCATCAACCTAATAGTTCGGATGTCCTACGATAAGTTCATTTGAAACAAGACTAGGTTGAGGTCAAAGGCCAGAACTTGTCTAGGTAGAGACGCAACGAAACACGTTATCATTCAGGGTTATACCGTATCATGAATAAAAGAAAAGGGGATTTTTGTATGCCAATGCATACTTCACATGACTGACAATTGTTATCATGGCCCCAGATTAACGGTCGTTCTGAACATGTCCGTCGCTGTTCTCATTGGGTAGCTGCCAGATTCGAACATAGACGGTGAGGTCGCCGATCTTTTTGAAGCGCACGAGTCACGACATGTCAGCATTCAGATTTACCGTGTTTGATATGAGCTTCGACTCCACTGAAAGGCTACTATACTCTGAAATCAACCTTCATGGCAGGGAGAAAGTGAGGTGGACAAGGTCAATATCAACGAATCGATTTCCCATTTGAGCCGATGGATACCGATGGGTACCGTTGGATACCGCAACAAGACACGTGGGCTCTGTTCCTCTGGCAGAGCTCTGGATAGTTTCGTGGGAGACCTTGTGCTTCTACGTCTATTGAACCACAACTCGCACATAGCACATATCAGCCTTGGCAGCCATGGACCACAGAAATCACCAGTTCACAAACGGCTGTCGTCTATTTTCACCTGCTGTGAGGGCACCAGCGCAGCAGGACGGACTGCAGGCATGATTGCAAGAGAGTGGTCCAGCGCTTCTGGCAGTTTCCTGTCAGATTCAGATCGAGATTGCCGGAGGTTGCCTCACCTACACAAGGTCACCATGCACGAGCGCACACGCCTTGGTTCCTTGATCAGCAGGCTAGTTTCATCGCGCTTATGCGTGACGAAGTAAGGAAATTATGAAATCGTCGACCATAGTGATCATCACGTTCACCTTATGCCCGCAAAATCAACGGCGTGGTTTCCGAGGTTTTTGTTTAATGAACTCTATTGTGGCAATGGTTACTAAGTCTTGCCCCTAACGCCAAATTTCTGTGTCAGAACCGGGCATGGAAGGTCTGTGTGAATCACCTCGCACAGTCAGAGTACGAGCGAACCATTCAGATATACGCTTGGCAGTGGCCATTATTTTCTGCGTTTCAATGGAATGTCTGTCGATCAGACTTTACACAGATCTGTCCTGAGTCAGACCCGACATAGAAAGTGACAGCAACGTCAGGCTGTGAGACTCAAGAGTAAAGAAGATAAGTCAGACTAAAACCACGAACCAGCTTTCGTACACTGCAAGATCAGCAGGGAGCAAACTCGGAAATAGCCACTGCTCCACAAGAATACATCTCTCGCCCCAGGGAGTGTGCGTCTGACTAGCATACTGCCATACCGCATTCAACGAATCCCAGAGCTTCAACATAGGTCAGACGCCACGACCAAGTACAGACGCATGAGCAAATTGCAACTATCATTGCTCATGGACCTACTTGTATGACCCAATCTATCCATCAACCGCTCTCACCTCCACAAGGGCCAACAAAACCCCGCCTTGGTCGTGGGCCGGCATACATTCTGTCCTGAGTCGGACCTTTTCAAGGAAAGCTTCACAAGTTCACAACGGGCAACTTAGTGGGTCTACTGGACAACATGGTAGATCCCTACCACTGGATTCTCTCACTTTTACGCGGTTTCAGTTGGCTGTGTACAGGACATCATATCAGTCATGCTTCAACGCTTTTTAAACTTGGAAGCACATAATTATTGATTGGATTGCTCGATGCTGCGTCATGCACAGACTCTTATTATTTGTACACTGCCGTACGGAGATCTGTCGTCGAACAGACGATTGTTCGCCACCACTAGCGGCTCTGCTGGGGCTCATCACCCACTCTCATCGGATCTTGAGCTAATTACACGAGGGCCGGCTAGCAAGACCTGACTCCCCCATAACAATCTAATGACCACTAGCAGAGCTTTTAGCACTGGACTGAGGGCACTGTTGTTTGGAAGCTGATGTCGGTCACGTTGGCCAGGCCAAGGTCCACTTCTAAGTTCTGTTAGGGTACGGCGCTGCTCCGAGCTGCTCAATCGGTCCGGCATCCCTCTACCTTTAAAGACTGAAACAAATTATGCAGCAGGACCCTTTGAGCGAATCCGAATGCGTATCAAATACATGGTCCATGCATGACCGCCTGGCTTCCCGTTCAACTGCTTCGACAGAGTATATGATGGAAGTAAACCCTCAGAAAAACAGGAGTGGCCCTCTGTAAGCTCTTGCCGCACGACAGTGACGGCAGCCCTGGAACGAGTTACCGGACTTGAAACTGTGACAACGACTGTCAGAACTTGCGTCCCTTGATTGGCAAGGACAGCAACCAGACTCACGCGGAAACCTCCGGGATGTAGCTTAGTCTACGCATGGATTGCCCATCAAAACGACTACAGCACGCTTGGCCCGACGGAATATACCTGGACAAGAAAAAGTGCAGGTAAATGGATCTCCCCACACAGTTCCAGCCCTCCTATTTGTAAATTGCTCGCTGGGCGTGGTCCTCTGAGGCCCATCGAGCAGATGGGATACTGGACGGCAATAATGACCGAGATTCTCGTCAAAGACGATCATCGTTATGCCCCATGCCGTCCCAGTCTGGCTACAATGGATCTGTCCCGGAGGGCCGGAGGGGGCTTTTCATCCCAATCTTGGGAATGCGACCCACTGACCATTGCTGATGCCAGCAGCCTACTTCTTCTGCCATTGGGCCGCATACTGTTTCCTTCAGTATGCCTTCGTCCTTCGGTCTTCGTCGATCTCGATTCTCGCGACAGTTTCTTTCTACTCTGTCTTTAAGTAACCCCTCGAAGCACGTGCAACGAAGGTGTGAGCCATGCTGTGGATTATTGACTAGCAGCTCGCACTATTTGCTCATGAGGTCCGGCGCCGGACGTGATATCGACCATCTCATCGACGGCGCCACAGATGGAGAAAGGCTCGCCTGAGCTTGGTCGACGCATATTGGGGTAAAACACAATACCGCGACGCACTTAGGAGACAAGTCATGCGGCCCGAGATACCTTGAAGAATCGATCACTAAATGCCTTCCCGGCCTCGCCCAATCTCTTTCGCACAATGGGGTGACGTGATCAGATGGCCTTGTGACACTTAGCGCGACATCAAGGTTGGCGACGACCGGTGTCTCGAGGCCGGCCTTTGCTGGCCGAGAAGAGGCATTACTGTCAAGCCTGGGTCCAGAAACAGAGCACCAGTCTGTCACAATGATGCAATTTTCGATCTCCAGCAGGTCTGGGGCAGGGTTCTTGACAGGATACCATGACAATTATGCTGGTAGCGCTGATGAACCCTCCCCATGCCAAGGGCGAAGGCTAGTACGGTAGGTGCTAAGGCCTCCGGATAGATACCAATTCTGGGATCGAGGAGCGACACAGTCCAGCGGTACCATGTCACAAGTACTGGAGATCGGCTTCCCTTCACCGAGATGTCCTCTTGATTGTGAGGCAAGGCTAGAAACAACTCTTACAAACCATACCCCGCCACCTGTCGAACTATACTCCGTCCAGGATGCTTCGCTTCCGCGCTTCGCGGAACCACCATGATGCTGGGATGGAGCGCCGCGACGAGCAAGCTTCGGAGTGTACCTTTGAGGTCGATCTTACCATTCAGGAAAATTTTGTTGTCGGTGACAACGGGTCACTCACATCCATCGTGCACGTCTCCTCCACCTCTACCGCTTCAGATCAACAACAATTTGACCTTGGGGACCTAGTTCTGCATCAACTATGGTGTCAAATTGCGCACACAGCTCCCTAAACTTGGTCTCGATCCACTTGTGGTCCTTGTCATCAATCTCCAGCAGATGAGCCTGGAAGCGTTGTATTCTGTTAGGGAAAACGTCGAGCTTCTTGACCTCGAGCCGTGGCCTCTTCCCATGAGAACTATCTTCTGTCTCACTGACAGTGATTCTCCAAGCCGCGCTGAGATCGTTCCTGAAATCTTTGTCAACCGCATAGTCGTCCACAAAATCACCACAGCCATATACGATCAGTTTTCCTTTATACACTTCCACACCCTGGATGTGGTGACTGCTGTGTCCGTGTATGATATCGACATCGCACTCGTCAATCAGCCAGTGTGCGGTGTCGACTATCTCTTTTGCAGGACGCCACCGGTAATTGGGACCCCAATGTATGGAAACTACTTTCAATCCCACGGTCATTTGCGTATTCTCTTGTTCTGAGTCTTGCGCCATGATTTGGTATTTCATGAAGTCTCTGCTCTCGCTGGAATAATCAATCAGATTAAATCCGTCCACTGCCTTCCAATCCGCGGGATGGTCTGCAAAACTCCAGCACTTGACTGTCCATTTGTCCCCAAGTCTCAAGATCGCTGGTGTCGTCGCCTCCTCCTTTGTCCGACCAGCACCGGCAAACTCGATGTGATTGTCGGCGAGGGTCTGTACTGTTTCAAGAAGTCCCTCATTACACCAGTCGAGCGTGTGATTATTCGCCAGACTGACGTACCCTCTGCCACCAATTCCCATGCCGACCTCAGTCAAACACTTGACGTTGCCGGTGTGACTGCGGTAGTTGAATACTTTGTCGGGCCATCTCTTTTGGGTGGTCGTCAATGCCGTTTCCAGATTTGCAAGTACCAGATCTGAATTGCGAACGAGGTCCACGGCATTGCCCCAAGGTGAAAGGTAGTTGTATGATTTCAGCTCGGGATTTCGCCGGAGAATGTAAGTGTCGACTGTATTGGCGGCGTCCTCAGGGTCAGACTCGGGAGATTGTCGGGCGATGCTGGTGGGCAATAGGGCGTCAATGAGCCGACCGATCATGAAGTCGCCTAGTAGGAGAAGTGTAAATGTCTGAGCATCGCTGCTCTGTTTTTCAATTGCGTGAGTGCTCATGTTGACACAGATCCTACGGCTCCGATGGTTGACAGTATGGGTTTTGTGGTGCCAAAGGCTGTTACCTGCTGATGACTTGAAGAGGCCTGGTAACTTAAGGGCTATGTGTCTTTGAATCGACTGCGTTATAGGTCTATATTTTCATGATACAACCTGAGTATAAAGACCATGGTCTACGAACGTGATGGCGATGATTACCCCAGGATATCGGTTAACAAGGTTAGTTTGATCCGGCACTGGTTCCTAAAGTAGAAATTCTAGTACACGTGGCCAACAACCTCTAATACACGATCTTGGCGCCAGAGTTAGTGCCTGAGGACACGGCGTTTCCACAAAATATTCTGGCCCAAATTCATAATTCAGAGTCTGGTGACGGTCGACGGGCCAGGCTTCGACCTCATCTCCACCTCACCTCCAGGTTTTCAATTACCTTGTGTAGCAAGGCCAGTTATCCTCTACAAGGCACGAGAAAAGCTTTCTCGTCCTTCTCTTCTTGTGTCAAAAATGGAAGAAACCGCGTCACCACAAGGCACAGGCACGCCGCGCCAACAACCAGCCTGGCGATCCGCAGCATCATCAAACTGGCGTGTGAGAGATGGATCTCCCCGTCTAGAGCAACCAGCGAACAAACCTCGGTATGGCGCTGGTCGCTCCAACGACAATGCCTCAGCTGAGGACGCAGCGGGCACGAGGCTGTACGTCGGCAATTTGTTGTACACGGCGCAAAAAGCGGACATTGAGGCCTTGTTCACTGAGCGCGGATTCACCGTTACGAATGTGAACATCTCGACTGATCCGTTCACCGGGCGCAACCCGAGCTACTGCTTCGTCGATCTGGATTCGGCGGACGAAGCGGCGCGAGCGATCAACGAGCTGAACGGCGTGGATGTCCTGGGTCGTACGCTCAAAGTCAGTCCTGGCGTTGCGAGACGTGGGCCCAACCAAGGACCAGCTTCGGGCCAGAGTCGAGAAGGCAGAGAAGGTCAGGACGGTGGCAGGGAGGTCAGAGTTAAGAACTATGATCGTGGATATGCTAGGGAGTCAAGGGATGAGAGAAGTATGCCGTGCCCCCACACCCGTGCCCTTAATTGCGTATGAGGGGGGAAAGGTGTTTGACAGCATAACTAACGTCATGCCAGACACAGAATACAGACCGACCTTTGACCGATGGTCCCGCAACGACGCGTCCTCGCACTGGCAAGCACCCCAAGCCGAAGGTCGACGTCTATACGTTGGCAATCTTCCACGCATCGAGCCTCAATCCGCGCTCGACGAGGAAATTCAATCTCTCTTCGCTACGTACTTGGCCGACGAACAGATCACCCCGACGGCGGTGTCGAAATTGGTCAGCCCACATACGGTGCGCAACCCAACGGCGGGAAGTAACCTTGGTGAACCGGGGAATTTGTACTACTGCTTCGTTGACCTTGCGCGCGCCGAGGATGTGGATGTGGTGATTCAAAAACTTGATGGACAGCAGGGAAGTTGGGGAGGGAACTTGCGCGTGAATCGTGCGAGGAATGCCGACCGCAAAGTTACGAGGGAGCAGGGACTAAGACAGGATGGTGGGGAGAGGAGGAGCAGTGGTGGCGCGAGTGCCTGGAGGTCTGGGTCGAGGGATGTTCGGACGGAGGAGAGCCAGCAACAGGAATAGGAGAATGAGGCTCAGGCACGAGAAACGAAGCCCAGAACCGGAAGGGCGGCCGTGGTTTTAGTGGACTATTCGATCACGAAGCATGGATGGCTACTCAGTGGTCACACTAGAGGAGGGTGAGCTGTTTGCTATTGTCCAAACTTGACAGCGGCTCGATCACAGCAAGAGACACGCGCGCCCACTTCGGTGATGCTGTTGAACCAGTCCCAAAACTCCTGAAGATGAGCCTTGTACTCTGGAATGGGGATGCGAGTCCGCAGAGTTTACGTGCGCAATAAGGGATGCCTCCTCAATTTCTGCATTGGCAATTTCTACCCTATGAAGCCCTCGCCTTCAGTTTCACGGGATATTCGGTTGTCTCGATATCATCAGGGTAAGTCAGACCGGCCTGCTGTCGCGCCTCATCCATGATTTCCATGATCAATGTGCTCTCCGCCCACGTTATGGATTCGGATTCGAGCTTGCCAGCAAGCCACGCGTGAGCTGCGGCATCGGCTTCGTACTAAAACAACAAGATCAGTAACTCTATTCGAAGTGAGGGTCTCGTGTTTGACTAACCATCATCCCATGAGCACCAGCCTCGAACTCGAACGTCCGATCGATGATCTCGCGCTCCTTATCTGTCGGCACGAGCCTGTACCTTGTAGGTCGGTATATTGGCCCCCAGACCTGAATCTCGCCCTTCTCGCCCTGTATTCTGACGGCAGGGACTTGGGCCTCGGTCTTTCCATGCCCTCTGGCTGGGTCGTCGCTTGGGCGCATTGCCGCCGTCGCTACAGCGTGGGCCTTTGTTTTCCCACTTGGCGTCGACTTGGGGAATTCAAGCAGTATAAGTGTCGACTCGTCGGCGTGGGTGCGCGGCTCAAATGTCATGGCTGTGCCCACTACCTTTGGTCGACTTTGCTCTTGCGATGATGAAGGTAGAGTGTGATACAGGGTCTGAAACACCCATGTGAGCGAGTATATGCCCAAGTCCAGGAGGCAGCCACCTGCAAGATCTAGATTGACCATACGGTGTCCAACGTCAAAACTGTCCTCGGGAATAGAATTGATACTCAAATCTGCGGTGACCCTGACGACCTCGCCTAAATCGTTGTCCATTATATGTTTCCTGATGGCTTTGCTCAAAGGGAAGTATCTTGTCCATACGGCTTCCATGAAAAACAAGTTCTTCTCTTTCGCAGTCTTGTATAGTATCTTGGCCTGCGCCGCATTCACGGTCAATGCTTTCTCGCAGAGCACAGGCTTATTGTGGCTGAGTGCTAGCATGGCATTCTGGTAGTGATGCGAATGCGGTGTGCCGATGTAAACGATGTCCACATTCGGATCTTTAACAAGTTCTTCGTAAGAGCCGTAAGGCGTGCATTTCGTGGACTGGACAGGCGACACCAGGTCTGAGATGAACTTCTCCGCAGAGGATATGGAAGAGGAGGACGCCACAGCCGCAACGGCATGTTTGATGTCTGTTACGTTGCGGGTGGTGGGATCAAGAAGGACATCTTTGGTGAATGTTCGCACAATACCGCCAGTGGCTGCAAACCCAAGCATCAGTTAGGCGTGGTGAATGCATGCGTGCTGTTTACATACCCATCATGCCCCAGCGGACAACCTTCGGAGTCGACATGGCGGATGAGAAAGCAGCTGAGTACCAGGACCGGGAAACAGATTCAAGTCAGTAGCAGAAATCCTCAAAAGGGGCGGTGGCTGTGGTTGTATATTCCTTCGGTATCAGACGAGCATTGGAAGTATGGTGGGGATTTTTTGTTGACGGCAGTCAGTGTCAATGATGCATTTGCACGCAGGTGGTAGTGGGGAGAACGTCACCGCACAGTCGGGGAAGTCAGCCCAGCCCGCACGCGAGTTTTCAGCCTGATATTCCATTAGCCATTCACACTTCCGCCCTGACGTCGCAGCTCCAAAGAACATCGCTGTTGTCGGAGTTGACGCCGTGTCATCCCACCAATATCAAAAGGATATGCGACCGCTGAACAATCTTGAGAGGAATGAATGCTGGATGGGACCACGTCACACGGGATGATCTCTGTTGTCAAGGTGAAGCTGTCCGGCCCATCGTTGGTCTTTCAATTAATGCTGTGTATTCGTCTCGCGGCAGGGCGCAAGCTATGTACTCAAGTTAGGCACCATTGCTGCGCATTTCCACTCACCAAACCCAGAAAGTTTTCGTTGGCGCCAAAATCCATAATCTTGTACACGTTTGAGATCCTGCCACACTTCATTCCAGCCGCCGTTCGACGTGAGTAAATGGGGCTCATGCGATAACAACCACTTTTATGCTGCTCTTGGAAACCGGAGGAACGTCCTGATTTACCGCAATCCAATCTTGCTCAAGATGCTGCCAGATGTTGAGGAGCTCTTTGAATCTCCGAATACGCCAAGGAGGCTCTTCCATACGTGGTCAGGATCTTGACTGGCATCGATGCCGGACCAAATGCCCTTGGTCTTGTAATAGCCGACGACTGGGGCGGTTTGCTGGTGATAGGTACCCAATCTCTTCTTAAGAGTCTCTGCATTGTCGTCCGTTCTCTGGATCAGTGGTTCACCCGTAACATCGTCCTTCATGGTTTCCTTGGGTGGGTTGAAAACTTTGTGGTATGAGCGACCCGAAGCAGGGTGAACGAGTCGGCCCGTGATACGAGAGACCAAGAGACCGTCGTCAATCTGCAGCTCGACCGCGTGTTTAAGTGGCTTGCTCTCAGCTTGAAGCATCGAGTCAAGACCTTCGGCTTGTGTTACTGTTCGTGGGAAGCCGTCGAGAATGAAGCTGCAAGCTTGTCAGCAGATGCCGGGACTCTGCGGTTTTCCATGGCTTACCCGTTAGCGCACTCTCTGTTTGTTTCCAGCTCATTCTTGATCATGTTGATCATGATATCGTCGCTGACCAAACCTCCCTGGTCCATAATCTTCTTGGCTTCTCTTCCCAGAGGTGTCTTTTTGGCGACTTGCGCACGAAGCATATCACCAGTGGCCTGCAAAATTGTCATTAACGTGTCGGAGAGCAATGGGGATGTTCGGATTCGTACCAGATGGCAGACGCAATACTTTTCTTTGATGCGAGGAGCTTGTGTTCCCTTTCCTGTAGGCGAACGGTCAGTAAATTATGTGAGCAACCCAGTAATTCTGGTGACCTGCCTGCGCCCGGGGGCCCGATCAATATCATTCGCATCGCGTCAGTCTTGGAGTCTTTGCTGCTGGTGCTGCCGCCGCCTGTCATTCTCTGCTCCAATTCCCATATCCGTGCTTCCAGCTTGTGGATATGATCCTTGAGCGAGTCGACATGTTGCTCTGTTATGGGTGCCATGATTGAAGTTGTCTGAGGGGAAAGGACCTGACCAAGGCCTGACAATGTCTGCGCGAGTAATAAAGAGAGATGACTGAGCGAGAAAGCAAGGTAAATGAGAGTTGGAACCTCGAGAGAATCAGACGCGTGCGATCGGAGGTGGAAATGCTGCGTAGGTATGGAACCAGGTATGTGTACGGTAGGTAAGTTCACCTAATATTATGCAATGGGCAGCTGTTTCTCCGCTGCACCGAATCGCCCCGAGTTGCATAGCTTCGTACCAAGGCACTGCGCCGTTGATGCCAAGAAAATTATCACGTGTAGAGCTCTTTTCATTTTCTTCCCTCGGTCCTTTTTGTGAGACTGAACCATCTCCGACCTCTTTTTCTGCCGGAAAACACCGTGGCACTACCGAATGGACATAACCGAGTTTGTGCCGTTAGGTTACATGGACTTGATGGTCATGTTTCTAAACGTGCGGGAACCATGGTTGCCTCTCCTCTATGCTAGGAATCCACCCCTTCAAGCTCTTGACATCCCACTCGTTGTCGCTCGAGCCTCTAATTCCTCATCAGCCAAAGAGGTTATGTCACTTTCTTCCCACCCTCTCTTCTTGTCCTTCACACAGCGGATGAAAAGAATGTCTACCAGCAAAGCAAGGCTGCTGATGGCGACGGCGAAATACAATGCTGCTCGAAAGCCCAGAATCCTGTCTCGGCCTTGTTTGTTGGTTTGAACTTCGATAGTCCCTGCAAATCCAAGTCCCAAGCTGTTGCCGTAAAGGTTGAGCACACTGATGAGTGAAGCCGCCGTACCCTGATGCAGGCGGCTGACAGAGCCGCTGGCAATGATCTGAGCGGCTGTGTACACCAGATCTGGACAGAAAGCAAAGAAAATGACCGAGGGGAAGACCTGTGGCCAATATATGTGAGGTCCTGACAAAGTAGCCATAAGCAGACAAGCAGCCAAAATTGACATGGTCCCGATAGCAAGAATCCACTGGGCATCCAGCCGTGGGACCAGCCACGCAGCCAACGAAGTCGCTGCTATGGCACAGACCACGAACGGTGTCCAACTGAGTGCAAAATGCAATAGTGACCACTTCCAGATCTCCTGCATCCAGAGAACCTGGTACCAGCAAAATACTCCAACTGCCATGAAGTTGACAAGCACCACCAGGACGAGTACACCAAAAGATGGTGCTTTGAATATTGTTAACGGCATGATCGGATGAGAAGCGATGTACTGCTCCCAAATCAGGAAGGCACCGAGCAAGACGACTGATGCAATAAGGCAGGCGATGACTGCTGGGTTCGACCATCCGCTGCTAGGCGCTTGACTGCGTGGTGCTGGTCAGAGGAATGCAGAGGGTGAGTCAATGGACCGGGAGGCACTCACTTCCAAGAGAAATTGAACAGGATCAGAACAGACACGATCAGTGCCGCGCCCGTCCAGTCGATCTTTCCATGTCGATTAACGGGTACTTCTCGTGGAACGAGCAGACTCAGGACTGCAGCCACGACCACGCATATCATGAAACTAGTATCGTGGAGATCAGTGACCAGAGTCCCGAAAAACAAGAAGGGTTGGAACATACACTGTCAGGAAGAACCACTTGTATTCTGCATAATCCAAGAAGAGTCCGAGCAGTAGCGCCCCAAGCCATCCACCTACCGGTGCCGAAGATCCAAACAATGCTAGATATATGTTCCTTGTTGGCCCAGGTGGATTTGCAATGGTAATCATTGCAACTGCATTTGGCATGATGAAGGCGCCTCCAAGGCCGGATAGTGCTCGCATTACAACAAAAGCGATGAAGTTGTTGCAGAACCCGCACACGAGGTTGCAGACACCCAGCCAGAGTGTCCCGTATATGAGCAGTCTCTTGTGTCCATATACAGCTCCGATCGGACCGGCGATCAGCACAAATGCTCCTTGTGTCAATCTGGGCAAGTCTTGTCAGCTGTTGAGTCTTTACTAGGGTCAGCGGTTTGTCTCACCCATAACTTGCTGCAATCCAAGTGGACGTCGAAATGTCGACTCCCAGTATTTTCCCAAGCTGGAAGCCACCGCCCACACCAGCGAATCCGATTGTCATCTGTAGCATCAATTTAGCATCATTGACACAGTCTGATGGTCTTCCGGCCAGCTCACCTGCACCAAGTTACTGAAGACTATCATGGCGGCTATCAAGTTTCGACGCAGACTGCTCATGGTACCCATTGATGCGTGCTGTTCAGCTTGATCCGCTGATCCAGATACGTTGGCGCTGGCAGCTCCGCTGACACGACTTCCTGTCCGACCTATCGCATCAAGGTTGCCCGGTCGAGTAGGATTAATGGATGCTGTCGGTCGTTCGGAAAGTGGCACAGAGCCGTTATTCCTTTTAGGATCGAGGGCGATCCCGCCGCCGTGATCAGAGGACATGGTGGACGTGTTTGACTGATACTTAGGTGGTGAATGAAATGCACTTCCTTACGCAGAAGGAAAGGGCGGTTTGTCCTTATCATGCAAAAGTCCGTGAGGTAAGAAACCCGCGCACGGCTCGCTTTCCGATTTGAGGCATGATCCACAATAAGATGTATAAGGTAAGCATGCACATCTTTGCATCTTGCGTATACGCCACAATAGGTCAGCACAAAGATTTGCCTAAAGGTCCAATGACTATTGCATGATCGTCACAGACGTCCATCACCATTTGCAACACACCGGTTGCCTGATTTGCGAAATATTGGCTCATTCGTTTCCTGGCCAGAGACTCAATATCCGCGCCTATGCTATACGCGCTCGCTGGGATGTTTACCCCTTTTTCATAAGCAGTCTCTCCAGTACCCGAGAATATTCCGAGGCGTCCTCCTACAGCGCACGAAGCTGAGGTCAACAAAGATCTACGGTCACAGTCTGCTGCCTTCGTAAGTCACGATGTTTGCGGCACATACTCAAGAGATGCCAGACTGCAATCGTGCGTCTCATCTGCTATGCCAGTGGTGCGCATCCCGAGTGTCCCAAGCATGCCTGTAGCTTGTGTTCATGAGCGTGGCTTTGTGGCTCTCACCGTTGCAGAACGTACCTCGTTTGAGTTGATCCTCTCAGGTTTGACCACAGCACTGGCCTTCACAAAATCTGAGCTGACCTTAACACTGACATACCAGTCACCTCAGATGAACAGGGAGTACTAGCCGCCAGAAGAGTCGAACTCAATATCCTTTGTAAAGTGGTTCATCGAAATCATGTCCCAGTTACAGGAAAAGGTAGCCCCATTTCGAGGCAAAGTCATTCCCAATGATCCAAGCCGCCGGATCCCACGTGGCTCGCTGAGTCTCGGGTCGCAAGATCAAGCTTGCCATGCCGAACATGTCACCGATGAATTGGTCCAGGTCAAGCAACCCAATCAGGAGGATCATATTGTCTCTGAACCGAGGAAAAGGAAACCTGTCGATCCATCTCGGATGCGCTACGGCTAGCTGCAGAGGCGATGGCCTGAGGGGGTCCGGCAATGCGAGGAATTCCACTGGAGACTTTACTTGGTCGCCGGCATCCGGACAGGTGGTACCCTGCATGATCCCGTGGCTGAGAAGTGCGGCGTAGAGTGGCCATGCTGGCCAGCATAGAAATCTGTGGTCGACTGTCATCTGCTGGCATCGACGCAAGTAGGACCACATCCACGACGGTGGTTGATTGGCAGGATCCTGGGACGCTATATAGGTGGGTAGACGTGCAACACTCGTGACTTGACTCGAGGGTTGTCCTTGTTGCGTGGATGCATCGAGCGAAATATCAGTTGGTGTTGGCACAGGCCGAGAAGTCACGGAGACAGTTGACCCCGTATCAGCAGCTTCATTGCTCGTGGATGCTTGTGAGACAAGGCGCGTTCCTTAGAACGTCAGCATCCATTCACACCGGAGGAGTCGTACGGGACATGTTGTCTGCACATCTGGAATGAGAATGACCTACGTCTCGCTCTTTGCGCCAGTCTGTCCTGAATTCGCTTGCGCTCTCTTGCATCATTGACACCATACCAACTGTCCGATCTAGAATCGACTCTGGGTCTGCCACGCTTACGCCCGTCGACCATGGCTTCAGGCTGACTGTGGACAAACCAGCTTTTGATGTCTTGAGTATGGAACCTGTGGGCGTGCACAGAAATGACAAGGACCGGTCTACCGACAGGAACAGATAGGCGGATGTGGCAAGATGAAGCCAAGTTCTGAGAAATTCATGATTGGAGGATCGAGAGGATGATCATTATTAATAGTGGGCGTTTTATGCACAAGGCTTGACCTTGTGCGTCTACTGTACGAGGTACTTTCTACTTACAGTAATGTCAACCTTCGACATACCCATTGTGGAACCGTGCTTCGGCCGTGGTTGAATCGCTTCAGATTCTATTCGAACCCGGCGCAACGATGACCTTGCACAGTAACAATCCGAAGTCAAACTTCCTTAGTTCTGACAAAATCAGGACCCACCCATGGGGTAAACCAGGCTGCCACCTTGGCTTTCACGCTCAGCGATACTACAAGGCTCGCATGAATGGTTAAACTGACTTATAAAATACAAGTCCTTGAACAACTTGTGCATCAAAATATTTAGCAATAGGCCAGGTGTCCATATAAAAGGAGTAAATCCCTCAAGTTTTCAAAAGAGTCTTATCGTCAACAGTTTGAGCAGCGAAGAGTATCTACCAGGAACAGTCGCATTCATTATGGCGAACATAGAAAACATTCTGTTAAAATACGCCTCGAAGGCTTCCGAAGACAATAAAGTGCTGAGCGCTGCGTTCATCGTCAAAGGCAAAGGAGGTGAACGGATGCACTCTCATTCTAGTCCTTTTCAGCGTTGACTGGTAGCAACAGGCAAAACAATCTGCTCCTCAGCAGCGGGTTCTCTCAAATTTGAGGGGGACGAGCCATTCACCGAGGACTCGGTATGCTGGATTGCTTCGATGACAAAACTCGTCACAGCAATTGCAGCCATGCAAGTCGTCGAGAAAGGAATGGTCGGTCTGGACGATGATTTGGGAAAGATTGTGCCAGATCTGTCGGATCTGCAAGTCCTTGACGGCTTCGACGACAACGGAAAGGCCATCCTGACCAAGGCGACCAAGGCAGTGACACTCCGGTAGGTGTCTGATATTTGAGGGACTAGCTGAGCTAACGGACTCTAGCCATCTGTTGACTCACTCCAGCGGTTTCGGATACGACTCATGGGATTCCGATCTTGTCAAATGGCGCCAGAGTATCGGCAGTGAACTCAACTCAAACTCGTTCTCGTACGAGTCTCTCAAGATTCCGTTGAAGTTCCAACCAGGCGAAGGCTGGTTATATGGCATTGGGATAGATTGGGCTGGCCAGGTCATTCAAAAGCTCACAGGACAGTCTTTGGAGGATTATATGCAGGAGAATATCTTCCAGCCTCTGGGTATGACGAGCACGACGTTCCGGATAACTGATCATCCTGAACTCCAGTCGAAGAGAGCGGACATGGGTTTGAGGCCCGAACCTGGTCGTCCGCTGACCAGAGGGGAAGCTTTCAAGCCGGACGTGACATCCATGGACTGCGGCGGTGTTGGCCTATACTCCACGGCCAAAGACTACGGTAGACTTCTCGGTGCGTTGCTTGATGGTGGTGGTGGTATCCTGAAATCGGATTCGGTCCATCAGCTATACCAATCTCAACTCCCAGATCCGAAGTACCTCGAAGAGAATTTGTTTGGCGACTTTTACCCCGTGTTTTCGCCGGAATATCCGAAAGGCAGTGCCATCAATTACGGTCTTGGAGGGGCGTTGAATCTTGATGACATTCCTGAACGGCGTCGCGCAGGGAGTGTGATGTGGACTGGAGCGACAAATCCTCGCTGGGTGAGACTGCCTTACCTGTTACATGAAGAGATGAGTTTTTGTGCTGACTTTTGTTTCTTAGTGGCTCGATCCCAAAGCTGGAGTTGCGGCGGCCTTGATGGTACAGGTGTTTCCACCCGCCGACTCCGTAGTATCGGAACTGTATGCGGAGCTGGAGAAGGCGGTGTATGAACAGCTATAGTCTGAGAAAAGGTGCACGGGTAGTTTTTCCGCTCACTGAAAGAGTGTACGGAGTATATCAAAACTTGATTACGAATAGTGGTTCGAGAAGAGATGCACCGGCCAGCACAAGAAGTTTCACCGTAGTGCTTGGGTGGACCATGATTTGTTAAACCGCCCATCTGGCGCGTCTTTTGACCTGCCTGCGATTGCGTCTGGTAGACTCCATTTAGACAATTAACATCCGCTCCAAGACCTACCTTTTATACAACCTCATACGATCACGAAAGCTTGGGCGACATACTTGTGACCTTACAATAACACACTTCCTCCAGTCGCCTCATTCAATCGTTTACCTCGGTTGCACCATTCATCACTTCTAGCTCCTCGTCGCTCTTCCGCCGGGTCGTCATGCCTGCCACAACAGCAGAGACCTTGTCTCTGGTCACTCGTCAAGTATCCGTTGCACCTCTCGTACTCCTCTCAGCAGCCGATCACTACGGTCGATCAGCAAAAGGAACAAGAAAAAGAGTTGTTGGTGTGCTTCTAGGGCAGAACGATGGAAAGAATGTCCGAGTATCAAACAGTTTCGCAGGTTTGTCGCAGGAGTCCCCGAGTATAGCACCCAGCTCTAACATACGATAGTACCCTTCGAAGAAGATGAGAAGGACCCCTCTGTATGGTTCCTGGACCACAACTACGTCGAATCAATGCGAGAAATGTTCAAGAAAGTCAACGCTCGAGAGAAACTGATCGGCTGGTATCACTCTGGGCCGAAGCTACGAGCCTCTGACCTCGAAATCAACGAGCTGTTCAAGAGATATACACCCAATCCTCTACTTGTCATCATTGATGTGCAACCAAAGGAGGTCGGGGTTCCGACCGACGCATATTTCGCGATCGAGGAGATCAAGGACGACGGCACAACCACAACCAAGACCTTTGTCCACACCCCATCAATCATCGAAGCAGAGGAAGCTGAAGAGATCGGAGTCGAACACTTGCTCAGAGATATCCGAGATGTCGCAGTTGGCACACTATCCGCCCGCATTACCCAACAATTACAGTCTTTGCAGGGCCTCCACCTGCGGTTACGGGATATCGCCACATACCTACAAAAAGTCCTCAATGATGAATTGCCCGTCAATCATGCCATCCTCGGCAACCTCCAAGACATCTTCAACCTCTTGCCCAATCTCACCACTCCTCCAGCTTCTCGACCAAATGGCAAGAACCAGATCGAGAATAGCGAACTCGCACGTTCCATGAGTGTTAAAACGAACGACCAGCTCATGACGATTTATTTGAGCTCTCTTGTCCGTGCTATTACCGCTTTCCATGACTTGATCGACAACAAGAACAAGAACAGACAGCAGGCGGAAGAGAAGGAAGCTAATAAGGACGATGGTGAAAAGAAGGAGGGCGAAAAGGAGAAAGATGAGAAGAAGGCCGGTGCGAATGGCACCGTGACCACCGACAAGAAGGAAGTCGAAGACAGCGAAAAGGGCAAGGGAAAGAAGAAAAGCTAGATAAGACCATGCGACCGTGAAACATCGCAGTTCCAGCATTTAGCATTGGCGTTGGAATGGAACTGATGTGCCAGGCCTCCACATCATCTCATATGGATTACCGCACGAAGGTACTTGTCCTTGTACAATACAAAAAAATGAGATTGACCCAGCCTGTATTGGGTGACTCCAGTGCCCCCTCCAGTTCTCCCGTGCCACTCCGCTTCGCCTTTGATGTCCTCCCATACATCCATGTCCGGTTTCATTCAAATTCCAGTTGAAAGGCTTCTAGCGCCTGAGCAACATGGTGGGCTGAGTCGATCTCTGGCCGCGGAGTCTTGCAGCTCTATTCTTCATGAGTCTTGCGCTCCGCCTACCAGTCATTCTTCATCATTCGAGAGATCGGGACGGCGGGCTGTCTTGGACAGTCTAGGTCGTCCCATTCAAGGTTTTGCGCAAGAGTGCTCACGTTGGCCGCGTTTGCCCCTGCCATCCGGGCCGACAATCGATAACCGTTCTGCCCAAGACTTGCCTTAGAACAGGATTCAAGTCTTTGGACGTAACCAAAAGCCTTCACCCACCACCGAACTCTCCCCACCCACCTCCCCAACCCACAATCTCCTCACGAGTGACCGTCCGGACTGTCACTCCATGCCCGAACAGCTCAGGCGCCGCTTTCGCCAACAAGGCAGCGAGTATGTGCTTACATGACGGTATCGAGCCTGTAGACCTACACGTAGCGACGCCGCCGAAACGCCAGTCCGTAATTTCTGCCGGCGTGGAGTAGTCGACTCCGGTGTTTAAGGAGAGGTTGTCCTCGTCATAGTCGTACTTGTCGTCATCATAAGTGGTAGTGTAATTCAAACCTTGAAACGCCGAGACATTGAACGCAGGACAACTGCAGTTCCAGCTGTCGAGGCGGACTTCGTAGAACATCGCGGCTGAGCTGGCGTGTTTGCGTGGATGATTTGCTGAGGCTAGGGAGGAGGATGATTGGATGTAGTAGACGTCCACTTCCAACTCTCCTTGGACTTCCGGGATTTCTGTCGTGGCATGGCGAGAAGGTGATGCGCTTGTATCGTCGTGCTGGAATGTCAACTTGGTGACGAGCCCGCGGTCGAGGAGGTCGAGTGCTGGGAGAAGTTCATGTGGGAAGAGGACGTGGAGAGTTAGAAAGAGGGAGCGGGCGCGGGCGGTGTCTTGTTCGGTGAGATTTTGGAGGGGTGTGATGTGTGTGGCTGGGGACTGAGTGTTTGATTGAGATGTGTTTGGATGTAGTGATGAGAGGGAATTGAAGATTGAGGTGAGCGTTGATGTGGATTGTTTGGAGGAAGTTGCGTTCATTGCACGGGAGGTGGATGTATGCTTGGGTTCTTGTAGTGTGCGAATCAATGCATTTCAGAGGTGAATCTTCAGGGGACTGGATCACTCAGATTGGAGGACGAGGCTCCCACTCGTATGTTTACTGAGGGTTATGTATGATCTGAATCGTGGATGGGGGAAGAATAGGTATGAGGTTGAAAGTGGGCCAATAAGATGTCAAGATGGATGGATTCCCAGCCTTGCCATACCACGATGTCAACTGCCGCTTATGAAGATGCTACACATGCCTTCAGCCTTGCCAACGAATTTTGCTCGACTTCATTACACTAATCACTCCCAAAGGTACTTGCGAGGCGTCCACCATCTGCACACTTCCGTACTTCTTGACAATCTGACCTCCATAGACCGCCAAAATCCATCTCCAGTATGGCTTCATGGACTTGAAGGACTGATGAATGCCGGAAGATGACGACCTCGACTCTCGAGCTTGAGAGGGCAAAGTGTCCAGCCACGATGTGATCTCGTTTGTCGTCTTGATCTCAAATTCCTCTGGTGTGATTAGAAGGAAATCGTATGCACGTCCAAGGTAAGCAGATCGCGCCTCTCGGTATCTCATGTATTCCTGTTTGGACATGAACTCATCCCCGATGTTGCCAATACCAGCGGTTTTGCGGGCCGTTCGAAGCTCAATGCTGGATTTTCGCTCGAAGGCCGCTTTCTTGGAGAGGTAGAGTACTTCATCCGCCGCAAGATCAGTGGCCAAGATATCCAGGGCTGACTTGCGCATACTCTCCCTCACTCCATATAGCGACACCACAGGATTGCGGAGTTCTAGACCGCCCATCTGGACGGGCCAATACCAAACTCCATCTGGAACGTCCCTCACATCAAACCTGTCCCTGGCCAATTTTGCAAGGTAGTCGGTGACCGACCCCTCGGGAAACATTGCCCGCTGGATTCGTGCAAATGTGTCGATCATGTCGTCAATGTGTTCTCGGCCGAAGGCAAATGAAGGCTTGCCAAAGTTGTTGCTGAAAAACCGAGCCAGGTAAGCATTGTAAGCCTGTATGTACGAGAAAATCGAGGTACGATGGGCCAACTGTCGTTGAAGTTCGGTAATGTGCTCATCAACCATAGTCTGATCAATAACGAACCGAGTTTTGGCGGCGTCTAGACGCAAGAAGCCCCATCTGACTTCACCCTTCGGTAATCGAGTCGTGTGAGTGAGGCCCTTTTCATCACCGTTCTCGATATCCGAATCACTTTCTGGTTGCGTGACGCTGTCTTGGTCAAAGATCACCGATCCAGTCTTGTCTTGGTTGAACTCGATCCCAAAGGTCGAGGCAAACTTGGTCATGGCCTCCCAGCCGCGCGTGCACAGACTTTTAGTGCCCCAAAACCAGAAGTCATCGTGTAGTCGGTACAGGTAGCTTTGAGTGGCTCTGTTGACCGCGAAGTCCATCACAAACAGCATGGCTTCACCAAAGACATCGCTGAGAGCATGAGACATCGGGACACCTCTCCGTCGGATTTGCACCTGCCCTTCCGGACCGTCCTGAATGAAGCGTGTCGGGGCTTGCAAGAACTTCCTGAAGAATTCTAGCCAGGTCTCAGATACTCCGAAGAATTCCAAGACGGTAAAAATCGTTTCATGCGGAAGTGACGGACCAAACCACTTGAAGTCGGAGCGGATGACTGCGTGAGGCACCCCAGGACGGAGGTGTCGAGCGATGAGAGCTTCGGTGATCAGCAGATGAAGAAGGCTTTGCTTTGTCTCGACTGGACTCTTGCGCGTCGAAGATGAGGCGTCGTCTTCTTCATCTCCATATGCACGTGTACCCTCCTCCTCAACCTCTGGCAGCTGCGTGAGAAAGTAGTCTCGCTTGTATTGCGAATGTCTCCGGGCTTCTACACTGTCACCAAGGCCCGTATCTCCGCCGAGGAAATAGACGCGCCGGTCCTGGTCGATCTTCGGAAGATTTTTGCCAGGCGTCTTCCAGGCAAAGGACCCAAAGAACCCTGTAAAGCAACTTTTGAAGTGGACAGCCCATTTCATTCCAATGGCATGCAATAACAGCGCGTCAAGGACATCCTCATCCATAAAGACTCTATATTTGCCATTCAATTGCCGACGTTGTTGCACCGAGATTGCTCCGTTCGTTGTCGACCACTGCCAATTCTCCAAGGATGCCACTCTCATGTTGAGCACGTCAGCTACTTCTTGAAGTACATCCTTATTGCTTCTGAATGATTTGAGGATGCTGGCCTTTTCCGCAGACAGAAGATCGGTCTGCAGGACACCTTGGATGACAGTCTTGAGATGAGCAGAGTCGAAGAGGGAGGCCTCGCGCCAAAGGGTATCGCAAATGGTTGTGGTTGCTTTTCTCATGACTTTGAACGGACCGCGTATGGAATCGTCCGTTTCGAACAGCTCTTGAAGGTACTTCTTGACGCGCGACTGGTCTACGTTGGATTGACTGAATACAATTGACTCCCACTCTGCCCGCTGCTCGTGCATTTCCTTTCGGCCAACAGACTCAAAGGAGGATCCCTCGATGGCCTCTTTGGCAGTTACTTGTGACTCTGGCTCTTCAGAGGCTGAGAGCCATTCAGTAACGAGCTCCGAGAAGAATTGAGCATGTTCATGCTGAACACTTTTGAGATCAAAGTGCTCCAGCAACTCATTCTGGATGCCCTGGACCAGGCTAGAAGCAAAAGCAGGATCCTTCTCGGCCTGTCGCAGCAATAACTGCTGGTTGCAACGTCTGTGGGAGTTGTTGGAGGAGTCGAATTTCTCGGACTTGGAGGAGTCGTCCTTGATGATTGGGATTCCAGCTTGTCGGCAGGCTCCGTGGAGCAAGGTCTTCGTACGTTTGAGATTATCCGTGCAGTGGTACGCTTCATCAAGAATCTGTTTCTTGCCCGTTTCGTACTGCTCCCGTTGTCGCTTGAGTTCTTGAATCTTGGTAGATGTCACGGAACGCAGGGTCTCCGGTAAAGCAGTGGAGGACACCATAGTGATTCAGAGATTGGTGTGAAAGCAGAGCTTGCGCGGCAAGGGAATAGTGGCACGAAAGGTTGACGGGGATGATGAACAGATGATGTGGGATTCGAATTGCTTCCGGGCGGAGTTTGAGTGTAATAGGTGGAAGGCAATGCTAAAGCAATGGAGACTTGTACCTTCACGTGTGACCTACTATGACTATATGCAACGGGGGAAGAGGAGGAGCTTTATAGTTCTTGCCTAGACAGCATGGAGAACAAATTGAAGTCAAGGGTGAGTCATACCTGTTGAAACGACGCCTGAATCGTGGTATGTGTGAGGATGTGACTCTCACATTGATGTGGCCGACAATTGAACCAAAGGCTGAGTGTAGAATCGAAGTTAAACGAGAGTAGAAAGGAAGGAGGAGTTGCCTGAGTCTGCCTGTTCTTGGTTATAGGTCAGATCCACCGCACCGCGTCTGTGCCTGGTTACGGTGACGCATATCGACCGTGTTTTGCAGTGGATGACTGACTTCGTTTATTGACCAGACGCTTTGGTTGTAGGCCACAATCCCGCAATGCGCGCCGGTGTCTTGTTGTAGAGGGCCACACCTTTCGCTTTGATTATGCGATTGCTAGCCTCCAGTCACCTCGACATCACATCGAGACACTGCTGAGCACGATGAGTCCCCACAATCAAACCCAATTCGAGCGCCCCTGCCCTCTACCATGGACGGAATCGAGCAAACACCTTCCAGTTCAAAGGTGATCATACAGTCCGTTGATCCCAACAACCTATACGATAGCCTCGAACCCCGCCTCGCCGCCAGAGCTCCCCTGCGAAACTTGCACTGGAAATCTCCAAACCGGCCTCTTCGGTCCATTCCCAGTCTGAACATATCGCTTCAGAAGGAGGACAAATCTACAGGATCTCAAGGCAATGCTCGCAGACATCAAATCCCAGGTTTGCGAGAAACACCGTATGTGAAGCTTTACATACTGCGTTGTGACGACAAGGAGACATACAAAGAGAAGGTCAGGAAAGAAGTGCGCCAATGGGTTAAGTCGCAAACACCAGCCGGGGACGGCAAGTCCTCGAATAGGACCCAAGAGGATCATGATGCTTTTGAATGGCTGATCCTGCACGTGGTGCTCCCAAACACTCCAGCAGCCAGTCAACCAAAGTCGTCGAAGCATATTTCTTTGGAAACGACAGATAGCACCGACAGTGTAAACAGCAAATCGAAATGGTCGGGTAAGAGCTCGTCTACCATATTCGACAAATTGAGAGCCGACTTCAGCAGTGGCTCCAAGTCGTCAATCAATCGTGTAGCTCAAGTTCGTCTTCTGGATCCGAGCGATAAAACAACTCCACTCACTCCCACTGAGATTGAGGAACAATGGCAAGACTTGACCGAAAGTCTGAAAGCTTGTATACTGCGTTCGTTCGATGCACGAGTGGCTCAGTATGAGACGGACATCCGGGAAAGACATAATCAACGAAACTTGCCTGGGTGGAATTTCTGCACATTTTTCGTTCTCAAAGAGGGTTTAGCCAAGGGCTTTGAAAGTGTAGGTCTCCTTGACGATGCATTGGCGGTCTACGACGAGCTATCGCTAGGCTTGGACAGCTTGGTGAATGAACAAGCTCAAGAAGGCGACCGTGACGATAGCGGTGCACTCCTCGATTTCTCAAGAGAATCCAAAAACCTTCTGCGTGCGGCATTAGGTTCCGAAAGTGCTCCAGTGCCACAGAAAGAACTCGAAACAAGTTTGGACCTTCCAAAGATTTTAATTGCCGACCGTGCCGACTTTCCTTTTGATGTCGAGAGGAAGA
The DNA here is from genome assembly GCA_000835395.1 of Exophiala sideris. NCBI lineage: Eukaryota > Fungi > Ascomycota > Eurotiomycetes > Chaetothyriales > Herpotrichiellaceae > Exophiala > Exophiala sideris. The sequence continues at coordinate 6,148,955 of KN846951.1, read as the reverse complement.
AGTATCTGAATCTGATCTTGTCCAATGATGTATCAGCCTTGGACCTGCGCATCTACCTCTTTACCCGCGAAATGGACATTCTGCTGAGGCAAGGGCGTCAAGAGCTTACGAAGTCCTCTGGAAAGACGACTTCCAGCGCCAATCTCAACGCTTTCGCGGATGTGACCGAGCGTGCCATAAGCTTCATCAACTTGGCAGCTCGTAGTTTGCGACTTGAACTTTATGGTGCGTGGGGAGGTCAAGAAGGGCTAACTTCAAGAGAATTACATACGCAGCGTACAGTGACGGGTAATATCGTCTCTACTTTTGAGTGGCGCGCTGCGATGCAGATCTTGAGTCAGGTGCTGCCAGTTCTGGGTCTAGATGTGGAATACGGCACGGAGTGGCTATCGCTCGATTCGGTTGAGCTTTCACGGATGCCTGGCAACAAGTCTAACGAATCTCCTGATGCTCGAAACCATCTCAACAGGATGTCATTGGCTCTGGATTCTGGCTCGCCTTCACGGGAGCGTTCCCATGGGCCTCACAAAAGAATCTCTGTTATTCCCGAAGAGGAGTCCCCACGACAGCTTAGTTTCACGCGCCCGGGGTCTGAACTATTGGCTTTATGGGTCTCCAAGCTTGCCATCCTTGCGCGGAATGCTATGGCGGATCTCGAAGCAGTACGGCCATGGCTCAATCAGATGAAACATGATGCATTGGACATCGATAGGCACACAGGGAGTACAGTACTCAATGGGCATGATGTCAACCACCGCGAAAACCATGAAGACGAAGATGATCAAACGGCTGAAACCCACCCAGATCTGCTGGCAGGCATCGGTTCAAGCACTCTGCAAACAGCTGCATCATCGAAGTCTGCTTCCCTGAACATGTATACAATGCTATCAATCTTGGCCTATCGCGTCATCGCAGGAAGCAGGAGCCATACGACTGCGCAACAGGTTCTGACCGACCTGGTGGAGTTGGAATATTCGCAAGGAAACTATACCCTCGCAGCTAGGTACTTGCATAGCATTCTGGGACAATTGCCGCAAGCCTCCTATCGTCCATCAGATGGCCATTTGCTGCTGATCTACGCTGATTGCCTGAAACATCTTGACAAACCAGGCGAGTACGCTCGTTGTCTCATTGCATGTCTGCAATGCGCTTCACAAGGCCGTTTTGGCTCAAGGCTACAAAAACTCCAACCTACATATCAGCTTTTTCAGGAACGACTTTTCGAAGTGGCGCATGCCATGAAAGCAATGACCTTTTCCCTGTCTACGTTATTCGACATTTCCAGCGTTGACAGCACCATCACTCAACGAGAAGGGAAAGATGGTTTCATGCTATCTTTCACCCTTCGAACGTCGTCTGGCACATCCACGCCTCCGATCAGCGACGCCAAATTACGCCTCACTTCACAGGATGGGAATGAACCACGTTTTATTTCTTTAAAGCTGTGCAAGGAAGTTTGCATAGAGCCAACTGGTACACAGGTTATGCTTGAAACAGCGGTGACAACGCATGGTTGGTATATTCCTGATGAGGTGGAAGTCAGCATTGGTAATCTGAGGCTTTTGCATCACTTTCGCGCCACTCATCACGACGACCCTACGCAGCTGGATGAGACACCAACTGATCGGTCGCCGGTTGTCCCAATACTCATCTATCCTTTCGATGGGAGCTTGGAGATCAAACTCAGCCACGCTCCAGTGATACATCTGGGTGAAACCCGGCGGTTTCTGATGCAGATCCTGCCCGGACGTAACAAGATCAGTCAAGGCAGAATACGGCTGAAGACCGCGACAGCTGGACTCAGGCTCAATATACATGAGACAAAGTCATTGGATGATGAACGAGCCGCAACATCGCTACGGACTGCACGGGAAGGTGATGCCCAGATAATCATTTTCGATGACCTGGAGGCCGATACTACGAGCCGGCTTGAGGTTCCATACACAATGGAAGTTCAATCAGAACCAGCCGTCACCATCCGAGTTGACGCCAATTACCAGACCGAACAAGGCACCTATACGCTGTATAACACGGCTATCGTCAGCGTGATTCTGCCGGTCGCGGTGACCGTGCAAGATATTTTCAGGAGCTCGTGTATGTACTCTTGGTTCAGCATCAGTCCATCCACACTTGTGCCTCTGCACCTCTTAGATTGCCAAATAGCCGAAAGTGCAGCATATGCGACCACTACCGGTGGTGAGTTTGGGGACGCGCAGGTAGTCTTTCCCAAGCAGCCTGCCACTTGGACTGTGCGACTCGTTCCAAAACTTGAAAGCTCAATTATTGCATCCCAAAGGATGACTCTTTGTGTCCACTTCCAATCCATGGATGATCTTATCCTGTCCACCCTCGAGGAGAACTTTACCTCGGAATTTATGAAGACACCTCATCGTTTCGCCACCAGATTGTTGCTACGCCACCTTTTGAAAACTGTCCGAACATCATGGACCGAGCAAGATTTGGAAGTGGCAGCTCTAACACAAGAAGTGGAAATCTGGAATATGGACGATATGAATTGGAACTCTGTGTTGTGTGCATTCGAACGAACTACCAGGACTTCCATCGAAGAATGGCTCAGCGACTGGCATTCGCAGACGTCGACAATCAAGTTCTCTGCCATTAAAACACCTCAACGGCAGCTCAGACTTCATGTTGACGTACCGTCTCACCCAGTTCTGGTCGCAGCATGCTTGGAAGTGAAGGGCTTGAATTTGGCAACACCCACAGCCACATTGGGACAACCTATCCTAGCTGATCTTACAATGAGTTTGGCAAACACAAGGGAAAAGAATGTGGAAGCATCTTTTGAGATAGCTACGTCGGAATCATGGTTGGTCGGAGGCAAACGTAAAGGAAACGTGAAATTGACAAGGGATCCTATTCGTATTCCCGTTATTTTATTTCCCCAACATCAAGCGCATGCGCTCTTGCCTTCTGTGTCGGTCAAGTGTCGAAAATATGGGCAAGGCACCGGCGATGAAGATGCGTGGACAGATGTCGCAAGTGACATCTACAACCCGATGCACGGTCGCAGCATTCTCATCAGCGCAGATACACAGAGTACCACGGTCGAGGTGTCTGGGAGACTGCCCGACGGAGGAACAGGACGTTTGGTAGCGAGTGCACGCCGTGAAGAATCTGGGTGAGGTTGTACCTCAAGAGCTGTGATCTTGAAGATCTCCATCCCCAGTCGAGATGGACATTTGTTACGTGCATGATCTGCAAGGATGAACCTTCAGCAGCACAGCCACAAACCAAGTGGCACGAAGATTGCCATTCGAGCTTCCAGAAGTCTTGCGAGCTTTCTTTTCTTCCTCCACAGGGGTCGCGGCACGAACCGAGCACCCTAGCCCTGTCAATCGATGTGGCCAGCCAAGCGGGCGGGCTGTCTCTGACGACATTTGGGCGGCAAGGGTGACCCTTAGCTCATTTTCTCGCCTTCCCCAACAAAATCGTTTTCGTGGGATCTCCGAACCCACCTTCGCGATATTTTCTGACTCGCAGAGCAATCCGTGCTGCTTATCGGAGCTGACCAGCATATAGCCCCTGTGCTGCGACCAGGGATGCTATTGAAGCATCTTCAGGTGACCGAGGTTCAGTCATCTGAGATCGTCCGTCAATATGGACATTGATACGCAGCATAAAAGCATGTGTTCTTTCAGCCTCAGCTTTTACGGATTGTGCACATGGCATCCAAACGATCTTCGATTGGTGACTGAAAGCCGTTCCGTCCAACGATTTGCGACGCAAGGGTTCAACATGTGCTCGATATGCTTGTTGTTACTCGCAGTCAGGCGACATTGACAAGATTATCTGATGCACAGCATTTGCAGGCTGCACATCTTATCTCTGAACGATGACACGGTTTCAGCGAGCACAATGGTCTCAATTAGGGCGACGAAGATGGACCGAGTCGAGGCTTGGCTGAAGCTGGAGAGAAGGACGAAAGCACCACAGGCGATGGTCCACAACGTCCACAGCGGCAACTTGTTCTTAACGTTGGCTTCTTTTGCGGAGCTGTGACCACCTCTTACACCGCTAGATGGCGAGTCTTTTGGGATCGCCGTCGATGCCTAGAAGTGGAAGCTCACCGTACAATAATGGATACCACAAGACTCCGTCCATACTCGTAGCTCGTATTCTGACCGCAAGAACATTGCTGAACCGCTGTTTGTGATGTTGCCTGACTGCACTGAGCAGATGATGTATGATACAACCTCAGGTGAGGAGTGTGAGGTATCGTGATAGGCATTCATACCATGAGATCTTAATCCTCTGTGTATTGAGCTTTCGGCCGTTATCGGCGAGTCCCAGGTATGGAGCAACATCACAGAGAGTGGTGGTCATGCTGATGATTATGTGTGCCCAGCCGAGGGACTTGTTCGGAGCCCGCTCCGTAGGAGTTAGTTGTTCAGCTCTCGGCAGCGCCTAGAATGACCCCTACTTAACGGTGATAGGCGGTCCCTGAATTTAGTCTGGGTGCCTTTTTCGGACTTTGTTGAGATTTCCCGCGGCGGTGGGTTTCCTATCGTCGCACCAAGATTTTTTCTTTGCTGCCCCTGGGCAGTGGGCAGGCGGGAAGTCCACCAGCAATAATGCGCCTCCACTAAAACATTCATCCCCAAGTAAGTTCGGTGAGAGCTGCCACCACCATCACCACCAAGACCACTATTCAATATTAACATTCCTTCCCGTATTTTTATCTTGCAGCTATTCTCTCCTTCACTTGTCTGCTGCTTGTGTTCTGTGTCTCTCACTGTTGTCTGAACGACTCTCCTTCACAAGTCAACAAGTTCCTCTTTCAATCCAGCACCTGACCTGCACTCCTTCAGGTCTGACTGTGTTGCCGCGTCCCAACAAATATCTCGGGACTACCACCTCACCGACACCTCACAACAGCTGCGTTCTCGGTCCTCTACATACCTCCAGGACCATGACCACCACCGCCCTGCCCAACGAGGCAGCCCTCCGCCGAATGGCCACCACGAATTCCACACCAGTCTCCTCAGCCAACATTTCTCCTCTGGATAGCCCGAGATCGTCTCCGTCTTCCACCTCATTGTCCTCTCTCGCCTCCGAAGATGCCACCGTCCAGAAGCAGGCTGGAGAAAAGAAGCAGCTAGTCGACACATATGGCAATCCTTTCGAGATTCCCGACTACACTATCAGCGACATCCACAAGGCCATTCCCAAGCACTGCTTTGAACGATCCGCTGCCACCGGTCTTTACTATGTTGCCCGAGATGTTGTTTCGCTAGCAACCACCTTCTACCTCTTCAATCGCTTCGTTACTCCCGAGAACATTCCCTCCACACCGCTAAGAGCTGGTCTTTGGTTTTTGTACACCGTGGTGCAGGGATTGTTTGGTACTGGTCTGTGGGTGTTGGCCCACGAATGTGGACATCAATCATTCTCTCCGAGCAAAGTCTTGAACGACACGGTCGGTTGGTTCTGCCACTCGGCCCTCTTGGTGCCATATTTCTCATGGAAGATCTCCCACGGCAAGCATCACAAGGCCACTGGTAATTTGGTACGGGACATGGTCTTTGTTCCATCAACGAGAGAAGAGTGGGCCACCAAGAGGGGATACCTACTCCATCAGCTGGACGAACTCACCGAGGAAACCCCTATTGCCACCCTCTTCCACTTGATCACTCAGCAAATTGGAGGCTGGCCCATGTACTTGTTCACCAACGTTACAGGCCACAACAAGCATGAGGGGCAGCGTGAAGGTCGCGGCGTGGGCAAGCACAATGGATTTGGTGGCGGTGTCAACCACTTTAACCCCAACAGCCCATTGTATGAGGCGAAGGACGCCAAGTTGATTGTCCTCAGTGACATCGGAATCTTGATTACCGCTAGCATCCTTTTCTTGGTTGGCAGAACTTACGGCTTCTCCAATTTGTTCGTGTGGTATCTTGCACCATATCTCTGGGTCAACCACTGGCTTGGTGAGTACTATCCTCCAGTATCTGTTTCTTTTCTCTTGCTGACTCTTTTATCAGTGGCCATCACCTTCCTACAACACACCGATCCATCTCTCCCTCACTACTCCGCAGACTCTTGGACATATACACGTGGTGCGGCTGCCACGATCGATCGCGAATTCGGTTTCATCGGACGACAGCTCCTTCACGGAATCGTTGAGACCCATGTTCTGCATCACTATGTCAGCACGATCCCTTTTTACCATGCCGACGAGGCCAGTGACGCTATCCGGAAGGTTATGGGTAATCACTACCGCAGTGACACCAAGGGCGGTTCTATCGGATTCCTGAAGAGCATGTATAGATCGATGAGATGGTGCGAGTGGGTGGAACCCATGGAGGGCGCTACCGGCGAGGACGCTGGTGTCATGTTCTTCCGCAACCGAAATGGTCTCGGTCTCCCTCCTGCGAAGGTTGGGAAGCCTGCGTCGTCATAAACTTGTCAATTGGATTGACATGTTTGCATCTTGCTGCGTCTTCGGTAGCAGAGTCCAGGAGTTCTGGTTTTCCAATTAGACACGTTCGTAGTCAGGGCAAAGAAAGAAAGCGCAAGACAGTAGACATCAATTTACGTGAATCAGGTACAAATAGACAAGATACCCTTTTAGCTTGATGCCGATATATATTCATCAAAATGCGTCTGCATCAACGGCAAGCCCGGAAGAGTGCCGTCCCACTCTTGTGTAATAATGGCATGGGTTATGCCTGGTGTTCGGGTACTCTATCCGCTCGTCTCAGGCGTGTATGTGCTGGCACCTTTGTTTCATGGCCAAATCAAGATCTTGAGATTCAGGAATAGAATACCTGACTCGACGTGCGGAGGAGCTTCACTACTGTGACAACCTGGCTCTGCCTCATTTGTTCGCAAGTTGATACTGGTCTGGGGAAACATCAAGCAGTACGGCCGGAACAGGTTGTGACTGAAGTTATTTGTACTTACTTTTTACAAACGGCCCAACTCTCCCCCGCGTTTTTGGCCCTTTGTCTACGGCCTTAATACTCTTACCTGGCTTGCGTACGCTACAATACAGGCCGACCACTACAATCCTCTTCTCACGGTACTCGCGGCTGGTGTGAGTGACCATGCGTTACTCGTCGTATCCCCCTGCTTTCTCCTGCGCTATTTCGTGCTTAAGCATATCTTACTCATGGCCGGAGCACAGCCTTGCGCGCTTCGGGTGCTAGATTGCCCCGTCAAGCACCGGTAGGTTATGGATCATGGTAGGTGCCTACTTCAAGACTTCAATATGTATAAGAAAGCGATGAGTTCTTCTGTGCAAAGGCTGGTCTACACATCAGCGCCCGTACCGAAGTCTACTATAAGACAACAACATCGATCGAGCCTTACTATACAATATACAATCATCATCACAGACAATGGCCTTCCGCAGCTATCTTTCTCCATCGACCGAGAAACCCAGGGCACAGGTCAACAGGCTAAAACCATCCCAGCAAATTGTTAATGTAAGTGTATATCAGCCCGGTGCGTCCTTGTAAGGGATGCTAACTTTGCCAACAGGGTCTTCGCCAGCATTTCTCCCTCTCAACATGGCTACTCATAGGGGCACTCCTCCAGTCACTAGTGCTGTTCATCATCCCTCGCTTCTACGCCATGCTCCCAGCGATACTCATCCTCGGTGCACGCCTGGCAGACAGTCTAGCCATCACCTACGGCTGGAAAAAGAACCATTACCTCGACGAAGCCATCCTGCACCGCGTGTCGCCCCAGATCCCAGATGAAGACAGCAACTTCCACCAGGAACCAGCGGAGGAGAAGGTTGTCGCTTTCATGCTCGGCGCCAAAGTCAATCATCCCCTGGGGCTCTTCGCCCCGAATGTCAAACAAGTCGGCGACGGCTTGCAGGAGATGTTCAAGGATCTCGAGGCCAACGCCCCCGAAAACGGCTTCTTGGGGGCCTCTGTGTGGAACAGTACCGACAAGAACGGCGCCACTGAACTCCTATACCCCTCGTACTGGCGATCCACCAAGGATCTGCACGACTTTGCCTACGGACCCGTCCACATGAAGACTTGGGATTGGTGGAACAAGACGATCAAGCAGAATGACCACATCGGGATTTTGCACGAGATTTTCGAGGTCGACCGCAAGTCTTGGGAGGCTATTTATGTCAATTTCCAGCCGACCTTGCTCGGTGCGACGACTTATCTCAGGAAGGGGGATAAGATGATCGGTGGGACAGTCGATGACCAGTGGATCTCACCCCTTGTTGACGCGAGGAGTGGGAAGCTGAGAAGCAGCGCGGGTAGACTGGGGCGGGATCCTAATGAGCTGTATGACAAGCATAAGTTGGCTCCGGGTGGGAGTTATGAGTAATGGGAGCGACGGTAGCTAAAGGATATACCTGATTTTGCATAGCGATGGTGTGCCGGTTTTATTGTGCGCCTTGCGGCGAATGCATTTTCATGTACTTTCGGCGGAGAAGGTCTGGAATGTATAACTGTGGTACAATTACCATGGTACAGAATTCTTCCCCAGTGCAGATTCGCCACCTAGACTACCGTCGGGTACAGAATACAGAATCCTCAAGGTACAGAATCGTAGATTCGCCACCTAGACTACCGTCAGGTACAGAATACAGAAGTTCTCGCGGTACAGAATTGTGATAGTTGTTCCCTCAATTCATTGACAACGACATCGGAATGACAGCCTCGCTTATTAAACTCAGCTCATGTGACTCAGCCTTGTCGTCGCGTCACCTTCCTCACAACCGGATATTCTCAGAAATCAACCTCTAAATTGCCTCGGCACTTTTGCTTCGATCTCACATCCATTCGTCCAACGACTCTTCTCATGGGTCGCTTTCCATTCCATTACTATCTTCCCCACAATATCAACCCCGGCAGTTACGACGAGTGATATCAACCTGTATACTCACGACAGGAGAGGTGAGAGGTAGACTCAGCAGGCCACCCGCAAAATCTGTATCTTGTGAGCGATTGGCCACTGATAGTCGCTTACGTTCCATCCACTCAATGTCACCCTTTACTCGTTTCGCCTCTTGTTCTTGTTCTTGTTCAGCCTACAGGTAAGTACTGTGGGAACGGCGTATTACCTCGGCCTGACCTCGATATTGAACATCGCTGCCATCATCACTATCATAACTCACACCAGCATTATCCAGCTACCAATTTGTCTTTCTTCCCTATCTTTAGACTCTTTCGTACAGTTGGCGTTGACAGACTTGACCACTTTGCCCTTGACATCACAGACACCAGGACCGGCAAATATACTATCTACTCACACTCGCGCTCCATTCTCTCGTGTCCCACCATGCCGAAATCGCGCTGGAGCACCCCCATCCCAGACTGCTCTCTGCCGACATTCCTCTTCACATCACCAACTCACCCGTTAGGTTCCAAACGGGCGTTTTCCGAAGCAGCTCGTCCAGACACACACTTCCTCACTCGTGATCAGTTCCGGCTCTGGGCACAGCGTTTTGCCCTGGGCCTCCAGCGGTCCAAGCACTTCAAAAAAGGTGACCGAATCTTGTTATTCAGCGGCAATGACCTCTTCGTGCCCGTCGTCTTCATGGGCGTATTATGCGCAGGCGGTATCTTCAGCGGCGCCAACCCGACGTTCGTCGCCCGAGAACTCGCTCACCAATTGCGAGACAGTGGCGCAACATACCTCCTCTGCGCTGATGGATCCATCGACACGGGCATCGAAGCCGCCAAGTTAGCAGGCCTCGACCCGTCAGAACATGTCTTCGTATACAACGCCAAAATCTACGACGGCCATTCGGAAGGCGTGAAAGGCTGTCGGTACTGGAGTGACCTCGTCGCCCCAGCCGAAGACGCCAAGTCGTTCCAGTGGGACGATCTGACGGGTCCGGGCGAAAACAACACGACGCTCGCCCTGAATTACAGCTCCGGCACGACCGGCGTGCCCAAGGGTGTCGAGATCACGCACAAGAACTACGTCTCCAACACACTGCAGGTCGCGCACATCTCTAAGCTACAGCCAGACTACGAGGCAAGAAACGCGAGGTCCTCGTGGCTGTGTTTTCTGCCGTTGTACCATGCCTACGGCCAGACGTACTACGTCGCCAATGGATTTCACCGCGGGATCCCGGTGTACGTTATGCCCAAGTTCGACTTTCTTCAACTCCTGGAATACTCCCAGAAATACAGGGTTACTGATCTGACGTTGGTTCCGCCCATTGCCGTGTTGTTCGCCAAGCACCCGGCCGTGGAGAATTATGATTTAAGTGCAGTCGAGCGCATTGGATGCGGCGCCGCGCCGTTGGGCAGGGACGTTTCGGTTCAAATTGAGAAGCGCATTGGCAGGGGATTGAATATGAAGCAGGGATGGGGTATGACTGAGTAAGTACCACTGAACTCCAAGATTGTCAGAGACTTTCGATGAGGGGGATACTCCGGTTGCCATACTGACTTTGTTTTCAAGGTGCACATGCTCATTACTAGGATGGGACTACGACGCCATCTCGACGTCCGCCGCCGTCGGCGAACCCATCGCTAACTGCGAAGCCAAAATCATGAGCGAAGATGGCACCCAGGAAATCACGACCCGGGGGCCCAGCTCCGTCGGCGAGTTATGGTGTCGCGGCCCCAACGTAATGAAAGGGTACTGGCGCAATCCGAAAGCCACAGCCGAGACACTCACGCCCGACGGATGGCTCAAGACAGGCGATATAGCGTACTTGGATGAGCAGGGCATGTTTTTCATCGTCGATCGTAAAAAGGAACTTATCAAAGTGAAAGGCAATCAGGTTGCGCCTGCGGAGTTGGAGGCGTTGTTGCTTGAGCATCCTGGTATCCTGGACGCGGCGGTCATTGGTATGCCGACTGAAGATGGTGATGAGAAGCCCCGTGCTTTCATTGTCAAGCAGGGTGGTGCCAATTTGACTGAGGATGAGGTCAAGAGATTTATTGACCAGAAGGTCACTAGGTATAAGCGGTTGGCGGGTGGGGTTGAGTTTGTGGATGTTATTCCGAAGAATCCTTCGGGGAAGATTTTGAGGAGGCAGTTGAGGGATGTCACGAGGGAGAGGATGAGGAGGGAGGGTGCGAGGCTGTAGTCGCTGCGACGTTTGGACGATGATGACATGCTAGTCGTACAAGGATAAAGGTAGGGCGTGACTGTCGCTCTCCCGGTGAAACCCTGATAGCATAACAGAAAAGCGCTTCGTCTCTGCGTATGCAGGTAAGCATAGGCCTGCTGCCATGAAGGTGTGGCGGAGATCTAGGAGAAACATCACAGGTCATCTAAGGCAAAGATTTGTAGCCCGGGCTGGGTAATTGCGATGTCGATAAAATCCAATTGGTGATATCACGATCGCAATTTGATGTGATACCGCAAATCTGCGAATCCTTGTCAAAATGATAGTTTACCAGGTACCGGACGAAAATTCCATGACTAGAAGACAAACAGCAACCAAAAAACTCCCCTAAAACCATAACGCCTTGATACCACAGCAACCCATCCCTCACACCGTCTGAGCCCGGGTCCAACTCTGGGTCTGATTCTCCTTCCCCTCGCTAGCCTCTCTCGCATGCGAGTAAGTGCCAGTCCTGTCGCCAACCTCCAAACCAATCCAATTGCCCTTGCTGTCCTTCACCATCCTGGCAAAAACTTGGTTTGCAACCTCGTCCATCTCATCATTATTGTCTAGCTCAATCACTCCAAGAGCGGCAGCCTCTCTCCCAAGATCCGCCTTATCCACACCCCATGTCATGATGGCGAGAGTACTGCTCTTCCAGGCAGGCACTTTGCGCTTCGTCGTGACGACCAGGACCGCTAGGGAAACAACCCAAGTAGCTCCTTCTACCACAGCAGGCAACAGCAACCATGCCCATCGCACCTTTATGTATGTCTCGGTGTACAGTTCAATCCCATTAGCAACAAGTCCGGACGATAAGCGAACCTGATTTCCCATCGCCGTTGCCAGATTGGTGATAGCTTGGCTCAAATTCAAGGCAAAATTTGTGTCCATAGCCGTGAGTATGTCTGGAGAAGTCCCCGTAGGCGACGATTCACCAACATCTGTCGTCACTGAACCGGTCAGAACCTCGGATAAATAAGTACTCAGTGCGACTCTGGGTAGTCCACCCCACGAGTACGTTCTGGGTGCATCAGGTCCGAGTGTGGAAAGTGTGTCGTTATCAAGGGTGAAGACTACGTCCGTCACTGACATGTAGCTGCCATTCACCTGATAATCGGGTAATAAAGTGTCCGTGATATTCTCCTCAAATTGACCGGAAGATACATTGGCAGTTAAAATCTTCACGCAAGGATATATTATGCAGTCAAAAGCGTTGTAAGAGCCTTCGAGCTCTGGGAGCTCGATGATCCCAGAAAATGTGTAGGCAAATTGCGTTATGTTAGCAAGTCGATCGGTGGCGAGATGAGAGGTGGTATTCATTGCAGTCCCCGCGATGTCACCCGCCGCATAGAGGCCATTGGGGAGCTGGAAGGCGCATGGAGGTTCGGCGTCGTTAGAGTAAGTAGCACAACTGTTCTGTATGACGTCTGTGATGTTGACGCACTGGGAGCACATTGAGAGAGTTGCGTATGGCGGAAATGTGCAATTGCTTGTTGGGCATTGTGCTGCAATCGAGTTTGGAGTCGTCGAAACATTGTTATAGAAGAAGGCATCGTATATGGCTGCTTTCATAGGCAGCGCGGGGACCTGCTCTTGTGTGCCCCCATATGCCACGCTAGTATAGTTCGTCGAGATTGGTACAGTGGATGTGAGACCCCTAGGAGTAGATCGAGATTGAAATTCGACTGCTTGTTGCACGAAGGGCTCCAAGGCAAAGGCGGCAATGATCACAATTGCAGCTGCTAATGCCAGATCTGGACGACGGAAAGACGTGGCGAGCTTCAAAGCACCCAATGGTCCCCTCGAGGCAGCATCGAGGGATTGGAAGTCGGCAAGTTTGAGGGGACGTCCGCTCCTAGTGTAAATGTTCCATTTCGATTGTGAAAGAGCAGCTGTAATTGACGTAGCCAACGCAGATTTGCAGATGATTGCTAGAAATGAGATGACGGTGTTGAACTGAAGAGTGTGTGTCCATGTTTGTAGAGGCTGTCCGTCATACTTCTTGAGCACATAAACCACAGCAGTAAGCGAAATTGCTGAGAGAACGAGGGATGCAATCTCGAGAATCCACGCATCGTTGACTTGTCGAGTGATCAATGCCCATCTTGACAGTCCTCCTGCGTCCTGCTTTGCTCTTGACTTGTCGCTGACGGGTTCGAGCTCTCGAGTTCTGGCCATAGTACGATGGATGTCAGCACTGAGTCAAATTATGACAATGGTAGATGCAAGTAGAATAAGGAATCAGAAGCTTGGGGAAACAACTAAATAGCAATTCACGACCTCAGGTTGAGAGAAAAGCGGTGATTTTCATGGATGGTTGATTCAGCCTTGCTATGCTGGAAAGAGGTGTGGGTAGCAAGTAAGGGGCAGACACTTTCCGCCAGGCACAGTACCGGAAGGTAACCAATTACTCTTCATGCTATCGATCAGGAGTTATTATTGGAGGGAGGGCGCATTTTGTGGCTGCATACTCTGTCCCACGGAGGGTTCGGTTGCATGGTTGATATGTCGCCAGATTTGTGGCTTGGTCCCAGACATGGAATGTGGCAAGATGGATTACCATCTATTGAGGGTTTGGCCTACTTGGATTCAAGTTCCAACCGGCCAGCCATATTGAACGCAAGGCTGAGTTTCGACTTTTGATACGAGGTCGCGCTTCCAATTAGGCCGTTTCCAGACTTGTGGTTATTGAGTCCTTATGAGGTAAGCCTCTTTCGAGCCAGAACGACACATGGGTGTATATCAGGCAAAAAGCCTGGACACGCGTGAACGTCTATTCCCGCGCTATGGGATAGAGAACCAGCGTAAGGTCAGCCAAAGCAAATCCGCATCTGAAGCGAATTTCGAGACTCTGCTGCAGCCTTATCGTCCACTATTTGGCCCCACCAAACATGTTGGGGGCCGTGGGCCATTTGAGCTGTCCAGACCTCTTCCAGCAGGGGGATCATGCCGCCGAACATGTGGTAACGAGTCCGTTCGTTCCACGTAGAGCAGAGCGCTCGTATCCTATTTTGGGCGGAGAAATCGGCCATTTCGGAACCAGCGAAGAAAAGTGGCAACAAAGCCTGTCTGGCAACGAAATGATCGTCGCGACATGCACAAGCATGATCCAAAATCGCTCTGGCGCGGCTGACTACGCGCACTGGAGGTGTGTCGCCCGATTTCCACCGGAATACGCGGTAGATGTAGAGGAGAAGTCCATTTCGCCAGGCCTCGGAACAATGCATACAATCCATATCCTGATGCATACTCTCTTCATCATCAAATGCTGTGTCGGAGCGGGTGTGGCTCCAGGCTTCGAGCGATTGCTCGATCTCTGAAATGAGGCTGCCGTCGAATACCACCCAGCGCATTGACGCCGTTTTCTGCTTTTCAGCCGCCAAATGTGCCAGTTGGACGAGTGGGACAGCCAGGCTCTGGGGACAGCCACATAGCCCGAAAAACGTCCAGAATTGGTCGTCGCAGCACGCCAGAACCGACTCGAAATATTCGTACGGAAAGATGCATGGCGTTCTGTTGACCAAGCTTATGACGGCATCCCACCATGTGAGAAGCGCCACCTGAACTACCGTCCTAGGATTCCTAGTCCATACTTCTATGCCGCCACCAAGTTCCAGAATGCTGTAGGCACCACTAAGGTGTGCCGTCCAGCTTCCAAAGAGGGAATAGGCTTCATCCAACGAGAACAGGATCACTATCGTGTCGAGTAACGACGAGCTCAATTTGGAGACATTGTCGCTGTTGAGAGCCTGACGGAACAATTGAAGCGCGGTTCGACCATGATCGAGTACCGTTTCCGAAAGCTGATTTCCCTTGTTAGTCAGAGACGAATTGTTGGTATGATGACATGACAAGGCTAGCACAGCGTGCAGAAGGTAGCCAGGCTTTAGTGAGGCATCCGTGCGGTAGCGGAAAGGATTCATGGGCAAGTCCAATGTCAATGGGATGACACAGAACTCGTTGTTATCTGGCTTTTGTCAGCCTGGCTCGAGTCGATATAGTCAAAATATACCCACATCTTTCAAAAATAGGTTCCAGACGCTCAAAAGGTGAGTTGTACAGCACGCTAGGTGGAATTGTGTGAAGGAAATGGTATGATAACGACCGTAGGTCTCTGTACGACGAAGTGGATAGCCCTGCTGGACTCAACGCTCCATCAAACCCGTCGAAGTCATCTGAGGATTCATTCTGCATGTACTGATAGGTCAAGTGCTTGTTGGATGGTGTGGTCCTTTGGCTCTTATCTTCCACAATGTTGATGCGATCAGGTCGAGATTCTGTGCCCGCGTCGGTGCCGTTGAACAACAAAGGTATCTCTTCCGTATCGAATAACAACGATTCGTCGAGGATCGATAGGTCTGCATCGCCGGTCTCGGTATGGTCTTGAGGCGTTCCCTCTTCAACCGGGCCTGCCCAACTTTCAATCAGATTCGGGTCGCAGTATGAATGACCAAAGGGAGGAGAGACTGACTCGGACATAGGGGGACAGTGCCGGTCGTCAATGGCACGTTGTGCTCTGCACCGTGGGCAACATGTATAGGTGTGGGAGAGGACGTCGAGGAGCCTTTGGGTTCGGTCAAGTCTGAGGGATATTCGGTGATAAACTCGAGTTGACGTGGGCGTGACGAGTCTCCAGAGCCTTCCCAACGAGACCGGCGCACGATGGACTTCTTGAAGGGCTTCCTGTGCGTAGAGAAACCTGGCTGCCAGGATAGTTGCATAGCAAACCCTCCGCAGATGTTGCCCGACCTCTGACAATTATTGCAGCCAGGCCGTGCTCTGTCGCACTTCTGTTGCCGGGCCACACAGGTATGACAATCACTTCTGCCATATCTTGACGAGCGAGCTTTGCGGGAGGTTGAAGAACCATGGTCCATCACGGCGTCAAAAAGCGCAGCTACGTAGAGAGGGGGTGATAGCGAATCTCGGTCTACTTTAGGTATTGGGCGCCTGTGGTCTGGGCAAAGTGCGGGCTAGCAGGCGCCACGCAGATTAGATGCGGGGGCCGAATGGGCCGGCCAAAGAGTGGTGCGTAACTGGCTTAATGGGTGCTCAGGTGCCCTTATCAGCACCCCAAAGTTTGAATTACTGTGCCTTAGATTGGATCGGCGCACGAATATCGAACTTAAAGCAGCCCTCTATCTTAAAACCCATGTTATACGATATAAGAGAGGATTTCAGAAGAATTACTCTGCCGATATAACGTCCAGGACGCCAATCAATCCCCCTTGACCGGCTTGTGGCCGTGTTCATGGACCGTGTCTTCGACCTCGACCCCAGAAATCGTCGTTGTAAGATCGCGCTGTTCATGATGGAGAATCTCGCGATGAATTTGATCCTGTAATTGGACGTTCACCTTGGGGCCTTTGTACACATGTCGCTGCCACAGGTACCAGGCTATGAGCACGTAGGCACCAATACCAACCATTACAACACTTTAGACACGTTAGCTGATCGACTCTGAGCTGAGACGACAAAACGACTACTCACCTCACCCAATTCATGTTGGTCGTTGTAACAGGCCTTGTGACTGGGATGCAAGCTACCACGTCCAGAAAGACGCACCAAACACATGCAACTACGTTGACGACGATACCCCATCTTCCTAGGTTGAGATGCCTCTCGGGAAGAACTGCAGCACGTCCTCTCCAAGCAAGGATGCCTTGAGGAATCACATAGGAGGTCATCATAAAGACGATATTTGCGCCCACCATGGATGCAAAAGCCGTTGATGATCCTAGGAAAATGAGGCCGTACAACTATGGTTCCGTCAGCGTCGAGGACTGGAAGTCAGCTACATGAATATACTCACCATGGTGACCATAGCGGAAAGAACAGCAGCGTTCAGTGGCATCTGGAAGCGAGGAGATACCTGGGACCACCAGCGAGATCCAGGGAATGCATTGTCTCGCGATGCTGCCCAGATCTGACGACTGGAACCGGCGATATTGGCAGTTGCGCAGCCAAACAAACAGAATGCGAAGGCCGCCAG
Organism: Exophiala sideris; assembly: GCA_000835395.1. NCBI lineage: Eukaryota > Fungi > Ascomycota > Eurotiomycetes > Chaetothyriales > Herpotrichiellaceae > Exophiala > Exophiala sideris. Next base: position 6,131,892 of record KN846951.1, on the reverse strand, counting down.
TAGCGCAATTGTTGCAGCCTTGCTCCCGGTGGCTTGATAGTAAATCTCGATCAAGGGCATTCCACTCGGCGGAGAAATGACTCGTTCGACATCAACAATGACAAACAAGCAAGCAAGTGCGAATGGCCAAGCTGCAGTAGATGTCAACCATTTCAATTGTCAATCAGAGCAGGGTTGACTTACTTGTGATCAGCCCGATGAAGACCGGCATGACCTTTGCTTCTCAGTGATCAATACTTAGAGAGGTAAGAGCGCACTTACGATAACTTTGGGGACGTTGACCATAGGGTTTGGTATTTCTTCGGCCAAATGAGCGCCTGCATCAGTACCCATAAATCCGTACGCGTTATTCAAGAGACATAAGATAAAAAGAAGCCCTTTATTGTCCCATCCGGTGGAATTGGTGGTATCTCCAAACACCCAAGATGCTCTCTGGAAATTGGGAGCGGCACACGCCAGGATCGTGATGATAGTTGCCACAAGCGTTGCAATGGAGAAGTATACTACAACAGATCAGCACAGCCATCCTTCTTGATCAGAGATTCCGACTGACGAATGAATTTGGAAAACAGCGGTACAAAGCGGCTGCCCACGATATTGATTGCTGCTGCCAGCCAAAGGATCGCAGCATAGATAAGATACTGATGCCATGGTTGAATTGTGTAGCTGGGACTAGTTATCTTGACCATGGCCAAGATCATGGCCGCTATAAAATTGGCCACACTGGCATTCCCAAGCCACCAGCCAGCTGTGCTGACGCAGGCAGACCTAAAGGGTAATCAGTAAAATCGTTCACAAGGTGCAAATATACTGACACATAAGAAGCGAACGGCGCCCATGCTGGCGCTGCAACGCGAAATGACCAGTAATACTGTGCTCCTGAGTTTGGATAAGCAGAAGACAGCTCTGCCATGCCCAAGGAAACGATCCAACTCATTGTGGCCGCAATGATGAGTGTCCAAAGGACTCCGGAGGCAGAAAACTCGGCGAGGCCGGTACCGATGGCACTTCCAAAGCCATTCCAGCTAGCTGTAAGGGCGAAAGAGAGCGAGAGGAGTGACAATAACGAAAATCTTCGGGGCATTGCCCGCTGGTAGCCTTGGGCTTCGAGCTCAAGATCATCTGCATTGCTTTCTCTTCGGTCTTTGCCTTTGTCCATGGTGACTGCTGCTGGTGCTTCGATATGGAGGATTGTATGCCACGTGGACTGAAAGATGTACCTGCTTGGGGTACCAGAAATTCTGACTCCGCAACTTCTTAGCACAGTTGATGGGCCCCAGCGCAATTAAGAAACCCTGTGAAGAGTCCATTGATAGTAGAGGCTTCATCATGGCAAGGGGCAGAATTAGTGCTCGAGGAACTGACAACATCAGTGCGAACGACAAGAATTCAATTCAGGAGACTTACCCAGGAGGGCAATGTCCCAAAATGGTAAGCGTACGAATGCAGTAAGGTTGGGTGCTTATCTGTGGAGTTCGAAGTCTTGTCAAGTGGATCAGACAAGCCAGAGAATGGTTAGGCCATTATGAATGCGCACTATCCACCACGAGAATCACAACGGGAGTAAACGTCTGTTCAGGGAAAGATTCCTGGGATCGTGTTTTCCAACAACAATGGCCTCCACGGACGTGGAAACCATCCCGACTATCGTTCTGCTCTATCCACCAAGTTTCATTTCGTTTCGCGCTGTGGCAGACTGCGATTATGTATCCATTCAGACCCATATTGAACCAACGCCGAACACACACTATAGCGATGACATCGGAATATCCTCTCACTCTTTGGCATTGTGTGACAATCTCGTCACGGGCTTCTATAGTCTGCCTCTCTGCCTCCCTGAGCCTTATGAGTTCTGACCAGCCTATTCTTTAGTAAGAGGAGATAAACAGCAACAGTCCGTCACAGCCGATCTTCGATGCCAAAGAAGATTCAGAACTCATGGAAGACGCACAGTCTCCGGATACGGTGCCTCAAGACATGCGCTATTCTCGCAGCAATCATCCTTATTTATCAGTTTCTAGCTGGAGGAAGCAATCCCAGCAATTATGTGACAGTTAAGTCGGACCAAATCACCGCCCAGCCATCAACGACACAATGTACCGGGCCATACGATTCAACAAAGCCTGCGATACAGTACACGATTATGATCGATGCAGGAAGCACGGGGAGTAGAGTCCATGTGTACAAGTTCAACAATTGTGGACCAACACCGGAGTTGGAAAAGGAATATTTCAAGATGACGGAGAAAACTCCAGGAGGCTCTGGCTTGAGTTCCTACACAGATCCAAACCAGGCTGCGAGAAGTCTCGATCCACTTCTACTGTTTGCACAATCTTCCGTACCGAAACAATTCCAATCATGCACACCTATCGCCGTGAAAGCAACAGCAGGACTGCGGCTCCTTGGCGATGAACTAAGTCTAAAGATCCTTGAAGCCGTTCGAACACGTCTAGAGACGCAGTTCCCCTTTCCAGTGGTGTCTCGCGACAACGGCGGCGTGGAGATTATGAAAGGTGAAGACGAAGGTGTCTTTGCCTGGATAACAACAAACTACCTCCTGGGCAAGATTGGTGGTACAAGAGACGCATCTACTGTTGCAGTATTCGATCTAGGTGGTGGCTCGTCCCAAGTGGTCTTTGAGCCAAATTATGATACGAGTGGAGGGGGCGTAAATGCTGGGGCCACAGAAGGCCACCAATTGACAATCGGGGGCCAAGAGTATCACCTATATCAGCACTCTCACCTGGGTTATGGACTGATGTCTGCACGGAAAGCAATACATCGACTAGTGCTCGACCACGCTTATAAGGAAGCCGCCATTTCCGACGAGTTGTGGCTATCACAACCAGTCCCAAATCCATGTATGCCGCCACAAACTCGGACCAGGGTCACCGTACAGATGCCCCCCGACCATGATCTAGAAGGCGAACACCATATAACAATGGAAGGTCCCGCCGATGCCGACTTTGCACATTGTCGAGCACTGGCTGAAGCAATCTTGGGGAAAGACAAACCCTGCCCAACATCGCCCTGCTCGATTAACGGCGTATATCAACCGTCTCTTGAGGAAACTTTCTCCGGAGACGTATACATCTTCTCATACTTCTATGACCGTACGCATGAGCTAGGTATGCCAGACTCTTTTACACTGAGTGACCTCTTGGAGCTCACTTCAAAAGTCTGCGCTGGTGAGAAGGTGTGGAGATCAGCATTTGGTCATATCAAAGGTGCGTTGCAGAGCTTGAGAGAGATGCCGGAGTGGTGTCTTGATCTGCAATTCATGTCGGCATTACTACATCAGGGCTACGGGATGCCAACTGGCCAGAAAGTTACAATTGCGAGCAAGATCAAGGGGAATGAGATTGGGTGGTGCCTTGGGGCCAGCTTGCCGTTGTTAGAAAAGCAAAGTGGTTGGCAATGCAGGATAGCAGATTACGACTAGTGTGATGTAGTGTAAAGTTGTACAGATGATCGGGTTCGAGTGGCAACCTTGTCTATGCCTTCTGTGATGGCCTTGTTCGTGAATGTGACCCAGCATATCACTATCTTCCCCAGTGGCTTGATATTCTTATCATTCACACCAGAACCCATAAAACGCGGAGACGAGGGAACGACCGCATTAGGTACGCGGCAACTGCATGTAAGAAGTTGCTCAAATCTTGTTCCTCTTTGATTTCCCTTTTCGAGTCGATTTCCCTTTTTGACTGATATCCGCTCTGAGATGTGATGAGCCGCATTCGAAAATGGGCTCTCCAGAAGACTCGATGGCTTCTCCACTTATGCAACACAAACATCTCTCGTCTACTTCAGGCAATGTGGTCCTAATCCAAGGTCGTCGAAAGCTTCCCATCAGAGACACAGATTGCCGGATTGCTCTCACACAGCCAATGACTGCAAATGTGGCAAACTGTCAAGGAAACTATTGTTCCTGACTTGGTGTTGTTCTAAGGAAAGGTCTTACGTCTGAACTGGGTGCCATGCGTGGTACTCGAATGCAGATCGCCACCATCAGATATACATACGGATAGGTTAACAAGGCAGAATCACATCACCTCTCCAGGACTGCGCGACACTAAGACTCGTTCTCGTCCTTGTGCACCATCGTCGAAGAACAACCAGTGACAATATTGATTCTAAATATGAACGAATCGAAGCCGAGTACGAATGGCCCTAAATTGGCCAGCTACGATGTGGTCATTGTGGGAGCCGGCTTCAGTGGTATCGCCATGCTATATCGCTTGCGGAAATTAGGCCTCAGTGTCAGGATCTTCGAATCGGGCGATGACTTCGGAGGAGTCTGGCATTGGAATCGGTACCCAGGGGCGCGTGTTGATTCAGAGTGGCCGTACTACCAACTGAACATCCCAGAGGTCTATCAAGACTGGAATTGGAGCGAGAAGTTTCCGGGCTTCGAAGAATTACAACGCTATTTCGCCCATGTGGACAAGGTATTAGACCTGCGGAGAGACGTCACTTTCCAGGCTCATGTCAACGACGTTCAGTGGGATGGCAGCAAATGGACTGTCCGAACCCAAGCTGGACATGCTGCCAAGTGCAAGTATGTTGTTCTGTGCACCGGATTACTACATCGAGCATATACGCCGGACTTCCCGGGTATCGACAGCTACAAGGGTGCTCTGTATCATACTGCAGACTGGCCTCAGCAGGCCAGTTTCAGTGGAAAGAAGGTTGCCGTCATCGGAGCCGGGGCAACTGCCGTTCAGGTGGTGCAAGAATTGGCCAAACAGGCACAACATCTAACGGTATTCATGCGCAGGCCAAGTATATGTCTTCCTATGAAACAGCGACGACTTGACGACCTCGAGCAGACTGGATGGAAGACGTACTTCGGTGCACTCTTCGTTGAAGGGCGAAAAAGTGCAACAGGGTTCCCCGGACGTCAATCACCTCATGGAGCTATCGATGTTTCCGCTGAGGAGAGGGAGAAGTTCCTCGAAGTTTTGTGGAGACGAGAATCATTCAATTTCAATATGTTCAACTACAACGATATCTTAGTGAATAAGGAATCGAACAGGCTGATATATGACTTTTGGGTCAAAAAGACGGCACCTCGACTGAAGGATACCAGAAAGAGAGAGCTGATGGTACCGAAAGACCCGCCTTACTACTTTGGAACGAAGAGAAGTCCGCTCGAGCAGGACTACTATGAGATGCTGGATCGTGACAACGTTGATATTGTCAGCCTTGCTGAGACACCCATCAAGACCTTCAACGAGACTGGGATCATGCTGGATAGGCAGATGGATTTCGACGTCGTCGTACTAGCCACAGGATTTGATTCATTTTCCGGCTCGTAAGTCCGCTTCCCTCTCCTTCAATGAACATGTTTGGTCTGATTTGCCTTTCAGATTGTTCAAAATGGGCCTTCGAAACTGCGACGGCCAAGATATCAGGCACGTATGGCAGGATGGAATCAAAACATACCTTGGAATGACATTTCATGGATTCCCCAACACATTCATGGTGTATTCACCTCACGGTAAGAGCTAGCTCTAAGTCGCGTTATAAGCAGATACTGACCAGCTTGGATCAGCGCCCACGGCCCTCTCCAATGGCACAACCATGATTGAAGCACAAAGCGACTGGGTCTGCTCAGCCATCGGGAAACTGGAGAACGAAGGCGTGCTTTCGTTCGAGCCCACCAAGGACGCCGAAGAGGAATGGGGCGCTATTATAGAAGACCTGAACAAGCCGACATTGTATCCTTTTACGAACAGCTGGTGGAACAAAGCTAATCTCCCCGGCAAAAAGGCCCAGATGTTGACCCATCCTGGTGGAATTGAAATGTACGAAAGACAATGTCGGGAGAAGCTGGCAGGCTGGAAGGGGTTCGAATTGGTCTATGGGAAGACTTCATAGCCATCTGTGTAAAGTCTTTCGGTCAAAATGTTTTCCATGAAGACGTTCCTGTCAATCGAGGCTTCGTACCAAGCTTGAACAAACGCGCAGCAGTATATTGTGTGTGTGAATGCCTGTGTGACTTTCCACAGCAAAAAATCTCCTTGCCTTGTCCATCCAGATGAATATCGGCTCTGAGGTATTATTCTACATGAGATTCTGCCTCTAGAGAGTGGATGATATTCTTCCCTCGTCGGTTCCTTGGAGCTCCGCAATCACTTCAGCGGCTCCTCGTTCACCAGCACGAACCGCGCCCTCCATATAACCTTTCCACTCAATGGCGGTCTCCGTACCTATGAAGAACAAATTCCGAAAAGGTCTTCGCAATGCATTCCCTAGCCGCGGCCAGATTCCACCAGGAGCAGGCATAGGGCAGGGCACTCCCTCGATGAACGGCTCTTTAGCCCATGCCTTTTCGATGGTCTGTATCGTGTCGTAAATCTTTCCTCCGTGCTCAGGGCCTATCATACTTGCCAACTGTTCCTTGACAGCCTTGACTCGTCGAGATACAGGCAGCCGGGACCACTCATGAGCATATCGGCCGCCGATGAGACATGAGATAGCGAACATCCCATCCGCGTCTGACGAGACGTCGCGCGAGAACACAACAGGGCCAGACAGATCGATGCACGAGCCGTTGAATCCTGCCTCACGCCACCAGGGACTCGAGTAGATCAAGATGCATTTGCAGTACGGTCCGAGGTGAACGGAATCCACGTACTCTTGCTTGTCTGCCGGCAAGGGTGGTGAGAACTTGATGTGCCGATATAAAGGAGTTGGCACCGAGATCAAGACCTTCCGAGCTCGAAAGGCGTCTCCCGGTAAAGTCTCGACTATCGCTCCGCTGCTTGTCTGATTGATGCCAGTAACAGGACTATTCAGATACACGCTGCTCGGGTTAAGGTTCTCGGCAAGACGCTTGGAGACTGTTTGGTTCCCTGTTGTGTATAATGTCAGCCCTGTGCTCGGTCTCGCAGAATTTGAACAGAAAATCATACCGTGCCTGTTCGTCATGTATTGAGCACCGTTCGGCCCGTCACTTAAAAGACTTTCGATTCCACCGGCACTCTTGACGAAATCCAGCCAATAGACCAACCCAATATCATCAGGGTCGGTTCCAGTCAAGTCGTGGATCCAAGCCGTCCAGAAACCCATTGCAAATCCGTTGGCACCTTTTCGACGGAAATATTCCCCGAGCGAGATATCTTCGATGTGGCTGTTTGCAGTGGAGTCGAGTATGTTGACGGACTGGCAATCCGTATCCATGTCATTGGCGATCTTGTCGAACATGGCCTGTTGCTCCTTGCCCACAGCTGGCAGACCCGGCCAGGTTGTTTTGAAGGATGGATCCTGGGCACTCATGCGGAATACTTCATATCCTTCCATCCGCTGAATGATGGGCTCGCATCCGAATTTCTTGAAATAAGCAAACATCTTATACTGTGTCCGATCATTGATCCAAGCAGCCCCAAGGTCCAGCACTCCAGGACCGTTCTCGACGGTCGTCGACAGTGTTTTGCCGCCGACGCGGTCTTTGGCTTCAAGCACGACACAGCTAAACCCAGCCTGCTGCACATCGGTGGCAGCCTGCAGACCACTAAGCCCTGCGCCGACTACCACAACGTCGATGTCTTTGATTGTTCGATTGCGCCGAGCAGGGGCGTATGCTGTCGCATCCTTGGGGGATGAAGTATTGTTCGCCATGGTGAATAGTTTCTGGTATTTCGCAAAGTGACGTGAGCCTGCAGCCTCGTGATCACTGTATGTGGACGTCTGGTCGTCTTATGTGATTCAGTGAAAATTTGTCCGAAGAGTTCAAGAACCAAGATATTGAACCTTTGAGTGTTCAATGCAACTTCAGGAGTGACGGAAAAGGAAAGTAAACAAGCTAAGGAATGGTTCTCCTGTCGTTACGCCTGTGGAGCCTCGACTTACCATGATCAACCAACTCTCGAGTCGTGTCGGCACTGTCTACGTGGCCTGATCCGCAGATTTCATTGTGGCAGGCAAAAGGAAATGGCACGAGACCGTGAGACAACTGTGCCGGTGGACGAGATCGGCGTCCCTGAGACGGAGATGTGAAAGACCAGGCCATGCCTCTTTGGGTAAGTGTCCCAATTTGGAAGGAAAGAGCCCACAAGCGGTATGTGCTGTGCATTTCCACTGGGGTCGGACAAGGTCGCAACGGAAGTCATTGTCCCACCGGTTGACCTGGAACTATGTTCTGTCGAATCATGATTTCTGGTGTTGTGGTGAGGATTTGATGCTGAGACCACGCGAGCAGGCGTCTCATTGGGATCCTCCAAAGTGGCGCACGTGCCCTGACATACCCAGCTCCGCCCATTGGAGGACAAGCTCGGTGACACTCGAAAAGGTTGATGGCAACAAATTTGTAGTCAGTGAACACATCCAAATCTGTGTCACAATCCATCACCCGTTCTCATTGTATATGCTCTTCTGTTCCATGTTACGATCAGTTCCTTCGAGTCGAGAAAATCGGAGGCCTTTTCAGGTCTGTTCACTCGCTCCAGATCATCCCAAATCCCAGTATCTTCCTCCTACGCTTCTGACAACTCCGCGATACAGCACGCGATCTCCTTTGGCTTTTGTTCCATCGGGTAATGACCAGCCCCTGGAAGCCAACCACCATCAGCAGGTCGCACCACCCGACTGACGCCGATGTACTGTTCCAAGACTGGTTTGAACTCAGGCAGTAACGGATCTTCGCGACCGAACAAAATCATGACCTTCTCAGGCGCATTATGAGAGTTTTTGTCATCAAATTCCCCGGCCCACCACCCGCGAACGTGCCTGTTTCGCTCTGCAAGCGAAGCCTGAGCATTCAAATTCGTGAAATGTTCTGGACCTAGCCAACCTTCGATAACACGCCACGAATCCGTGGAACGAAGATCATAGATCCAGTCCGGCAATGCGGGGACAATGTGTGAGAATCTGCCTATGCTTGCCTTCGTCTTGAACATGCTTTGCGAATAGGGCGCAGAATATGCACTAGCAGTCTTGACGCTGATGTTTGGTGCCATGAACCGCAGGACCAAACTATCCGGCAACAGTGGGCCGAGTATCCCTGTGCTGAAGAACCAGATCCAGTACAAAAGATAGTAGTGCATTGAAATATCACTAGGTCGGGCAGGAAAGAAGCTGTTGAGCAAGAAAAGTCCTGCGCAATGTCTGCTGTCTGGCAAGGTTGGGATAGTGCAAAGAGCAACACACCCACCCCAATCGTGGGCTGCGATATAAAAGTCGTGCAGGTCAAACTGTTCGATGACCCTCCGTAGGGTATGCATGTGCAGCTCAAATGAGATCTCAGGTGCATTTACTGGCTTGTCGGAAGTGCCGTGTCCTAGCCAGTCTATGGCGAACACTTCGTAGCCAACGGCGGTGAGATGGCGAATGATCCGTCTCCAGATGTAGCTCCAGCTGGGATTGCCATGGAGCAAGACGATGGTTTTGGCTTTGTCGGAAGTAGTCTTGGGCTTTGTATGAGTAATACGAACGTTAATCCCGCAGACCTCGACGACGTTCCGATTTACGGGCCAGCTGGTCTTGCCGTTCCAGGGTAGTACATTTGCCGGCGTGAATCTGTAGCTACCATCGTGTTGTTTGGCCGCAATTTCCTCCTCGTAGTTTCTGTACTGCTCGGTCTGCGAGATCAGCCTCCCTCGACCTTGTCTTGTTAGTACCAACGGTAGCCTCCGCGTAGCGGTTGGAAGCACAGAAATGACTTGGCGCAAGCAATATACTGGCAGAAGATTGATAGCAAGAAGTAGTCTTAATAACGTAGAATGTAACAGTGTAGTAAGAGTCCAAAACAGCTGCCTCAGGGCCACATCTTCGAGCGCGGTCACGCCGAGCATAATTGCAGCGTGCTAAGGAGCAGGTGAATGCTCATACGGGTGTTTGATGCTCATTGCCGGGGAAAATTGTCCTCATGGAAGGAAGACGACAATTCGGAAACGCACATGTATGTCGTCAGTTGTAACTTGGGGTGCGCAGGGGGGTTGGAGATATTATGTCATGTGCCGATAAGCCCAGGACAGTGCCTTGGAAGGGTCAGGATAAAGGCGGTGCCCGGGCTGCAACTGAACCTGGGACCGCGGGGGTACATATGCCTAGACGCGCCTGTTCTTGCTCGTGTCAGTCAATCTGTGACTTGTCAGCCAACCGCTCAACAATCACCGTATCGAATGAACCTGTTTAGAAGGCTATCGACATATTAGCATCTACGATATCGGCGTGATTCGCGAGATTCTCGCTCGGTTATCGCTGTCGCCAGGGATGCAGGTGGTCATGGTCGTTTTTTGGGTCAGCTTGCTGCTGCAGGCTGCAAGCTTCGATCAAGTTTTAGCAACCGATGCAGGGATAGCCAGGTGTCACAATCCCTGCCAGCAGGGGCAAGCCACATCAATGCCAGCGCAGCTCCCGCTGCCATTCTGCAAGGCCATACTGATGATCGATGAAAGTGGGAGAGACCAACACGTTTGATGAACATATCCTTCCTCAGGAGACTGGTTTAAGGCTGCTTAGTCCCGGCCGGGTGAAAAGTGCATAGAACTCAGGTACGAGTTCCCTCAAGGTGCCGCTTGTGCGCTTTTAAACCACTGACCGGCACTCCCACACTCGCGTTCATCCTACTTGACTACAGTACTTCCGATTTGAGTACTTCCTTCGGACTTGACGATTGAACCAAAAAATGATAGTAGCTATGAAGGGCCCTGAACCTACATCAAGGCTATCATATTTTGTATTGAGTTGAGTCCTTTGTTACGCATTCAAACGCTCACCCAACACAACTCAAGGTGTAAGACGCCTCTAAACCTGAGCGTTGGATAAACTTGCCTCCGGGGTTTGACCATAACGTCAGGTAAAGATGACACTGAAATTGTGTACTTACCTGGTCTTATATGCCGTTCCCAGTCAGAACTTCGAGTTTGCTGCTTCGAGGTAAGAGCAAATATGCATTCTCATGATGGGCACCGGAGTAGAAGCCTGTCCGGGATCGCAAAAAAAGAACTGAAGATCAAAATTGGACCTCCTAGGTGCAAGAGATTATGTTATCCATCCGACCAGTGCGGGTGCCTGAACCAGCACACACCGGCCTCAATCGCTCGAGTCCATCATTAGGCCAAGAATTGCTGCCTGCTTTGATCTCTTCACTTACTTTCTTTTAAGTTTAGATGGTCCATGACTTAGGGCAGAGTGATTAACCAATTTTGAGCAATCACTACAGTACGGATATGTGAAGATACGAATACGACGTGGTGTTGGCCCGAGCCGAGATGAAAACAAAACTTCCGCCGTTCGGGCTAAAAACACTCGGACTCGGGGCTCTTTAGCCTCGCGATCACCAACGTCAAGCACCAGGCTCCAACGACAGACAGCAGTTTAAAACATGGCGATTCCCTCCATACTCTCTGCACTCTGCAATCATTCTTCCAAACACTCCTACACAAGTGCTAACCACCTAAGAATCGGCCTAGTTTCACTACCCAATGGCTGTCTTGAAGGTTCTCATTATTGGTGGGGGCGTCGCAGGTCCAGCACTCGCGCACTGGCTGTCGCGAATAGGCGCCAATGTTACCATCATTGAACGCTCTCCGCAGATACGAGCATCCGGCCAACAAGTCGATCTCCGCGGCCAAGGCGTGACTATGATGAAGAAAATGGGCATCGAGGCCGCCGTGCGAGCGGCCACTGTCCACGAACCCGGCACGCAACTCATCGACACCAATGGCCGTACCAAGGCATTCTTCGCGGCCGCGGCAAGCGGCACTGGGAAGCAGAGCATCACATCCGAGTACGAGATCATGCGCGGCAATCTGGTCAACATTCTCTACGATCTCACCAAAAGCCGGCCGAACGTCAAACACTTGTTCGACACTACCGTCGACCGCTTCACCCAGGATGACGAGAGCGATCCCAACGGCAAAGTACATGTGAGCTTCCAAGACGGCCGCCAGGAAGATTTTGACCTGGTGGTTGGTGCCGACGGAACTGGCTCGAAGACCCGCAAGATGATACTGGGTCCCGACGCTCCTGATCCGCGCCGGTGGCTTGGAGGGTATATCGGATACTTCAGCGTCCCGTCACAGCCTCACGACTCTGATCGGTTCACTTTCTGCCATTTGCCTGGGGGTCGAGTGTCCCGAATCATCGGCACGAGAAAGGACATCCCAGAGTTGACTCGTGTCTACCTGCAGATGCGAGGCAAAGATGTTGCCGTCGACGCCGCGTCAAAATCTGGAAATCTGGCTGATCTGAAGACCGCTCTGGCCGATGTGTATCAGGGGGGTGGATGGGAATGTGAACGATTTACCAAAGCACTGCGAACTGCACCGGAGGCTGATGACCTGTACTTTACGCCGTTTGTGGAGGTCCAGCTTCCCAAAGGAACCTGGTCCAAAGGCCGAGTTGTTCTGATCGGAGATGCAGCACATTCCTCGACGGCCGACGGGTACGGCTCGACGTGGGGATTAGTCGGATCCTACATCCTCGCTGGCGAGATTGCGACGCTGTTGAAAGAAAACAAATCGTCGCCGTCAGCGGCCGTGACGCAGGGGGCGAAGAACTACGAGGACAAGTTCCGCCCGATAGCCACAGCGACGCATGGCCGAGGACAGTGGTTTGAGAATGCCTTCTTTCCCACATCCAGTATCGGAATCTGGACTATACATAACATCGCAAGAATGGCAGCATATATGAAACTTGACCAGATGAGCGGTCTGAGTGATACGCAGTCGAAATGGCAGGTTCCAGAATACCCCGAGCTGGAAAGAGAAAGCAGTGAAGCCTGACGCGCGTGTTAAACTTGACGGACGTGGGGGACATGATCAATATCACCGTATACTGTACTCTACACGATCTCCTCTCTTCTCGAGATACCCACTCCGCTCTGGCATGGAGTTTGAAGATGGCCCCATTGTGTGGCTTGCTTGGTGTTGTTGATTTAGCTGGGGAACAGGGGGTTTGTGAAATAAATGGCATTTCACATGAGCAGTCCGACTCTCCGCTAGCTACGAAAATATAATATCCCTCGACTAACCCCATATGCTGCGTTGCAAACTACTATCGGAGTCTGGTCTACACAGACTTAGTGCGATGAAAAGTGGGTCACTATCTAAGGGGCGTCACAGCCTCGTCCTTAGTTCTGACTGCCGGTCAACCACTAGATCATGATCATAGTCTATATCATTCCGATCCTGGCACCAACTATCCAGCTTAATTCAGTCCACCACTCTCTCTCACCTATACACGCTATCTCCCACCTCTCATATCTCACCCGCCAAAGAAGCCCGTTCTCTCTTCCGGTCCTTACGCCACACAAACAACCACGACAGCAGAATCGAAGTGATAGCCACAATCAGGAAGCACAGGCAAATCACATACGAGACGCGATAGGACGGTCCAAAGACGGTGCTGTACACATGAGGTCCGACAATACCACCAAATTGAGCCATGGCGTTCGTCCAGCCGATACCAATACCAGCGGCGACGGTACCTTCAAGGGCGCGCACACGTTCGGGCCAGATGACTGGATACGCAGAGCCGGCGCAAGACACAGCGACAATGAGCGCAAGGTATTTGACCACAGGACTGTGCACGGTTATGAGGATGATATAGCAGATTATTGTTGTTCCTTCGACTGCGAGATAGTTAGCATTGCATCATCACCTCCAGAGGACCAGAACAGATAAAACGTACTCGAGACAGCGGTCGTCCATGGTCTAATCCATTTCCTGTGCAACATATAGCCGAGCGAGTTCAACAGAACGAAGCAGGCAACATATGGTGGCTGCAAAATGGTCAGTCTCTTGACTCCACGATGTGACAAACGACTTACAATATTCATGAGCTGAGATTTGGCAGTGGTTGTGAAGCCAAGTTGGTAGATGACAGTCGGCAGGGCGTAGGAGATACCAAACCCGCCGATACCATGGGCAAGCCAATAGAACGTGAAGGTATAGAGGCTCGGGTCGAGTACGACTACCTTTAGGGAAGCCCAATCCCAAAGACCTTTCTTTCCCTTTGGTGTGGTAGTGGCCAAGCGTTCAACGAGGAAGGCTCGTTCATCTTCTGCCAACATCTTCGCTGTCTCCGGATAATCTGGGAGCCCAAATAGAGCAATAACGGAGAGGACGATAGCTGGAAGGCCTTCTAAGAGGAAGAGCCATCTCCAACCTGCAAGGTGCCCAAGACCGTCCATGAAGCTGATGGCGTACGCCAACAGACCACTCAAAGCGCTTGAGACTTGGCCGACGGAGTAAAACAGCGCGATACGCCAGGGCAGTTCTCGCGGCAGATACCAAAAAGCCATGTGGTATATGACCGCAGGATAGAAGCCCGCTTCAGCGGCACCGATAGCGAACCGAACACACATCATCCCTTGAAAGCTTTTGACGGCGGCGACAGAACAGGCACAAACACCCCACATGAAGATCAGGACGAACATCCACCTTGAGGGACGGAATGTCTTGAGCAGCAGCGTGTTGGTAGGTTCGAAGATCAGGTAGCTGTATGAGAAGATCGACAGTGTCCATGCCCACATGGCTGGGTTGAGATGAAGTTCTTTCTTGATACCGGTGCCATGTTCGAGGTTGATGATCGCTGCGTTCGAGTAGTTGGACGAATCGATGACTCTGAAGATGTAGACGGTCGAATAAAAGCCGACGAGCCAGAAGTCGACCTTGCGTAGAGCTCGCTTTCTTATGTTGGGGTCGAAGACAGTCTCTGCAGCTGTTGCTCTGTCGTTCTCTGTTGGCGACGGAGGGATCACCTGGGTGTAGGCATCGCCTAGGGACTTCTCAGTGGCCATGGCTGCGAAAAAGGTCAGAGAGTCCCGCGATCGCCTGAATCCCACGTGGGCGGTAGCAAGCAGGGCCTAACGGTTTGAGTGTCAACAACTCTGCAAGACAAAGCCCTTGTTCCTTCCCTGAATGCTGGGCATTCTCAACCAGTATATAGACGGTACCCGGCTACACGGCTCAGCCATCACGACATCGCCGCGAGTAAGGCGTCAACTGGATATCAGACCTCAAGGAAAGAGCCCGAGCGGCATAGAATGGATCGAGAACATCCAACGATGCACATCATTCCCTCATTGGAAATTCTACATGAACGACTGGAGACAGCCTAAGAACCCGTCAGAGTGATGTCGCCATATCGACGTCCTATTAAAGTTGATACATGCCAGGGGCAATCTTGTCTATTGCCATTATTGTGGAGGTGCGCTCGTGGTAAATACCTCTTACAGGATGGTGCTAAGTCTATATATCCAAAAACGGGAAGGTGGTGAAGCTTGTGTTGCGTCGAGCACGACTCTTTAGTACAAAAGCACGCCATCAACAAGTACGTACCTCGACAATATCCCGGATAGCAACAATGAGCCGATTCAACCGAACACCCCGCACCATGGTTTGTGATCAGATAACAAACCTTTCAATCGACCTGTACATATACCACTACTTGGGGTGTCGTTAGAACTTTCCCCTATCCATCTTCCACCCATAACAATCCTTCATTATGGCGCCATCAGCAATCGAAGCCCCTGTCTCCCACATCTCCCCCAGTCAAGTCCTGGTCAAGCCATGGAACCGACCAGCCGAGACAAAGGAGAAGCTCGAATGGGCTCCCTTGACCACGATTGACCTTTCTCGCTTCGATGAGCCAGGCGGTAAGCAGGAACTTGCCAAGCAGCTTTACGATGCTGTCACAAGAGTCGGTTTCTGGACCGTTGTCAACTCCGGCATCGATGATGAACGCGTCCTCCGCCAGTTCAGCATTGGCAATACCTTCTTCAAGCAGCCCTTGGAGGAGAAGCGTCGCTACCCCTGCAACTTCGCTGAGGGAGAGTACTTCGGCTATCGTGAGAACTCGCGATGGGTCGGCGACAGCGGCGTCAAGGAGAACATTGAGATGGTTCGTTGTCATCCCAAGGCTTGATATGCATGCTTATCTCCCTCCAGCTCAACATCCCCAAGGCTATCCCTGCCTTGGCTGATGTCGGCAAGCACGACATCGTCAAGGAGCACTATGAGGAGATCGCCTCCTTCCACCGTGACCTGTGGGAAAAGGTCATCCGCAAACTGTTCGTCCTGATCGCCATCATCCTGGAATTGCCAGAGGACTACCTCGCCAACGCCCACGATTATGACCAAGAGTCCGACGACCATCTCAGATACATGATCTACAACGTCCGCACTCAAGATGAATGGGACCGTGCTCAGGCATATTCCAAGGGCGGGCACACCGACTTTGGCAGTTTGACCCTGCTCTTCTCGCAGCACATCGCTGGCCTGCAAATCCGCACTCCAGAAGGAGAGTGGAAGTGGGTGAAGCCCGTCGATGGTGGCATTACTTGCAACGCCGCTGATACTTTGACGTTCCTCACGAATGGTAAGCGATTGCATGCCCATATAGAGGACATCAGGCTGATTACTTTGTCACAGGCTTCATCAAGTCGACGGTCCACCGCGTTGTAACGCCGCCAAAGGACCAAATCAACACGGCTCGTCTGGGCCTGCTGTACTTCAGCCGACCTGGAGCAAAGACGCCCATGAAGACTGTCCCATCACCCCTTCTGGATCGCCTCGGACTCCTTACCGAGGAGGACAAGGACCCTAACACAGTTGTGCCGACCGGTACAGAGTATGTTCGAGCTCGTGTCAAGGATGTTCATCACAAGACTGTGCTTGATAAGCGTGAGGGAACGTCTTTCGAATTCAAGGGCCTGAAGGTGCAGAACTATTATGATTAGACAGTTGTGACAGAAACGCAGGTTGACGGTTGTATCGTTAGCCATGAAAATCCAGGGCCAATTCTCATACATCGTTAGCTGGAGGCTATTAAGCCAGAACGATTTGACCTTGCCGATCTGTAAAATACAATGCCAGATGATTTCTGGGTATGATCACTTTACGTCGTCATCTTCGTCTCTCCTCAAGGCCGCCAATGTGATCTTCAATTCCTTGACGATTCTCGCGTCCAATTGGTCGCCGTCCTTTGAGTTCTGCAAGCTCCATTCCCTCTCATCTGATGGTACCGTCATTTTGCGTCTCACTTCCTCCTTGAGGGTCAGAATCTCGCGTACATCCTCTGCGATGGCTTTTCTATGTTCATCGTAGCCTTTGAGTGGCAACACCGTCATGGGATCCACAGCTGCTGATGCCCCAGCTTCGCGGTATGATGAAAGTATGTGGGATATGAGTGCAAGCGTTCCAGCCTCGCCGGCGACTGTTAAGGTCAAGACATCCGTACCCTCCGCTTTGGTTTGCGGAGTGAGCATAAAGCTAGTGCTGGCACGAAGGAGCTGATTCGGGAATTGGTTGAGAAACATGGAAATCTCTGGTGCAATGGCGCCCCCAACAGCGTGCAGCAGGTTCAAGCACAACGGCATGATACCGGTAGCCCATATCCGGTAGAGAGAGCCGCAACCGGGTCTTGTGTCGACATGGAGAGCACCGCCCGGGACACGTTGTAGAGACTCGGTGGTTTTGGCTGTCAGCAGTCGGCTCAGGACACCCTCGACAGCAAGGTGCTCTGCGACGGAAGGTAGAGATGATACTGAGGCGAGTAAGAGGACGCAGAATTCGGCGTAACGTGGCTGCGTTCCCGTTTCTGGACCCGCGAGGATGTGAGACCAAGAATAGAGCAACAAGCTGGACGATATGAGGCCGGAATTGACTATCCTAGCCGACAACTCTGCCGCGAACTGCGGCAGGCTGGGTAGTCTCAATATTGCTTGCATTAGCATCACCAAAAGAGTGACGTCGCGAGGGCCAATGGTTTCGCTTTCGTCAACCTCGCTTAATTTCGATTTGCTTAGTTTCTGTTCTTGGATCGCGGCAACAACCGTTTCGAAACCTTTAGCAACAACCTCAGTTGTTATTTCGAGAAATCCGGTGTTTGTTGACTCAATAGGAACAATGGCAGTGGTTGTTCCGGGGATAGTGGTTGGTTTCAGCTTCTTTCTGACATGAAACTGGACAGTCATGAACAGGATATACAGTGTTGAACGCCAGTATGTTAGATCTCCATTGATGATGGCTTGCTCGTACGAACCATTTCTAGCTCGGACGGCGTCCCAGGCAGGTATCACTAACTCAAGAAAATCGTCGCCCTTAGCACCTGCAGAGATCAGTTCGCCTAGCAGTGCTGTTGCTAGATCCGCCCTTGTCTGGAAAACCGAATCGAAAATGACCTCTTCGGGGTACAACCGGGAGTTTGCCTCAAGACAGTTGCGAACAATGTGCGCCATGACTCTCTGAAGCTCCTTGTCTTGTGTGAAGAGTCGGCAATGATCAACACAAAGACGTTGGAAACTCAACAGAAGTTTCAATTCGGAATCCACCAGAGACAAGTTCGTGTTGGCCTTTTGAAACTCGGCAGAAAATGACTGACTGGAGGACCTTCCTTCTCCACCACGCCAGTGGGAGTCACCAGCGAACACTTGATCGGCATAGTTCACGTCGTAAAAGAATGTCCGTCCATACACTCTTTCACTCAGACCAGTACGCTTGAAGTCTGCAACGGAGAAGCCACCGTATTTGGAGGAGAAATTTTTCCTCAGATTTGTGTGAAGTGACGAATTGTAAGCGGAGACATCGATGGCAGTCTCCCTCAGCCAATCGATCAGAGGTATGAAGGCCTTCGTAGCATTGAGATCTCTTGCCATTTTGGCATGATGCAGATGATTGTTGGACAAGTCCGCTACAAGAGCAGCGATTGTGTTGTGACGAGCGAAACCCGTCTCGTCGGTTTGCCGGGCCGCAGTCTCTGCAATGAACGATACGAGCTTCGAAAAAAAGTCCTGGGAGAGATTGAGCTCGTCCGTAACCCATGCCCAGTTCTGTTGTGCCTCGAGGAGAAACTCCAGTACGGAAATCGCAACTACCTGTGGTAGATCGTGGATATCGGCTAATTCTTCCATGGCGATTTGCAACAAGTTCTTCCCGCGAAAGCACTTTTTAGGTGACTCTTCAGAGGGAGTTCTCCTAGACCCATCGGGTGCCGTGCCAGTAAGAGCAACCATCGCGAACCACTGCTGTGAGTCTTTCACGAGCATGGTCGAGAGTTTCCACAATTCGGAGCGTTGTTCGGGAGATTGAGCTGACAGGCTAATATGCTTCATCGTATGGAGAAAGTCGATGCAGGAGGCCGATCCCAAATGACCCAGCAAGGAAGAAGGCTGATGCTGATCGGCGTATGTCATAACTGCTCGGATTAACGTGCAACATTGTGTGCGTACAGGCTCTCGAGCTTGAAGAATTCGCACCAGGGAGGGGATAGAGTTGAATATGTGTATTTCTGCTGAAGAAAGTGGGAGGTCCAGCAAGAGCCCATATCGTGTAAGTAGTGTCGCTAGGGAAAGTGTCGAACCTACTTCGGATCCGGCCAGACCTTCTGGAGGAGTGAGGATGTTACCAGATGTGCCAGCCTTGAAAAAACATCGTACAATAGGATTGATCGCAACATCGTTGAAGCTCACATTCCGAAATGACGAGATAATGAACTTGGCTGCCTCAACAAATACGTTGCCAACCGGCGCAGGTGATGACAAGGCGTCACCCACATCAAAAGCAAAGCGGATGACATTTGAAAAGGAGCCGGCAACGATAGCGCTGATTCGGCTTTGCTGTTCCGGTGAACGGAACGACCAATCGGAAATCCCCTGGAATGCATCGAACATGATTTGGGTCGACGACAGTAGAATCGATGTTTGCATTCGAGTTGCAGTTGGCAACGTCGACACCCTTCTGGCAGATGATGTGGGAATCTTGATCGATGTATGTGATTGCGACTGCAGAGTCAATTGAACCAACGCCTCATAGAGTCGTGCGCAGCTCTCCAAAACATCGAAGGACCTCTGCGGAATCTCAACTGCGGATACTATCCCAAGGATGTAGGTTGAGCTTGATTGACGTCCTAGAAGACTTGTTCGGTTAATACCGGGCCATATCAAATGAGGCTGGATCTTGCATAAGATGACAGTAAAGTCCACACATGAAAGCAGAATTCGGCAGTCAAAGGTTGAAACAGAACGCTGGCGGAACGATTGTAGTTCCTGTTCTAGAAGCTCAAAGACCAGCGACACAACGCCTGCATCTGTATGCAGGTGACTGCTTGTCTCTTCCAGGATGCTGTTGCAGTGTTGTCGCACTTCTTCCTGACTTCTATGGTCGGCCGTGTTTGATATAATGGTGGACAGCAAAGTGGTCAAGAGGCTGATACACTCGGATACGACAGCTTGGGTGTCCTCGTGGGGAGACAGGCAAGTCGATAGCATTCTCATGTAGTGTAGCTCCAACAGCTGGCCAATATATGCCAGCCCCGAAAACTCAATCTGCCATCTGATGATCTTGGACTGTGAATCGGGGTCTGAAATGACCTGTCCAGTAACATCTGCTGGCAGTATAGACAAAGACTGCGTGTTTTGGCCAGTATAACCCAATAACTTGGTTTGGGTGAGGTCGAGCATATTGACTGGATTCTCCAGAGCGACATAACTGTCGCTTTCGTCTTCGCGAATGATCTTGTACTTAATGTCTCGGACAGCTGCCTGCGTGAATGTCGTAAGGTTGCGGAGACGGTATTCCACGAAATGCATGCCTTGTTCATTGAAGACGTTCGCTTTCGCCAGTGCCCTTGAAAACTGCAAAAATGGTAGACATTCGTAAGGGAATCTTGCCGCAGAGACATCGTAGAAACCTTCAAGCAAAAGTTTGTCTTCCACAAAGTCGACGGCCGGATCGTATTGCCACTTCTTTGAGCTATCGGTTGAAGTATTTGAAAGCAGTGCCAGTTGCGCTAGGACCAATTCTGGCGTATATCCAAGGAATGATTGAGATACAGTGACGAGTTCTTGGAGTGTCTGGAGTTTGTATGCAGATAGGACTGCCGAAGTATCACATTTCGACGCACCAAGGAATGCAATGTAGTCGAATGCGTGGCATTGGTCAATCACCGCATCGAGCAGAGCGCTCGAGGGATCCTCGTTCGTATTGGTTGGGATACGATCCAGTAGATCCTCGAATATGCTTTGCTGGATCGAAGCGTTGCTACTGGCGGAGCTTCGACGACCTGTTGCACTGTCAGAGGTGGCGACACCATCAATAGCTTTTTGGGCGTGATGGCTTTCTCGAGCGTCTTTGATCGCATTGGCTATGATCCATATCTGATGGAGAATGATTGCCCAAGGCAGAATAGCGAGACTAGCCTGCGTATTACCAGTGGTAGTCTGATTCAGTAGGATCTCGTGGATTTCGTGAAAAGAATCAACATCGAAGAAGTACTCGCCCACTCGACTGGGGCGTGCTGGCTGCCCAGATGATGCCGTCTCGTTCAAACTTGCGACAGTTGATGCGAGATCCAGCAGGGCCGCTGACACGAAAGACCCCAGTGCTTGCAGTTTTTGAATCGCTTTCAACTGTACAGCGAGCTGTGACGTGAATGTACCGAAGAAGCCAACTGAGGACATGAACTGTAACCAGTGTAGAAGAGTGTCGGAAGATACTGTGTTGTTCGACTGGCGAACCTGCAGGAGTACAATCTCTAACGTCGTGCCGATGCTCTGCAAGCAAACGGTGTCAGCCATGTCGTTAAGGATTGCTGATTGTGATTCGTCGATATCCCATTCTCGACCACCTTGCAACTCTTGTAATTGACCTTGAATGGCTGCAAGACCTGCTTCAACATCCTCGTCCAGAGACCCGCGTGCCTCTGGTTTCAGTTCTCGAGCTAGGCTGCGCAAGTAAGAAGGAACACTCTCGGCCGACTCGGGCAATAGACTGGTGTCCAAAAGCTCTCTCCGTATGCGTAGGAGGGTGGCTCTGTCTTGTAAGAACCGGCGTGCAAGCCTCATTCGGCGAGAATTCTGGCTGCTGAATGCGGCGTCATCTCTGGCCACGGATTGTAAACCCTGAAGCTGCTTATCGACGTAGTCGGATCCCAAAGCATCTTTCAGACTAGCCAGTTCAGCCTCGGAATACCCCTCCCTTAACCTTGACTCTGGCTGATATTGCCATTCCAAGATCGCATATCGTAAAGCCTCGACTTCGTCGACATCAACCTGCTTGCTTAGCCAAAGTGCATCTGCTTTTATGTCGTCCACATTATATAGAGAGTCAGATGAGGGCTTGATCCCACCAGTTGATGTGTCGAATGCGGTCTTCGATGAAGAGGATGGTTTCGGTAGGGAGGGATATGTTTGTGACAAGACTTTCTTGGGACGATCGCCGGATACGATTTCTACCGCCAGGTTTCCTTTGCTGTCATCGTGAGAGAATAAAGCATCAAATATGTCGTCCCATGAACTGCGGATTTGTTAGCATTTCCTCATAGCTTGCCAGCACGTCAGGCCACGTACGGAAGCAGCAGTTCTCCTTCGAGACATCTCCCTATCTCAGGAAGATATACTGGGCTCAGCGACCCAGGCGCCATGGTTACAGGACAAGATTGAGTACTGTCAAGGCATGGTTGCTTGCAATTACTGGTCGCGATCAATTATTTACGAGCGGTTGTCCAAAAGCGCGTCACAGGCAGTCGCAATGCTCCGCAGTGGTGATGGGAGACATAGCCTTGTCTTGGCATGTTTGCAGATTTACAGCCTCGTCGAAACTCTTCTCAAGCACGACGCTACCACAAGAGCCAGTCTTACCCATCTGCAAATACCTTCATGCATACCCCGGTCCCCAAGATTACCGTGTACGTGCTCGATGCTCTAGTTCTGAAGATGAAGGTGGGTGTGATTATTACGCATGTTGCCATCTTGTAAGTAGCGACTTTGGTAGACCTTTGTCTCCTGATCCGGCAGAGAAGTTCGTATCGGTACATTGACGACAGCATCACATTTGTCCATGGAGCGGCGTTGGATGGCATGATACAATCCAGCGGACGCTTCCGGCTCAATAGTTGATGTCATGGTTGGCGACTTGTTCTGGAGTCAACAAATCTTCCACGTTGTCGGTGAGGAGTTCAACCGACTGTTCTCCTAACCTTGTAAAGAAGTCTCCGGAGAGGTATTGTGACCAAGCTGGCTATGATGGATATTTATCAGCCGCGAAACTCTGATCCAAGTTTTTCTCGCCATAAAATGCCACAATGCTACACAATGAGCGAGCTGAAGTTGCAGTTGTCGACTGTCAACTCAGCTCCATCGTTTTCAGACCGCGATCTCGAAACACAACCACTGCTCCATCAACATGGCAACATATGATACGAACGCAGGCTCTAAGCCACGCATCGCCGTTGCTGGCGTAGGAGCTCTAGGTCTTCCAGTTGTTCTTGCCCTCCTCGAGGCCTCACATCCCGTCACCATCTTGACTCGTTCAGCCGACCAGAAGAAGGAAGGAATCCCGTCCGATGCTAACGTCACATACGCCACGGTCGACTATAAATCGGTCGACTCACTCAAAGAAGCACTCAAAGGACATTTCGGCGTCGTATCAACACTGAACATCGCATCTGCGGGCGACCAAGAACCCCTCATTGAAGCGGCAATCCTCGCTGGTGTCACTCGATTTATCCCATCCGAGTTCGGAGCAGACAGCACCAATCCAAATGTCCAAGCCCTGCCGTTCTACACCGCTAAGCTCGCTATACAGAAAAAGCTTGCCCAAGTAGCCGTGGAAAACCCTGGGTTCACCTATACGATCGTCATAAATGGACCCTTTCTTGACTGGTGCTTGGATAGGGCATTCCTTTCCATTGACCTAAAGGAGCACTCAGCGACCATTTTCGACGGAGGCGACCGCAAGTTCAGCGTTACCACCTTAGCCAATGTCGCCAAAGCAGTCGTCGGGATATTTGCTCACGTTGAGCTAACCAAGAATCGCATCATTCACGTTCATGACGCCGTTCTTACCCAGAATGGGATCATAGCCCTAGCAAAGCGTCGCAATTCGAGCGATTGGACGCTGCAGCATAGCAGTATCGAGGAGACCAAGGCAAATGCACTGGCGACATTTGCTCGAGGAGATTCTGACGAGCTTTGGGGCGCCATATCTGGGATGATTCTTACCGCAGTCTATGGTGAAGGATATGGAGCCGAGTTTACCGGGAGAACCGAGAATGAAATACTCGGAGTACCGCTCCTTACTGAAGAGGAATTGGAAGAGGTCATTGCAGTATATCAGCCAAAATAGTCTGGCATTAAGTCATCTATGAAGAACACAATATCTCAACTACATAAATAGGCCCAGTGTCGTTCATTCTCAAGGGTGCAGATAATGCATGATGTGCAAATAGGCTCTGTCCAGGCTTACAAGATGACAATGACTAGGAACTCGTTTCCCAATCTTAGGCCCCCTGCCCCTAAACAATTACCATGTGTCAGCATGGCTGGTACCGTGTCATCCTGTAAGACCTTCACTAGTACACTAGTACGAACATGACCTTGATCTAAAGACGAGATGGAGATTCTTTTAAGGCTTCATGCTTGCTGGGTTTCCTTCCTCACAGGCTACCCTTGAATTGCACGTGCTTACGTGGTAGATTTGTGGAAGGACGCATCCTGTACATCGCAATAGTGATCCCAATCCACCATTCAGAATTCCAGGCATGGCATCATCGGATATCTACGACCTTGTTGTGATCGGCGCAGGCAGCAGTGGGGTGGTTTCAGCAAGATTCTATCTCGACGTACATCCGGATGCGAAAGTGGTTGTCCTCGAACTGGACAATGCCGTTGGCGGAGTATGGAGCAGCGGTCAGTCCAAATGTGCCTGCTTTTCGCCAACAATGTGCTGACCACTTCTTCAGAACGCGTCTACCCTGGCTTCAAGTCGCAAGGAAGCACAAGAATGGGTGGCTTCTCGGACATACCGCTCAGTCCGCGTCCTGAACAGATCGACCAGGACGACTTCTACGATGCGAACGCAATGGCGACATATCTAGACGAATACGTCAACAAGCACGTCTACTCAGGCCAGACGCTACGCGATCGTATTAGATTCGGAACCAAGGTCGACAGCCTTGACAAAACAGTCCACGGCTGGCGCGTCAAGTGTGTTGGCCCATCCGGCTCACAGAGCTTCGAAACTCGTAAAGTCATTGCGGCGTCAGGCTCAACCTCAGAAGCCAACGTGCCGGAGTTCAAAGGTCGGGATACGTTTAAGGGACCTATTGTCCATACCCTCGATTTTGGGCGGTCCAGAATCCTCCAACGAGAAGACATCAAGACAGTCGCCGTCGTGGGAGGCGGGAAGTCTGCTGCCGACCATGCCTACCAATCCGTTAAAGCAGGCAAGCAAGTTCACTGGATCATCCGCAAATCTGGCAAAGGCCCCGGTGGCTTCTCGGAGATGAAGGCTGGAGGTCCCTGGCACAACATCACCGAACTTGTATGCACGAGATTCTTCCCGAACTTACTCTTCTTTCCCGGCTTAAAACCAGCTTCATGGTGGGAGACCTTCATCTTTAAAACGCGCCTTGGGCAGTGGGTTTACAGCAAACTCGAGCACGCGGTCACTCAGAAAACCATCGACACCGCCCGATATGACGACCGTCCAGGGGCACGAGACTCCTTCTCTCAGCTGAAGACGAAGTCGCGTGGCTTTTCTTTCATCGTGCCACTCGGCGCCATATCCCATGAGGATTTCTGGGACACAATCGCGCAGAATGTGGATATCCATCACGAAGACATCGACCGGGTTGATGCCGCATCTATCATTCTCAGCAATGGCGAAACTCTCGAGGCTGATGCTATCATATGCGGCACGGGGTTTAACAGAGGCTGTTCTTTCTTCTCGCGGGAACAACAAGTCGAGCTAGGACTGCCTCATCCCGAGGCATGGGACGACACAGAAACAGTCAAAGATTGGGCAAAGCTGAACGCCGAAGCTGAGAAGGTCGTCCGAGAGCGCTTCTATTCTCTGAATCCTCCGCCGGAGCCCCCCGAGAATTTCGGAGACATCAAGCCGGACAACACACCATACCGGCTGTACCAGATGATTGCCCCGGTCAACGGTGACCGCAGCATAGCCTTCGTAGGGTACGGCGCTTATTCAAACATGTTCGCAGGGTCCGAAGTGGCAGCAATATGGGCGACAGCTTATCTTGACGGAGTACTAAAGCTACCGAGCGAAAGGCAACGAAAACAGGACGTCGCGTACGTCACCACATACATGCGTTTGCGATTTCCAGCATATGGTCGATTAGGTAGTTTCTTCAACTTCGACCTGATATCGCAGCTGGACCGGATGTTTGACGAGCTGGGACTAAAGAGCCACAGAAAGTCCAAAAGCTGGCTGAAGGACTTGTTTCTTCCTTTACTGGTCAAAGACTTCGCGGGGCTGAAAGACGAGTATCTCGAAAAGTATGGTGGTGGTGGGGCGACGAGATCTGCTTGATATCCCAGATCTTACATACCTGAAGAGTTGTGCTCCTCTTGCACAGCTGAGAAACCTGCCTTACCTTCTTAGATACGCCATTGCGTGACCAGTGAACTATGAGCCAGAATCATCGAATCTTCAAGAGCTCCGTCAATCTGTTGAACACTGTTTCACTTCCGGCGCTGTGTGTTTCTGGTCGTGTATGCTTGATTCGTCAGTTCAAAAATAGTGTCTGGGCAAGAATCCAAGACGTGAGAAAAATACGATAAGCGGCTCCAAGGTGTTGATGATCTTGAGTCATCCGGGGAAACTGCGGCGTCAACTTTTGGGGATCATGCGCAGACTGACCGCGCAACCAAATTCTGAGAACTCTCCAAAGACTATTAAAGGACGACTCACCACGCAGAGGGCCGTCTGTACTCGCCATCCTCACCATCTTCGAAAATGGCGTCCTCAGCCCTGATAGACCACTCCCCTTACCAACCCACCGCAGCCGAGAAGTTGTCTTCCGCAAGCAATCTCGTCCTCATCGACAACTATGACTCCTTTACCTGGAATGTCTACCAATACCTGGTCCTCGAAGGCGCGACCGTTACCGTCTATCGAAACGACCAGGTCACCCTAGACGAATTAATAGCGAAGAATCCTACTCAATTGGTCGTCAGCCCCGGACCTGGTCACCCAGACACGGATGCTGGAATAAGCAGAGAGGCTATCAAATATTTCGCTGGCAAGATCCCCATACTCGGAGTGTGCATGGGACAGCAGTGCATCATATCCGTCTTCGGCGGCGTCGTGGACGTCACGGGAGAGATCCTGCACGGCAAGACTTCTCCACTGAGACACGATGGGAAGGGATGTTACACGACGCTGGCACAGGATCTGCCCGTCACAAGATATCATTCTTTGGCTGGCACACATCCCACTCTTCCAAAGTCGCTAGAGGTTTCGTCGTGGATCGCCAAAGGCCCCGATGGTGGCAAGGGTGTCATCATGGGCGTGAGACACAAGGAATTTGTTGTCGAGGGTGTCCAGTTCCATCCAGAGAGTATCTTGACGGAAAACGGCAGAGTCATGTTCAAGAACTTCCTGACCATGACTGGAGGCAAATGGTCGGAGAATCCTCAAGCTACTGGCGCCGAGAAACAGACGAATGGCATCTCAAATGGCCACTCAAAGAAGGAATCCATTCTGGATAAGATTTACGCCCACCGACGGAAAGCTGTCGCTGCACAAAAGACAATCCCTTCTCAAAGGACTGAAGATCTTCAAGCAGCGTATGATCTTGGTCTTGCTCCTCCCCAGATCTCATTTCCGAAAAGGTTACGACAATCTGCTTACCCCGTAGCGCTGCTGGCCGAGATCAAGAGAGCATCACCTTCGAAAGGCATCATATCACTGGGGACCTGTGCTCCAGCCCAAGCACGAAAATATGCGACTGCAGGAGCTAGCGTCATCTCCGTCCTCACAGAGCCTGAATGGTTTAAAGGAAGCTTAGAAGACATGCGACTAGTTCGACAGAGTCTCGACAGCATGCCCAATCGTCCAGCAGTACTACGGAAGGAATTCATTTTTGAGGAATATCAAATTCTGGAAGCACGCCTGGCCGGCGCTGACACCGTGCTGCTTATTGTCAAGATGTTGGATGTGGAGACTTTGACCCGACTATATCATTACTCTCGATCTCTAGGGATGGAGCCTTTAGTGGAAGTCAATACGGCAGAAGAGATGAAGATTGCCGTTGAGCTCGGCTCAGAAGTCATTGGCGTGAACAACCGCGATCTCACAAATTTCGAGGTTGACCTCGGCACGACAAGCCGCTTGATGGACTTGGTGCCAGAATCAACCATCGTATGTGCTTTAAGTGGGATCTCCGGTCCACAGGACGTACAAGCATATCGGAAAGACGGTGTCAAGGCCGTGTTAGTAGGCGAAGCGTTGATGAGAGCGTCGGATACGATTGAGTTCATCTCCAAGCTAGTGGGAGATCCAGATGTCGAGCCCAAGAAGCAATCGGAGTCGTCATTTTCGGTCAAGATCTGCGGCACAAGAACCCCTGAAGGGGCGAAAGCGGCCATCGAAGCGGGTGCAGATTCTGTCGGCATAATTTTGGTTCCAGGTCGGAAACGATTTGTCTCGGACGAGGTCGCCTTACAGATAGCGAAAGTCGTCAAGTCTACACCAAGACCTTCATCAACATCTCCTGTTCCGCACGACGTTGGGGCTACTGGTTTCTTCGAGCACTCATCAAGAATACTGGTTCGACCTAATCGAGCCCAGCTGGTCGGTGTATTCGCGGATTCACCACTTGAACACATCATCGAACAAGTCGACAAGCTCGACCTCGATGTTGTACAGCTTCACGGCTCAGAACCTATCGAATACGCACGCAATATCCCTGTCCCTGTTGTACGCAAGTTTTCACCCTCAGAGCCCGGTATATCTGCTCGAGGGTATCATGCCCTGCCAGTTTTGGACGCCGGTGCTGGAGGTACTGGCCAACAACTCGCTTTAGATGATGTTAAGGCTCTGTTCGGACGAGATCCAGGTGTCAAAGTCATATTCGCGGGAGGGCTCACACCCGAAAACGTCAGCAATGTGTTAGAATCCCTGGGACCCTATGGAAGCAATATTGCTGGCGTTGATGTTAGCAGCGGTGTCGAATCTGATGGAAAACAAGATCCGTCGAAGATTGCGGCCTTCGTCAAGGCTGTGAAGGGATGAGAGGATCTTCTCGAAGAAGAGACCCCATATTGATGTCCCTTTGCCAACATAATGGCAACCTTACCACGCCGTTTTCTCTTCAGATGCTACTCGTCCTTTGCTATTGCCCCTTCACTCCGACTTTCACATGTCAACTCAAGTTAAGTTGTTCACCTCTTTCACCTCTTCAGTTGGCTCTTGCCTCGCCTTGCAGGTCATCTCTCATGATCTCTCTCCGTTTCTTATCTTTTGCTCCATCTGTTCCCCTGTCTGCTCTCAGGCTCTTGAGTACATACACTCCTTCGGCGACATCTGCACAACGATCACCTCCTCCGCTTCGACGTCAAGCAGCGCATGCATACCCTCGCACTGTGTCAATCCGCTACCCTCCAAGCCTCTCTGCGTGGATTCTGACTCTGGTCTACGTGGTAATTTCTCCGGTGCGTTGTTCGTCTTTGCTCTCCAAACACTTCTCGAACTATCGACCTTTCTTTTCAAGAACATTGAACTCAACCACCTAGCCCATCATACTGTCTTTGCTTCTTCGTCGCATTTGATCCGACACTCTCAGCTCTATTGCCGCATCGTCAATTTAGACAGAATCAACATGGGAAAGACATTCCGCAAAATCATCCTCGCATCGACCGGCGACTTTGGTGACAAAACGGACAAGATCAAGAACTGGGTTGAACATTCTGGCGGCAGATTCACCAAAGAAATCACGAAGGATGTAACACATCTGGTGGCCAGCCAACGAGCCTGGAAAAAGTATCATCCCATGGGTAAGTCCGCACTTCAACCAGCATTCCGGACCAACGGCTGCAAACGAAGTCCAGTTTGATCACATTTGTCCTACCATTTACCCGCAATTTTCTTACTCTCACTGGAACCCAATTCATCCATGTCTAACGATATCCATCACAGTCAAAGAAGCCCGCCGGCTTCGCTCAATACACATCGTTAAGCTCGATTGGCTGGAGGATTCTCTCACGTCGAAAACCCGCAGACCATTGGAAACCGCGAAATATGCCTTTGAGCAGCGAAAGATCAAAATCAACAAAGTGCGTAAGAGGAAACGAACAGGAGACGCCGACCAAGCCGGGGAGGAAGAAGAACAAGACCAGGTCGAAATGGTGACTCAGAACCATATCGACAGCAAGGCGGACGTGGACGAGCAGCAGAAGAACAAGAGAAGAAAGACTGCTTCGAACGACAGTCCAAGACAGACTAAGACGGACACGCCAAGGAGGCGGAAGCAGCACAAGAAGACCGGCATGATGGACGCAGAAGATTGGGATCTAAGCAAGGATGCACGTATTGAAATATCAGGTTCGTCCCAAACATATCGCCGTGCATGTCATGTCGGCTCTCTCACCCATCATCGCCACGGTCATACCGGAACATCGTTCGAGACTGACAGGTAGCAGCAAAGGAACTCGAGAACGAATGTGCGGAATTCCAGAAAGAACTCGGAGAGAGTGAGTATCGCCGTATAGATTGGCGGAATACAAGCTAATTCTCCCACCACAGTCGGCTACCACCCTTTCACCGACGGCAACGGCTTCACCTTCCTCATCACCCTGCTGCGCAAGGACATTCTGAAGAACCGCTTGGAGAGACACCGCCTGAAGGTGCGTTACGCACCCTATTTCTCTTCACAGCCTGCCACCTTCTACACGCTCTGCAATCAAGCGCCGGATCGTCGACGAAAACTGTCCGATGAGGGATACTTCCCGACACGAGAATATCCTGTCCTTGGTCCAGACATGGACACAAACATGTCATTGAGACCTACTCTTCCTCCCTGCCCAGTACCCTTGTACTTCTTTCCCGAGCCCTACCCCTATTCCCATGCTCCTGTGGTTGCCACATCCCTTCCCAAATACCTTCAACCCTCGAATCCGTCACTGCGCGTCCATATTCCAAATCCATGGGCTCAGACTTTGCAGCTTTTCGAATACGATCCCGCCCTCAATCCGAAAGAAACCATGACGTGTTTCTCGAACGAGCCGCCACGGAAATCATACGCTTGCTACACTGTCTACACGCGCCACGACCAACGTTACGTGTCAACACTGGCACCGCCAGGAAGTACGTTCGACTTCGCATTCGCAATGTTCAACAAGTTCTTTCAAAAGAGAGTTGGGGTGGAGTGGAGTGAGCGGCATAGTGCTAGCAGTCAATCCGCTCAGCATGAGAGAAACATGTGCGGCGACGGAGCTGGTGATGCAGGATTTTTCGAATTCTTCGGGCCAGTGGTTGTGAAGCAGATGAGCACCAGTAATGCTGTGGTCGACTCTGTTGAGGCGAGACAACGAAAACCCAGCGTGACTATGGTTGTGAATTGCCCCGGGGCCGTGCGGGATGACCAAGTCGATGTGAAGGCGAAGACACCGGACGAAGGGTGGTGAAGAGGGATAGCAAGGTGCCTTCGATGCCGCTGCGCTGGTATGGATATCCGCTGGTTGACAACGGAAGGGCTGAAACGAAACTGAGTTCATGGATTTGGCGACATCCCTCATACAGCTTCGAGAGGGCCAAGATTTGTGTTTCGACACCAGAAGGCGCATTTAATACATTTGCACAGATCTCCTGCTGCTAGATGTTGATTTCTCAGATCGCATGTTTTGACCTCAGCCAATGCAGAAGAGCTCTTTCATAGATAGTCCTTCTTTCGCCCGGTTCTGGTGTACTGGGTCAATGCCCACTCGACTTCTCCGCCCGAGTCCTTCTCAAGCGTGCCTCCGCGGATCTCGAAACATCGCATAGTCATCCGAGGACCGACTTCAGCCAGCTCGACGTCACGATATCCCGTCTGAACAAAGACGTGATGCCGGACCTCGATACTGTCTTCCACATTCTTGAACGTGACGACCCGGTTGCCAACTTTATGCGGGCCATCTCGTGGAGGAAAAATATGCTTCAAAATCTGAACCACTCTCTTGCCTAGTCGACTTGTGAACCCTTCGAAAATCAGATGGGGATATGACTCTGAGACTGTGCCTCTTGATGCGTCGGGTATGTCTGCTCTCAGAACGACGTTGTGAAGGGAGAAAGAAGCGGTAGGACCATGAGGAAGGTGCGAGATGGTCATGGCGGTCGGCGTGCCTCGATGTTCGTGGAGCAGGATGATGTCGCTAAGTGCGGCGGCTTTTGCGCTTGCCATTAAGTTCGGAAGGATCAGGTTTCCTCGATTCAACCGTATCGAAGTCGGAAGCAGCAGGCGGATCTCTTTGGAGAATGTGCTCAGTCGTGTTGACGGACTGCGGGATGTGGTGACAAGCGGTCTCGGGTCGGAGAGGCCTGACAGCATAGAGTACTCATCGTCGATGGACTCTTGTGCGGCTGCGGTTTCGGGGTCTAGAGATTCGTCGTATTTGAAGTCTTTTCGCAGAGATTTGTCGTTTGCGACAGCAGAGTCGAGCGGTTTGCCTGTTGCCAGGGACTTTTTAAGCAGAGCACGCTTCTCAGCGATACTAGCATCGCGAAGTTGAAGAGCCCGACGGTAGATATAGTCCCGCCGCTCTCTAGCTTGCCTCCGCAACATGGTTGGACAAGCGGAAAGTGCACAGGATGGAATGTGAAAGTACAGAAAGAATTGGGTGCGGAGAGAGGGCGATACTGTACAATATATTTTTTTGGTGGAGTATAGAAATTCGCCGCACTAGTCCAGCATCATCAAGATTCCGCTTTCTGTCTTTCTGTTTCCCGCTCCCCCTCCGCCTCCCTTTACGATCCACCAACTCCCGACCTTGCACGGCTTGCGCATGTCGAAGGCCGCGATTCCGACATTCTCTGGGATCTGGAGTCTTACGGTGGGGAGTGGTATTGTGGTGTCGGTGTGAATCAAATGGTAGACGTCGCAGGAAGACTCTTTCATTCATTCACTCTCGAACTGCGGACCCAGCAGACACCCTCTCTCAACGCATTATTTTAGTTCAGAGAGACAACACTACATAACAGATTTATCGACGCACCTTTGAACTAATCTCTCACAAGCAGTCACCATGGAGGCTTTCAGTAATATGGGAAACCACCTGGTTTCCAACTCCGCAGCCGCTATCAACGCCAGCGACGATATCTCCACGGTCGATCCCGATGAAAGTATCCTGAGCCTAGCCAAGGGTCCAAGAAGACGACAGCATGACGATGAAGAGACCGAAAGTATTGAAGAAGACGATCTGGAAAGTCTCGCAAGCGCGGCGGTCGATGTGGATGGCAAGAAAGAAGTCGCAAAGGTCGAGGAGGAGACTGTGGAACTTCCACCTCATGCTTGCGCGTATGTTGGGGAGTCTGCTGCCGTCTAACAACGCTAACAAATCCCAGCTACTGCGGCATTCACAACCCGAGCAGCGTCGTCCGATGTCTATCCTGCAGCAAATGGTTCTGCAGCGCCCGCGGCAACACCTCCTCCTCGCACATTGTCAATCACTTGGTTCGCGCCCGTCACAAAGAAGTGCAGTTGCACCCAAGCAGCCCTTTGGGCGATACTGTGCTCGAATGCTACAACTGTGGTACCAAAAATGTGTTCTTGCTCGGATTCATTCCGGCAAAGTCCGACACGGTGGTGGTTTTGTTGTGTCGACAACCTTGTGCTGCCATGCCTTCATCCAAGGACATGAATTGGGATACTTCAAGATGGCAACCGTTGATCGAAGATCGGTCGTTTTTGTCATGGCTCGTGTCGCAACCGAGCGACCAAGAACAACTTCGCGCCAGACATTTGAGCCCGCAGATGATTGCGAAGTTGGAAGAATTGTGGAAGGAGAATTCGAGTGCCACAATCGCAGACCTCGAAAAGGCCTCGAGCATCGATGATGAGCCTGCGCCAGTTCTGCTCCGTTATGATGACGCATATCAGTATCAGAACGTCTTTGGACCACTTGTCAAGATCGAAGCCGACTACGACCGAAAGCTGAAGGAAAGTCAATCGCAAGACAATCTGATCATCCGCTGGGATCTAGGTTTGAACAACAAGCACCTTGCCAGTTTTGTCCTGCCGAAGTTGGAATTGGGTGATGTCAAGCTTGCCGTTGGAGATGAGATGCGTATCAAATACACTGGAGACCTACGACCTAACTGGGAAGGAGTTGGATACGTGATCAAGATACCGAACAATCAATCCGACGAGGTCACCATCGAATTGCGATCCAAAGGCGACCATAAATCGGTACCGACCGAGTGCACTCACAACTTCACGGCCGACTACGTCTGGAAGGCAACATCTTTCGATCGAATGCAACTTGCCATGAAGACTTTTGCTATTGACGAAATGAGTGTTTCAGGCTACATCTTCCATCGACTTCTCGGTCACGAAGTGGCGGCGGCGCCAATGAAGACCACGATTCCAAAGAAATTCAGCGTTCCAGGATTGCCTGAACTGAATAGCAGTCAGATCAACGCTGTCAAATCGGTCCTCCAGAAGCCTCTGAGTCTGATTCAGGGTCCTCCTGGTACTGGCAAGACTGTCACTTCTGCAACCATCATTTATCACCTCTCTAAGACCAATGGTGGTCAAGTGTTGGTTTGCGCACCGTCCAACGTTGCTGTCGATCAGCTCTGTGAGCGCATTCATCTTACTGGCTTGAAAACTGTTCGAGTGACTGCAAAGTCACGAGAAGATGTGGAATCACCTGTTGGATTTCTCTCTTTGCACGAACAGGTCCGTATGAATGACAGCAACGTCGAGCTCAGCAAACTCAACCAGCTCAAGTCTGAGTTGGGGGAGTTGTCGAGTCAGGATGAGAAGAAGTTCAAGTCTTTGACTCGTGCAGCCGAGCGTGAAGTCCTCCAGAATGCCGATGTCGTCTGTTGTACCTGTGTGGGTGCTGGAGATCCTCGGCTTGCTAAGTTCAAGTTCCGTACCGTTCTGATCGACGAGTCGACTCAGTCCGCTGAACCAGAATGTATGATACCTCTGGTTCTCGGATGCAAGCAAGTCGTTTTGGTTGGCGACCACCAGCAACTTGGCCCAGTCATCATGAACAAGAAAGCTGCAAAGGCTGGTCTGAATCAATCCTTGTTCGAACGTCTGGTTATCTTGGGTTGCGCTCCGATCCGACTGAACATCCAATACCGTATGCACCCGTGCTTGTCGGAATTCCCCTCAAATATGTTCTACGAAGGGTCCTTGCAAAATGGCGTTACGGCACTAGACCGCATTCGACGTGATGTCGACTTCCCATGGCCGGTCGTAGGCTCACCGATGATGTTCTGGTCCAATCTTGGAAACGAAGAAATCTCAGCCTCTGGTACCTCTTACCTCAATCGGACCGAGGCAGCCAATGTCGAGAAGATCGTCACTCGATTCTTCAAAGCCGGTGTTAAGCCAGCCAATATTGGTGTTATTACTCCATACGAAGGTCAGCGCAGCTACATAGTGAGCTCCATGCAAGTCAACGGTACATTCAAGAAAGAGCTCTACAAAGAAATCGAGGTTGCTTCAGTCGATGCTTTCCAGGGACGAGAGAAGGACTACATCATTCTGTCTTGCGTCCGATCCAATGACCACCAAGGCATTGGTTTCTTGAGCGACCCCCGTCGTCTCAACGTGGCTATGACTCGAGCCAAGTATGGTCTTGTTATCCTCGGAAACCCCAAGGTTTTGTCCAAGCATCCGCTGTGGCATTATTTGCTATTGCACTTCAAGGAACGCAACTGTCTGGTGGAAGGCCCTCTCAGCAATCTTCAACTCTCTTTGCACCAATTCAGCCGACCAAAGCAATCTTACCGTGGACCTCAGCGCTATCAAATGGCATACAACCATGCCAGTCATATGGCTAGTGGCATGCTGAACGGAGGACGCAACGGGCCGCGCAACGAGTATCGTGATGGTGGTTCTGTTGTTGGATACATTCCGGACGACGTATCTTCGTTTCATTCTTCCGCGCTTGGTGGCGTGGGTGTCCCAGCTGGATATCCACCCATGTTTCAAGGCTTTACTGCTGACTCGTGGCCTTCTGTGCACAACTCGAATGGTCGTCGGCAGAATGGAGTTAAGCCAAGAGGAGTCCCAGGTAGTGTCGCGGGAGAGTCGACGGTAGCCACAGAATCCGACATCACTGGAAGCGTCGTCGGTCAAGGAGGTGTCAGTCTAGAGCAGCTGTCTATTCATGATGTCAACAAGCATGCCAGCTACAACCAGGCAGACCGCTTGAAGAGATACGTCGAAGGAGGTGTTCCCAACAACGGATACATGGGTAATTCCAGAATGGGCAAGGGGGGCCATGAGGATGAGGATGCTCGAAGTGTCTCGACTGCATTTGCCAGTCAAGTTGGAGGTGGCTACGATTGATTTGTGACGCCTGTCTGATGACGACTTTTCACATATTGATGAGCTCAACGCGAGCAGACTCTTATTGAGGCAAACATCGTTAACAGGGATCTTTGTATCCATTTGCAAGGCCAAATACCGGGCAGCTATTGCGACACAGCAGACAAGTCAGCCCACCAGTCAAGCACCGACCGTGCAGGAGCGGCAAGTCCAGCCAGTGGTTACAGGAAGCTTCCTCTCTGCAAGCCGCCGGACGGGAGAGCCTCTGGGACAGTGCCGGTATACGCCGCTGCAGAGCTGCGAAGGACCAAAGTAGCAGGGTGGACTACGCCAGGGGAGCAAGAACGTATTCGACAATCATTTTATCGACAGTTTGTTCTGTAACAGCTTGCTGGTTCAGCATGAGAAGATGAAGTTGAGGGGATGATGAGGGTGGATGATGGAGGAGAAAGCGAGGGGACCAGATTGATACCGACATTGTCAGATTGATATTGCTATTGCTATTGTTTTATCGTTGACACCTACTCAAGTACGCTCATTAACAGAAATCAATAAAGTCATTCTTTTAGCCACATGAGTGATCTTGCCATCTATGATTGATTGCATCTGCTTCTTGATTCCTCGTAGACATGGAAGGAGGTGTATACTACCTGCGGATGAACCTCCCACCATCAACACATTTCCTTGTATTTTGGACATTTTAACACTTTCATTATGAAGCTGAATTTCCGTCGGTACAGTAATGTCCAGGTGCAAGAAATGGGCCTATGGAAGTGTTTCTTGTTTCACCAGCGATTCAGGAGTTTGTGGGTGTCCTCCTGAAACGAAGAACGTGGCCCCTTTAGACGCGCGTGCCACTCTGAACCAAACGTCCAACACACCACACCCAGCTGACGACAGATTTCATGTTTCGATTGCCACGGTGCTCCAGGATACAGGTGCATGCTACCGCAATGGTAGTGAGTCTGCGACTGGTAGCCGAATATGGCTGCCGACGGCCGCATTAGGCCCAACTCAAAGTTTCGAACGTTGGAAGATCATACATCAACGGTTTTATCCCTACGTTGGCCCGACCGGAATAGTTATGATGCTTCTCATCCGCTCTTTCGAAAGGTAAGGAAAGCGAGCCTCCTTCACTTCTGCTGTTACTAGGCAAATGTCCTCCGTCCTATCTGGTTCCCCCCGCCGACGAGTAAACTGCGTACTTTACTGGACCTCGAATTGAAGAAAGACGCCCTCTACGAAATTCCAGCAAAAGGTCTCGGTCTCCCGATCCGTCATGGCTGTAGAGAACGCTCCCAGTCCATCAACGCTCAAGCAGGCATTTGAGCATCAGATCTATTCCTCAAACGCCAAACCCGTGCCATTTGGGTCAATCTTCGACAATGTCCAAGGTCATCAGTCAGTCTTGGTCATCTTCATTCGCCATTTCTTCTGCGGCAATTGTCAGGAATATGTACGGCGCCTCTCCTCTTCAGAGTCGCCATTCCATCCTTCCAAACCTGCCTCGCAACGCCCATTAATCATCATAATCGGCCCCGGCTTTCCCAGCTTGGTCGCTTCCTACGTCGCTCTCACAGAATGTCCTTTTACCATCTACGCCGATCCGTCAACACGTTTGTACGACATCCTCGGCATGCATCGTACCTTATCTATGGGCCCAAAAAACCCAGAGTACATACAGCGCTCGTTAGTAGGAAACGCCGTGAAATCGGCATGGCAAATACTTCGACGCGTGGGCACTGGCGACGCCATGAGCGGAGGTGATTTGGACGTCAATGGCGGAGAGTTCTTATTTGTCCATCGGAACACCGCGAAGAACAATCATTACATTTCGGGCCTAAATAGACATCCGACTACCTCAAGAAGGCTGGTCTCGACAGCCTCTTCGTCTTCGCTCAGCACAATTCAATGGGAGGTATCATGGTGCCACCGCATGTTGAATTCGCGAGATCATACGGAACTTGCCGCCCTGGAAACTCACGTCCTCGGCGCATCATCACAAACAGGCTCAAGGACCAACTCTCCGCCAAGGCCAATATTAGCGAGGGGGACACCATACCTTAAAGATACACGAAGCTACTCGCATGATCATCATGGCTCCTGTCCCGGACCAGATATACCGAAATCTCGCGACGAAGCCATGATGAAACAGCATCTACAGAAGATAATGTCAACACCAAATCAGCACACACGATCGCCGAGTCGAAGTTCCGTGATCAAGCGGCCGCACAGCAGGGC
Source organism: Exophiala sideris (assembly GCA_000835395.1). Lineage (NCBI taxonomy): Eukaryota > Fungi > Ascomycota > Eurotiomycetes > Chaetothyriales > Herpotrichiellaceae > Exophiala > Exophiala sideris. The sequence continues at coordinate 6,093,414 of KN846951.1, read as the reverse complement.
GAGATCACGAGCTGAGTCGCGGGCAAGCCAGCCTACGATCCAGGAGCACGAGGTTGAGGACGAGGATGAGATGCAGCAACGCAAAGGCTTCACAGCCTCGCTTACGTCTAAGGTGGGTGGGGTGTTACGTTCGAAGTCCTTCTCTTCGAAGAGCTCCAGGCGTCCTACAGTCTCTTCGGAGGATGCAGGCGAATCACATGCGCATACCAGGAAACGATCGAGTCCGAATTTGTTTACTTTGGCTTCGAAACCAAGCGTGTCCCACCGACCTCAAACAGCCGCGGCTTCGCAGGCACGATCGGACTCGGCACAGATCAAAGTCGAATCTCACTCGCGGTCCGCATCGAATGGTGTCCCGATCTCGAAGGTGCCATCCGTGCCGCGTATGCCTACGCTCTCTCGCACATTTTCGATGTCCGCACCCAGACCGCTATCGAGGAAGGCGAAAGGGCAGGTGCAAATGGATGAGAATGGAGTCATGCTGGTCGATGGTGTTGAATTCGTCAATGTTATCAGTCTCCGAGCGAGAGTGGATAGTGGATTCGGTGGGTCTCCAGAGAAGGGCAGCCAGATCAGGGAACAGAATGACGAGGCACGGGTGGTGGTTGAGGAGGTTGCGGCGGCATGACCAGCGCGTACATATTGAGTATCTTTCACGGTAGCGAAGACAGAACTGGCAGGTCCGGTGTCTCATGACTTACGAATATGTACTATATGTGTCCAATCCCCATATCAAAGATATTTGTTCAGGAAAGCGTAAAACGCTTCATTCTGGTAGTCTTCCGCCATGTCCAAGAAATGATCCTTTCCATGTGGACGTTCATATTTGACGGTCAATCCATTACCCAACATGGCTCCAACAATCTCATCCGACTGCTCCACACCTACCGCTGTATCCGCATCTCCATGCAAGACATATGAAGGAGGCAAGCCGTGCTTCTGGATATTCCGCGAGATCCTGTACGGCAACGCACTTTCCGCGTCGGGCACATGCCACAGCTCGGCCAGATTCGCCGCCTTCAGCATGTACACATACATATGTGCTCGCGGATCCACGTCGGCTTTACCGGTATAAGAGACCGGCTGGGCCTTGGTGTCGAGGTACGGCGCCATTTCCTCCGTCGAAGCAGTATACCGTCCTGGTGGCGCTGGTTGTGAATTGATGAAAAAGACACCAAGAGGATCTGTGATTGGGTAAATGGGCAGTATGACTTGTGGCTTGGGCTCGATGTAGAGGCCCGCGAGAAGCGTGAGAAACCCGCCTGCTGAGCTGCCGGAGACTGCTAGACGAGATACGTCCAGTGCGCCTTCGGGTACGTGTGAGGGGAGCTCAGTGCGAATGAAGTTTATGCAGTCTTTGACATCGTCAGAGATTTCGGAGACGCTAACCTGTGGCGCGAGACGGTAGTCGGCTGAGATGCAGGCGTAGCCGTGGGTGTTTACACCGTTGCGCATGTGTGGTGCAAGAAGGTCACGGCCTCCTAGTCTGGACGCATTTAGTCTGGTCCGCTCTGACGAGAGTGAAGAGGTGCTGGGAGAGACCTACAGCAACCCGCCACCGTGGAACCATAGTAAGATTGGCGCTTTCTTTGCATTCTTGGGGAGATAGAGATCGAAGGGGATCTCAAGAGAGCCGACCTTCTTGTAGACGATGGTCTTCGGTTCTGCCATTTTTAATAAGTCACGATCTTCTTGCAATCGCTAGACGTGAACTGAGAAGAAATGATGTCCCTGTAAAGTCATAGATAGCTAAGCAGCTTCAACCGACGTGACTCAGGTAGATCCAGCGGACTTCTCAGCGCTGTACTCCGCCTTCTGCGCGACTAAGGTCCCTCTTATATCATTACTAGTAACTTACGGTAGGGGCCGAGTTCTTGCACAATATGCGGAGATTAATGACTAAGATCGCCTCTCGCATCAACCTCAACGGAGTAGAGCGAATAGACTGTCATGCATTTCACTTTGTACAGTCCGGTCATTCGATGACTTTATGAGGCCACAGAGAGTTGTTTGAGGAAGGAACTAACATGGGTCTCTTCCCTTGCGACTTCCTCGGCTCGTCCCATTTGGGAGAGTAGGTGACGCCGCTCTATGATTGAGCTGCGACACGAAACTCAATGATGAAACCTTGATCGGTCTTCCCTTTCCACCATTGTTTTTGAGCTCATCTTGCGATCGGCTTTACTGTCGAGTGGAATTCAAGTGCGCACCATTACGGATGACAATGGTGCTCGAGAAAGGCTGAACAGTAGATGGAATCGGGCCTCAATTGTTGCTTATCGACGCGGTCCTCTATTTCGATTCACACCCCCTGAAATCCCTCAAATGCCGAGACTGTGGTTCTCCAGTATCCATGTTGACAATCACGACCTTATCCAGGTCTTCGAGCGAGGCTGATAGCCCCCGAAGTGACGCCCGATTGCGACCACGACGTACCAAGCACCTCAAGTCCAGAAATGGGTGTTTAACTTGCAAGTATGTCTTTTCACTGATATCTTCTGCGATAAAGACTCACGTGGATTGCCAGAATCCGAAGAATCAAATGTGACGAAACAATACCACATTGTCGTCAATGCACAAAGTCTGGCCGCAACTGCGAAGGCCCAGTTGCGCACCAAATCCGCTTCATTCATGATCAGCCAACTCGCAAGTCGACCTCTCCAGTCTCTACCGATGTTTCGCTGCTTGTACCGCAGCACACAGAGGACGAGCGGCATGCATTCCACTACTTCTTGCATCGCGGCGGGTTCCTAGTCAAAGGGACTGTCGATGCTGAGTTCTGGGAGACCCTCGTTATTCCGCTCACTCAGAAATACGACTTTGTCTGGGATACAGTCGTGAGTATGAGCGTCCTACTCGAACACGTCCCGTATGAAGTACTCAGAACGACGACAACCGAAGTCGCCAACCGAGCGCATCAACAGGCCCTGACCTTGTATAACCGGGCTATCTTGAATGTTCGGCGGCTCGCCCAGCGCGGTGAGATGGACGACTCTGTTGTCATCATGAGTTATGTACTATTTGCATCTCTGGAATTTCAGCAACGCAATGTCAAAGGCGCCACCGATTTGATGAAGAAAATCTCGAAACTATTAGCCGACAATCTTGCATCCAACTTCAACAATCAAGAGTCGATCTTCGGTCAAGCCGTCCGTGACGTGGTGACTCCATTCGTGCTGAGAAAGACTGTTCTCATGGCCACCCTAGGGGACAATCCACCGTTTCGGGAGATTGAACATGATCGGACCGGCGAGATACTTTCCAGGCATCCGAAGTACAGCAAAGCTAGGGCGCAATTCTACAGTCTGGTGCATGAGGCTTACGAAATAATCAGACTTGCGGATTTTGCTCACAACGCCAACAAGGAAAACCCGGACTACAACGCTGTTTCGTTGCGACGTATCTCAATGTTGGACCAGCTGATCCAGTTGAGAGCGTCTCTTATTGCCACGAGCAGTGGTCGGACACACGACCCAGAACTACACTGGATAGCCTCGTACCTCCTGATGTATTGGGCAGTCTGTTACATTTCTCTAGCAACCTGTGAAAGCCTCCATCAAACGATATTCGACGATCACATTGACCACTTTGCCGAAATCGTCGAGCACGCCAGGACTTATCTTTTGCACAGCGCCAAATTCACAAACAGTCAATTACTGTCCAGTTTCGACCCGGGCGTCATCCCGCCGTTGTATTTTTGTGCGACTAGATGCCGGGACCCGATCTTGAGACGAGAGGCGCTACGTCTGATGCGTCAGGCTCCACGGCAAGAAAGGGAGAATCTTTGGGCTTACGTCGAGCCAGAGAGGGTGGCCGAAAGAATCATCATGGTGGAGGAAGGTGTCTCTGACATAGACACGCAGTATGCAACGTTGTCACTACCACGTGAAGAGCGTCGATTTGCTTATCTCAATGTTGTGGCTCGTCATGGCGGCGGCAGAAGCGGAAAGCAGTGTCAGGCCCTGCAAATGAGCAGGTTTGACTTTACAAGTGATGGTTCAGGAAAGCTGGTCCATGAGTATACTTGGCTTGACGACGACTGCCAGTCTGCAGATTGACATTTGGTATGTACGGATGATTACTAGTAACTATTAATGCATATCACTGGGCTTGATGCCGCTATGTGCGCATGCCTTGTCTTCCCCATTACTGATTAGATCATATCGGTTCTTCCCAGAAGCCACTGCAAGTGCCTGTAGGCCACGCGAGGCTGGAACTCTGGCTGCATATGGCCCGACTGGTATGTTTCAACCCACATGAGACCACGCTCGAAGTGCTGAACACCCATGATACCTTGTGGGCCATCGATACCCTCGTAATTGTTCTCAGCGTAGAGCTCCGCATACATGAGATCCGGAGTGGTGATATTGATGGGCGTGCTTGGTCGTTCAGTGAATCCCAGCGCGCCATTCCACGTCATATTCTGGATGGCAAGCAAAGTGCCGTTCGTGATGATGATCATGTCGAAATCGCCATTACCCACGAGCACGCGGTTAGTCGCCTCGATGACCTGGGGTAGGACATGCTGGATCGGATCTGGAGCGGTGTCGCCTTCACCTTGGGGTCCTCCCTCGCCAACGAAAACAGGTTGGTCGGCGCATTCCATCCAGTTGACGTCCTGGGGTGCGTGCATGGCGGTCTTGACGTCGCTGCGGTTGAAGTAGTTGGTCGTGTAGACCTGGTCGACAAGCTGGGTGGGGAAACCGAGCACGTCGCTCAAGAATGGGCATTGCTCTACGATCTCATAGATGTCGAAGCACGGGTTGACTTCTAGTGCGGCTTCATCGATCAGATCGAAGACGTCACAGTCTCCTTCGGCAGTGTAGTTGAAGTACAACGGTGGCTGGACGCCCGAGGCAGGGAATGTGAAGTACTTGTCGAGATATGCCGCGTAGCCACATGTCTCGTGCAGATTCTCGAGCTCGGCCAAGAACGAAGCATTGATGTTGAGGATGTTGTTGTTCTCCACGACGTAAGGCACGGCGACGTACTCTTCTTGAATGCTGACGAACTCGCCGATACATGGGTCGTACACCAGCGCGCCGGAGAGGTCGTAGTACGTCGTGTCGTTTTGGTCAAGCATTGCTGCAGAGATGTATGGGACATAACGGCCGGCGTATGATTCTCCGGTCACGTAGATCTTGAAACTCTTGATCCCGAATAGATCCTGGAAGTTTTTGAAGAAGCTGACAAAGTCGGCGGCAATGTCATACTGAGACGTGGCGTTGGGCGTGCCTTGTGCGAAACCCGTGCCCACGGGTTGCTCGACCCACAGCATGTTGGTCAAGTTGACCCAAGAGTATGGGTTTTGCACCGGAGCGAGAGTGCCTGGCTGCCAGACAAATGGGCCGTTTTCTTGGAAGAAGCCTTCCAGAGAACTGCAACCAGGCCCACCGTTCAGCCAGATGGTCACCTCCTCGACGGAATCGCCCAACTTGGGGTAGAAAACAAAGAAGAGGTTCCGGGAGACGTTGTTGTAGTTGATGGGAATGTTGCCCGAGTACATCTCGCCAATGTCGAAAGGCACATCAGGAAGAGAATCCACAAGATATGCTGTTTTAGAGGGTTAGTGTATGTGATTCGTTAGGGCGACGTTGAAGGGGTACTCACGCTGCGTCGCATTGGTTAAGAACTTGAAGCCCGCTTGTCTTTCTTCCAAGGAGGACCGAGGTTGTATGGGCTGGGCGAATTTCTCTGGTCTAGCATACCTCTCGTAAACCCTGTCACTGAAGCTCTTGCTCGCACTGATAGGGCTGGCGAGCACAGCCAGCAACAGGGACACTGAACTGAAAAGGGACTTCATCTTGGCCAGAATATGTCCAATCGTTTCCGTAAAGACCAGTCAGTGGGTGTCAGCAGGGTGGGAGGACAGCGCATTTTTGAAGCTCGAGCTCCTCGAGCTTATGCTTTCTACCTTCCTTGCTGGTACAGACGTCTCCATACCTCCTCTCTTCAAAAGTAAGGTAGGTGACATCAGTATGCTGCGGAGAGCGGGTGTACCTTGGACTTCTCGTCGTTAGATGCATGATCATGGTCAGGAACGGAACCTTCGCGACGGCCATTGGCCGGGCTTATCAAGTAGGCTGATAGGAGGCACATCATTACTGGACTTGTTTGTTCGCGTGAGGAGCATAACCTTGCTCAAGGTAACATCGACTGTTTAGCGACTTGATAAGGAATCGGGGATGTGGAGTTTGTTGTGCGGGCAATGGACATTATCTCACTAGCTGCAGCGTAAGCTTTATCAGACCACAACAAGCATTGCATTAGTTGGCTAAGCTTTCGACACTGGCAGACACTGGCGGCCGAGGGAATACTGTTGGACAAAGTGCTTCGGTTACTGCTCGATCAATTTTCTTGCACATATACAAGTAATCGGTTTGTGGGCAGTCCATCATGCGAATTGTGATCGGTCGTTGAAGCCGAGGCAAAGAGCTTGCAATTGAACGCTTGTTGCCGCAGCTAAAGTTTGGCTGGGGTGAAGCTAGACTGCAGTAGGAAGCTGCAGGTCGTGATGCACGCGAGCACTATTGATAATCCTAGCAAGGTGAGGTAGCAAGGAAGAGCTCTCTTTGCCGAACAAAAAACCGATTACGGCAGACGGAAGGTCTATCAGAAGCTTGCGTACATCTTTAACCCTCCATCGATAAAGGTGTTCCATGGTGCCTGAAGATGAGGAAGCCATGCGGGGGAGGAGTTTCCTAGACGCTCGAGCATGCGCGGCAAACTCCGTAGGCTTTCTCGATGGAAGGATTGAGGTAGACGCAGGGTGTAATAATCCTGCCTGCTACGAGCAGTGCAGTGACTCCGTGATATGAGAACCGGCATCGCCGTCGTCGGTTTGATGACCTAGACCGTGCCCACTTGAGCGGGTACTTCGAGCAGCATCATAAGCAATGGTATGTGCCCTCGCTACCACGTTAGGTATGTGTGCTGCTCGAATGGCGGCCACTGTTATCTTCTTGAATAACATCGTGGAAGTGGAAGGTCATTTCATGAGTAGTGATTTCTCAGTCGGCGCATGACAATGATTTAAGGTGAGGCGCTGGCATACCGAGTACGAGGTCCTTCCTGAATGGGTTAGGATGGCTAGGAACGGGTCCAATACTTCCTCCGTGCCAACGCCTCCCACTGTCCCACAAATACAGCCTTGTTCAGACCAGGAAACGAGCGAATTCGTCTACTGCTGGGGAATGTCTGCCTGGTCATCCGGAGGTGGGCAATCTAAAGGCTATAGTTTTATAGCATCGAATTGAGCGAAAGGCTAAACTCGTATCTCTGCACGTGGCTATCTGGAGTGCAACGGACTTACTGACCCGCCCAAGGCGCCTTCTCCACACAATGCAAGCCAAACTATGAGACCGCTCCATGATGCTTCAGAATAAGTTGGGACCGTGCAACATGGCCATTGGTGCAAAGTGTCCACCAACGGTTGGTCGGTTTTTGATATCGAAGAAGTGGCCCGGAGCACTTCCGCCTACCCAGTACCGATCGCTAAATGGAACAACATTCAGACCATTCGAGGCATAGGCATGCAAATCATCATTGTACTGGCGAGCAACCTCATCGCTTGAGATGGAAGCTAGAAACATGTTCCAGTCAGACTTGCTCCAGGTGACGCGACTGTCGAGCGGCACGCCGGCAGCGAGGCGGGCTTCGCTACGTAGCCAAGCTGACTGCATCTCGTACGCCGCTGTCGGGAAAAGGTCGAAGCCGAATAGCTTGTCCGAGAACATGTTGTAGCAACCAGCCCACGTGTCATCGTCGTTGTAGGACAGTACGAAATGGCTCTTGATGGCGTCGGTACCCAGACCGGACTCGTAAAGTGTTCTTGCCAGCGCAGTCCCGTTTGCAACAAAGAATGATTCCGAAAAGAGCTTTCCATATGCCACCATCGCAACGGCGGACTTGATGGCCAGATTGGTCTGGTTCACAGCCGGGCCAGCCGCGTCACTTGATGCGAGTTGAAACTCTGGATACCACCCATGCTCAGACAGATAGGTAGCATAGCCTTTGAGGATATGCTGATATTGCTTGGCCCAGGTGGTATTACCAGAGGCCACTTGATAGGCGTAGACGAGTAGAAGGATGTTTCCTGATTCCTCCAGCGGCATCTGCTCTGCATTTCCCTTGTCGTGGCCATCCGCCACGGGGTAATTCGCGCCAATGTCATGAATAGTCCATTCGCGCGGCCACCTCCCAGCCTGGAGATACCGCAATACTGGTTCGAGCTGGAACTTGATAAAATCGGGATTTGTCACATAGTATATCGGGAATGTGGGAAAAATGATGTCAAGTGTGTTGACATTTCCATCACTAGAAATTTCCTTGATGAAGGCCATAGTGTCCTCCACGTCGTGGTCGCTTTCAGGAATCGTGATTTCCACGGCGCCGAAAGATTGCCGAACGGAGAGGGCGACGATGTCTGCGTAGTGTTGCGAAATGTTCGCTGCTTTGTCCGTGATGCTACTATCCATTTCAGCAGCTTCTGCATAAGCATCGTCGTAATCGTCCAAAAAATGAACCAGAGCAGAAGCTACATCTGGGTAGGTCGCACGATAATATCCCGTTCTGACCTGACCCATGTAGTTGATGCACTCAACTCTGTGATGCCCAATTGCGAACGTGACGGATTTGGGTTCCTGGAGCGTGCCTAGGTCATGAGAAAAGCTTAGGACATTGCCGTGGTCCTCCCACACATCATGAACTTGACTCAAGTTCCCATGCTTGACAAAGCGCTTGCGCACCAGTGAAGCTTCCCCAACCTGCGAGGTCAATGTGGAGTTGCCATCTGGACGAGTGCCATAGATTGCCTGACCCCACAAGGCCCTGTCGTTCGATTCTCGGAATGACTTTGGCCACACTGGAGAGACCTCATAGTATTCCGTGTTGTTAGCTGAAGTGAAGTAGGAATACTGCGCAGGCTCTGGACCAGCCCAGGCGGCATCAATATCGCTGTAGACTTGGATCTGCCCTGAGCCAGGAAGGGCCACAGAGACCGTAAGATAGGAAAATGGTAAAGATTGCCGGAGAAGGTTGTGGGGGGAGACCGGGGAGAAAAAGTCTAAGGACACCGTCGCAGATCCGGCAGAGAACTTGAAGATTGTATGAGTGGCGGTATACTCGGCATTGTTGAGCACCGCTGGTGTTCCAATTCCTGGATTGCCAAAAAGACTGTAAGCAGTACCATTGACGCGTACAGCGACCGACCACCCCAACGCCGTTCCCTGCCAGAACTCCGCATGAGAAGTGGGTATCGATGTAACGTGTGAGCCCGGGAGCCAAGCTTGAACTCCGATGTAAGCGTGCGTCAATGGAAACAAGATCTCGACTTCCTACCTGAGAGGTACGGCGATCGCACAGCAAGCGGATATGATGGAGGCAATATTGGTGAGATGTGCAGCTGGTGCTGTGCTGGAATAGATGGCAACATATATTGCCAAGATCCACGTTGTGAAACAATGCCATACAAGATGAACAGCGATGCCACAAGCAGGCTCCCGAGGGCGAACGGTCTGAAGGAAGTATAGCACGTCGTCTTCGTTGACGACTCAATCTCGACACTTTCACATTCGATAGTGCCATATCCCCAGCCCTGTGAGGGAGCCTCAGGTTTGATAGGAGGTCTCCCATGAGGGGGCAGCGCTGGCTCATGCACTGGCATTGTCGCTCCCTTGTCCTTCCGACGTGGAGATCGATGATTTCGATAGCGAAGCTAACAAAGTGTCTGAATAAGCCATGAGCGAAGTTCGAAACAGCTGAGAGTGACCTCTGATGTGATCGAGCAAGGAAACATTGAGTATGCAAGACCGTACGGTGACGCGTCAGGCTGGGGAGTGGGGTGAATTGCGTGACCCCAGGCGCCAAGAGATGTAATGATGCTGCCACGAAGACTGTCGTTGCGCAAGTCACAGAAGAGGTTGTCAAAGATACCTACGAATGACATCGAGTGGTCTCAAGCATCGACGCTGATTTGAGTCTCCGAAGCATGAAAGTGAGTATCCGATGAAGGCGGATGGGTTGAGAGTGAAATGAAGCTCAAGCCTTGTCCGGCTTGCAAGCACCCTCGAACGACGTCCTTTCTTGGCAGCCTCGTCAGGACCATGATGGTGGTGCAAGAGGTGTAAGAATGGGATTCTTGTCGCTGAGGTGGCTGGACTTACACGATTGGCGAGCGATGATAGCCCAATGCCAATAATATCAGACCGCCGAGTGACCCCCTGCCATTAAGATATGAGATGAAAGAACTGCCAAATTAGTAGAGTGGTCGAATCATCAAGAGTACATGAGGTAGCTCGAGTGGTTCTATCGTAGACACCGAAGAGCGTACTCTTTCGATGTAGCAAGAAGCGTGAACGGCATTCAAGCTAGAAATGCACCGCCGTAGATCGGCTATCCTAATAATTTCGTCTTCTTCAACGTCCTCTCACATGATTCTGTTGCGACAGACGATCGTGGCAACTCGAACAACAGCACATGGCACTCGAAATGCGAGAGTCAAGAGTTGTCACGACATTTGGTTTCGACGTGCACTGCACGTTTCCAGGTCAATCTCATCCCTGCTCTCGAATTATGATGTCGAGACCCAAAAGGACGGTCATAAGCCCCAAGGCCTAGCGAAAAGCGACGTCGCGACCGGCCGCTGAGCCCTGAACGCCAGAAGGCACGAGCCCCAGTATGATAGCATACTGCCAGGGGTTCCAGGCGTGGTGAGTCGTCAGGCCGCAGTGCTGATCGTTGGCCTAGTCTTACATTCCAACCACGCAGTGCCGATCACAAGGAGCGTTGAGACGGGGCACGAAAACAAATTAGCTTTTGGGGATCATTTTCCGTGCATCCACAAATGCAGGGCCGGGTGAAGTCGTCGGACCTAACTCGTAGGGTATCGACTTGGAGAAGGCGACGATATGTGACCGATGACTCGAACTCTCTGCACCTACGAGGATGGTTCCCCTGTTTTCCAGGGCAAAAAACATTCGTCGTGTACCGACCGACGTCAGTTTGATGATCAATTGACAAGAAAATCGACATCCTTTGATCCGACTTGCAGGCAGGCTTCCTGCAGCGCTACGGGCCAGACCTGGGACATCGCTACTTCGTGAAAGAGACACAAGACTATTATTGATGTTGTTTGTTTTTGTTGTGCGGTGCTGACGGGATGATGTCGTTGGCCAAGGGGGCGAGCGTGGCTTAGGTTTGGGATGAGGAAATGACGCTGACCTCGCCAAAGGGGGTGGTCAGTGGTCACTGTGTGTAAGACCCTTTCAGCAGCTTTGACACCGCCCCCAATTTCGGGACCTGAACCATGTTCGTTGGCTATTGCCCGTCATCGGAGCGTGGCATGAGCGACGGCGAAAAGTATCAAAGCAGAAAAGTCATCTTTGTGTCTTTGAAACACTGTGCGACGTCACACCCGCCGATGACCCTCATTGTCGCACCGGCAAAGAAGTCACTCCCGTCGAGAGCATCGAGATCAAGAAGGATCGAGACTCATTTCCCCGCAAGCTATCATCGACGATGGCCTAGTTTATGAGGTCGTGTGAGACTGCCGATTGCCTCATCGACCATCTGAGAACCCCCTTTGTTTGCCCAGGCCTGATTGCATCGAGGAAGACGGGTCGAGAACGACTATCACTTGGGGTCGACAACGAGTCGCCACGTGAGAAGCGACTTTGACTCGTGTGGAATTGCTCTTTCTGCCCGGTGGAACAATGAAAGACGTTGGGTGGCGAAATGGTTTCATTGGACGGTTTTGTGGTTCAAGGCAGAGCATGACGTGCGTCTGTGGGATGATATGATGCAACACGATCGACGAGGCTGCTAACTTTCCACTCTGACTCTCCCCAGGATGACCTCTGTCTTTGCGCACACGAGTACAACTGCAGTTTCACACCACGGTGTTGTTCCGGAAAATAATGTCAGAAAATATACCTGTTACAAGCGGCGACAGAGAAGGAATGTTAAGTCTCTATACAAGTGTTACGATAGTGAATCCTTTTCTCAGGAAGGAAGGACGATGAGCACGATTGAAGAAATAGGTTTCAAGAATTGCATATGCAATAGCCAACCAGTGACTAGTCCTGGTGACAAGATCTCTCAGGTAAATAAAGCAACGACGAATAATTTGGCTGAAATATGCAAAAGTCGTTGACGCTAATGTACAATGCAATCTGATAATTGCATGATCAGACTCCCAAACTCCAAGCTAAACCATCAAGAACCATTTCCACCTGAAAAGTTCGATGACCACATGGTTGGAATGGCTGCAGTCTAGAATAATGGTAACTCCCGGTCTGTGCTGCAACCTTGATAGAAATTCTGCTCCGGCGAGTGATTGAGTTCAAATGCTGATATGACGCTTTGAGAGAGAAATGCGAATTGGAGAGGAATTTAAAATGACGATCGAGATGATGTGCTGCTGTGGGTGCCTTGTTTGGACAGACCAGCCTGGGCGTGACTATCAACCGCCGATGAAGGAGGGCTTCGTCGTCGGGCAGAGCGTGTAGCAGCCTCCATTTGTTGCTGAGTATGTGAATGCATCATTCGAGCATACGAGCTCATGGCCGTCATCGGGTCGGCATCAAAGTCGAATGGCTGAGCAGGAGTAGTGAGGTATTCCACTTGAGAGGAAGGCATGTTGATTGTAGTAGTCTTGGGAGGAGACTAAATGTTGCTTTGGTTTGAAATGAAGATGGTATTAGACCTTTGAAGGTTTGATTGAAGTTGTGCTGCTTGATGAGGAAGTTGAACCTGGGGGGGAAGAAAGGAGTATATATGTGCTTACTGTCAATAATGCACACGCACCAGGCTGAAGCGGCTCGATATCAGTCTCTGGCACTATGGGGAAGAGATGGGTATGACCGCACTGTGGAGGCAAATGCTCATAGGCTTTCTTGAGGATGGTGGCGTGTCAAAGACTTTCTCAAGCGCGAACCCAACGCGGAGTGAACATGCAAGTTGCCGTCAGCGCTGGCCAGTGAAAGACCGTCTGACGAACCGGACTGGGATGGCTCAAGAAGTGGACGGGAGCATTTTGACCTTCGATCCTCAGCATACTTCTCGATTCCCAAGGTCACGCTTAAAAATCGGACGAATGAGATGACATAGGAGGCATGCTGGTGGTGGGGAATGACCCTGCCGATCGCCTGGAGCGGGATAAACTTATATTTCAGGGTCCTGGTGGTCAAGGGGCCGTCTGCAGAGTGATCGCATCTCGCATCTCTTAGATTAGGAGGCTCTAGACCCAGGGGGCTTATTGTCGAGGCCAACGACGATCGAAGTCTTGCCATTTTCCCATGTTGATGATTTGCATCTTATCGAGGGATCGTCAGGAAGAAGGGTTTCATACTTGTGGTCTGGACCAAAACAGAAGGCGTACAGAGAGTAGATGTCCCGAACTTCTTTAATTTGTGACCGCGCAATGAGTCGACCAGACACAGTTTCCACTTTTTCCTTTTCCTGCGAGGCTGTTTCTTCTGATTAAACAACAAAAGTTTAACAGGCCTGACTCTGGAGTCTGGTTCAACTGGCCTTGGTCGTTAACCGTGCGGGAGGCGCAGGTAGCAACAAGGATTGACGTGCAGATTTGCCTAAAGGGAGTTGACCTTATTAGCTTCGTACTACGCAGTTAGGCGGCGGGTCCCAGGGTGGAATTGGGATGACGTCGGACAAGCATTTAATGAGCTAAGCCTGTTCCGGTACCAGCCACGGCCAGCCTTGCGTCTGCCAAGAGAATCCAAGGACAACAAGTGTCAGTGTCACCATATGGCATTTTTCCACATTTCCATTAGGTTTCGATGGGAGGTGATCATGGGAAAAATGAGGTCAGTTTCCAAGGGTCAAAGGGCCATTTAACTTCAATGAATGTTATCGAGAGCCACTGAGCAACTTCTCACTGGTCAACTCATCTTGTCGTGTGTGCGTTTGCCTCCTTGATACCTTTCGCACGCGCTACGAGGTACCATGGTATGCATAAACCAAGAAAACACTTCCAAGGGTCTGAAAACTCTCGAATCCATACCCTGGTTTAGTGTCAGAGGACATACCTCCATCAGAGGAATATAATTCCATACACTAAATGACAAGGCTGGATTGAATAGGGTGAGTCGAGTCTACTTGCTCCGCGACTTATCGACAGGTACTCGAAGTTCGATCCCAGCATGACCTAACCTTTCTTCAGCGTCTCTCGTTGTATCTACCGTTCCCACCGTAGGGATAGCCTGGTGGAGGTGCGGGTGGATACGGAGGCCACGCCACGGGTTGAGTAGGAAAATTCGGCGGAGGCGGCGGTGGTGGAAATGGGAGATTCGGAAAGCCAGCATTGCCTGAAAGTTGTGATGGAGGCGGAGGAGGTGGTGGAGGCCAAGGCCCAGTCCAATTAGGTGGTGGAAGTATAGGAACACCACCAAATTGTGCTGGAGGTTTTGACGGAAGACTGTGTGCAGGTGCTGAAGGTGGAATTGGAGAATGATGACTAGGGTGAGGCGGCACGTCTGGCTGTTGTGATCGCCCAAGCATTGGACGGCTCTGTTCAGGCGAGATCGACCGACTCCTAGACCTTGACGGATCCCGTCCTCGACTTGGACCTCCGTGTCTTGATCGCGATCTGCTGTAAGATCGTGACATTCTAGACCGACCATCATCGGACGTGCTGTATCGTCTGCGCTTCACCCGAGAGCGACTGCGACTTCTGCTCGAGCTCCTTGAGCGACTGCGCTGGGATTCATCGCCCGAGTTGGATCTGTCGCGTCTCCTCATCTTCTCACAGAATGCTCGTGACCATCCATAATACGTGTCACCAACTAAATCTCCCGCGTCATCTCGATACCATATTTGACCCATCTCGTCCATCTCTGGCTGGACACCACTTTTGTCGAGATGAGCCATAGAATCGTCCATACTCTGAACATCAACCAAGAAATCCTTCAAAGCGTTTACAAGACTTTCGTCCGCCGCACCCGCCGAGAGTTGCAGCGCACGTATGTCATCTGCACGCATGGGTTGTGAGCTGTTCGGGGCAATGAGTGGCATCAGATTTCCCGCCGGTAGATCGTAGAAGGGCAAGGAAGGGTCGCCATGCGTCGCAGGTAAATTGTAAGGCAGCTCCTTCGTCGCTCGTTCGGGCTTTGGCTCAACTTGTACCTCCTCAGTTGTGCTTGGGCTGCTACCCGTCAAGATATCAGTGATCCGATTGAGAAGATTCTTTTCAAGATATTTTGCTTCCTGCCATATCTCCACCAGGTCCTGGAGTCGCCTAGATATTTTTGGTTTTGCATCCTCCACCGCTAGTCGAAACAGTTCTGGGAGGAATGGCTGTAGTGACTGGGTCAAGGTGGTATAAAGATCTTTATCTGTGGCATGATACCTGCAGTGATGGAGGAGGTCGTTGAGGAGATAGAGGATGTGTAGTCGTTGCCGTGGCACGTCGATTGCAGCTGTTTCGCCGGTCTGCGATGCGAGGTGCTTGGAGGTGGTGGCCAGGAATTTCCCCAACGCGCTGACCCTTGTTGCAGAAACTACTACATTGCCCACAAGCCATTCTTTGCAAGTCTACATTTTCTTCAGTCAATCCGACTCACAGCGGTGTGCATCGTACTGGAATTCCTCAGACCTGTATATTCTGCCTGGAGCAGTTCGCGAGTACCGCTTCGAACGCGTTGTGAAATTGCGGCAAGTCATCGCGAGACACTTTGGTCACGTCAGGCCGAAGAAGAAAGGCGCCAAAGGCGGCTTTGGCAAGAGAAAGATGATGCGCCATCTCAGTTCATCTTTACTATCATTGAGTTGGGTTTGCAACTGTTAGTTGGGAGCTGGTCGGGACGAAAATGGACGATGTTGCGGTGGTCTTATCTTATCTTATCAAATTCCCCATCAAGTGCCTTTTGGAAGCAATCTTTGATCCGGCACGAATCCCGCGTATGTTTCGGTTCGGATTGAGGAGCGATCGGTTTTGAGAGCGACCGGTTCGAAAGCGGTCGGTTCGGCTTCTGTCCGAAAAGTCGCAAAAATCCGTCCCTCGGTGGCATGACTTTATCCAATACAGATACGCGCCCAACTTTGCCCAAGGCTACATGGTGGTGTGCTATGACTAGGTATGTCGGGCGGCATCAGTCCACGGCTCGCGGCTCGAACGGCACAACAAAGGGCTGTATCGTCCACTCACATCCCAACACCCAACAGTGCCAACACCAATTCCGAGCACGCCATTCAGCCCAAATCCCACGTCTTTGAACAGGGCGCGCGCGCACCTCCGAATGCTGCCTTCCCACGCTACAATATCATTTCTAAGCCAGGCTGTACCCAATCGCCTTTCTTACAATTCCTATTACACATCCACCGTGTATTGAAGTCTCTCTCAAATAACTTGGATTCGTCCTCCATCTCCTTATCATTCACATTACACAGTCAGACATTGTCTTGCGGGTGCCAGTCTTTACCTTCAGCGAGTCCTTGCAACAACCACAACCATGAGTCTCGCGAGCACCATATCACACTCTCTTTCGCATTCGGCGATTCGACACTTCTCCGCACAAGCGCCTAAACCAGCCACAAAACTACAGTCTGCGGTCGCAGGGACACTCATCACGTCGGCAGTCGTCCTACCTTTCGTTCCTCCCGCCATTGAATCAAAACGCGAACGTGACTCAGGTCATCCAAATGCCTCAAGGAGACACTACGCGCCTTTACGTTGTCATGCATGAATCCAGACAACACAACAGGGAAACAGTCGGCATGGTCGTGGGTGTTATGACATTGTTTATACATTGATATCGGGAATGGTTGGAAAGGCGTCAGCATAATACCCGGTTGGAAGCCATGGTTTTGATGGAGTCTTAGGATATCGTCTCCCAGCATTTTTCATGCAGCGTCGCAACCAGCAGATGTACACAGCAATCAATTGGATTCGTCAACGCGTGCTCTTTGGTTGTGTATATCCTTTCTCTGAAGTCTTCTTGCTCTCCGCCGGGCTCAACCTAAGCGGTCTCCCTTCTTGCTTCGATAAGGCTCGCCCTCATATTTGCTCTTCTGACTGATCTTTTGATCCTGATCCACAGGGGCGTGGCCTACAGGTGCCGCATCTTCGCTGATCTCGCTGC
The DNA here is from genome assembly GCA_000835395.1 of Exophiala sideris. Classification (NCBI taxonomy): domain Eukaryota; kingdom Fungi; phylum Ascomycota; class Eurotiomycetes; order Chaetothyriales; family Herpotrichiellaceae; genus Exophiala; species Exophiala sideris. The sequence goes on along the minus strand of KN846951.1, from coordinate 6,076,318 downwards.
TCGGGCTTCCGGCGTGATCCAGACCTTTCGTGCCGCTCGCTGGATCCGCCTGTGACTTGGACTTGACTTTAGATCTCGTTGATGGTGCGCTCATGTATGAGGATTCCTCTAGACGACGTTGGTATGCTTTGCTCTTGAGTTCGGTTTCGAATCGTGCTTGTCGATCGGCGTTTATCGATCTTTTGGCGAAATAGTATGCGCCTCCACCTGCAACACAGAGTACGCCCCAGCCTAACCTATTAGATACTCAATTAGCTGAACGATTTTTACTAGGTGGTTCGCATAGTCAGAGCAGGCGTATAAGTACTCAGACAGCTTGAACAATGAGAATTGCTGTGCGCGCAAATTGGAAATTGAGCATACCAGGTAGATTTAATCTGTGAAGATGATCAGCGTGAGCAGTATCTGGGTCGATTTGTCACCTACAGTGTTCATCTTGATCCAGATCGACCTACCATCACAAGATGAGTTGATGTGTAGGAAGACAGAAACACTTCAAAGACCGAGAGGGAACTCGTCTGTAAATCGCCTAGAAGGTCAGGTTTAATGGAGACGAATTCAATCACTGCACTTAGTGCGAAACTGCGGTGGTCAAACTGACGTCTAAAGTTGCTTTTAGTCCCGGATGGCGCATGGCTGCGGATATTCTGAACCGCAGTTCGCCTTCCAGGCAGAACAACCTATTGACTCAGCCATCATCTCGCCCTCAATTCTATTAACTCTTCTTCACTTCATTCGGTTCATTCTTTTTGTTTCCTCATTGACCTTCACGCTCGTCATCTTGCCCTTGCGGCAGCCTCGACCTTCGTTGTCGTCGTCGATCCATCGGTCGCAATGTCGATGTCTTTGAAGCGGAAAGCCCTCGACGCCGGCAGTGCTCGATCGTCGAAGCGTTCAACTCCCGCTCCGGGCACTCCTGTGAGCCTTACCAGCGACGATGACTACGAAGGATCCGACACCCGATCGCAAGATGATGCAAGTGACAGCGAGAAAGAACACATTCGCAAGGCCAGAGCCAGATTTGATTTCAGCTCAATTCAAGGTCCGAAGCGGAAACAGGCGCCATCAGTCTTTGGCGAAAAGGATTTTTCATGGCTGTCTCTGAAGCCCGACCATGAGAATCGGCCTCTATGGATTGATCCCGGCGTGTCAACGGGCTCCAAAAAGGGACCAAAGATTACGCTCGAGGCCTTCTCTCCTTTGGCTGCTCAAGCTACCGATCTGCTTACTACCATTGCAGAGCCACAATCAAGACCGTCATACCTCCATGAGTACAGATTTACGGAGCATAGTTTGTATGCGGCTTTGTCGGTAGGTCTACGTGGTGAAGACATAATACGTGCCTTAGAAAAGCTCTCGAAAACTCCTGTGCCAGAGTCCGTAATCGAATTCATCAACAGACATACCAAAACCTATGGAAAAGTGCGGCTAGTTTTGCGAAACAATAAATTCTACGTCGAATCCGACGAACGGCCGATAATCGACATGCTGCTAAGAGATCCTGTCATAGGTCCCTGCAAAGCCGTCGGCACCGACGTACAAGTCGGCAGAATTCAGACAAAGGCAACAGTCATCCAGGGCACGAGTAACGCTAAGGGCGTGAAACAAGCGGGCGAAAGCAATGTCGAGATGCCCAGGGATGATCCGTCGAAAGAGAATGAAGCCATGATCGCTGCTCTTAGAGACGAAGAAGATGAAGAAGATACCTACAAAGAAGCACCGAATTTCGAGATTGCAGCAAACAAACGTGATGTGGTAGCCAAGCAATGTCTGGACATTGGGTACCCTGCCATATCAGAATACGACTTTGCTGATGATCACGAAAATCCCACGCTTCCTATCGATCTTAGACCGTCTACGTCGATTCGTCCCTATCAAGAAAGGGCCCTTAGCAAGATGTTTGGAAACGGTCGAGGCAAAAGTGGCATCATCGTCCTGCCTTGTGGTGCCGGTAAAACACTTGTAGGGATTACAGCTGGTTGTCACATCAAGAAGAGCATCGTCGTGCTGTGCACGAGTGCCATGTCTAGTCACCAATGGGCAAACGAGTTCAAGAAGTGGTCTGACATCAAAGAAGAAGATATAGCGGTCTTTTCTGCATCAGAAAAGAGACGCTTTAGTGGAAATGCGGGTGTGCTGGTCACAACCTACTCCATGATTACAGCTGGCGGCAAAAGAGCCTACGACACTCAGCAAATGATGGACTGGGTCTATGGCAAAGAATGGGGCTTGATGATATTGGATGAGGTGCATGTGGTACCTGCAAAAATGTTCAGAAAAGTCGGTGAAAACATTCGAGCCCATTGCAAGCTGGGTTTGACTGCTACATTGCTACGAGAAGACGACAAAATCACCGATCTCAACTTCATCATTGGACCAAAACTCTATGAGGCAAACTGGATGGAACTGGCCGATCAAGGTCACATTGCCAAAGTACAGTGCGCTGAGGTTTGGTGTCCGATGTCGATGGAGTTCTACCAAGAATACCAGAAGGAGACGACTCGGAAGCAAGCACTCTACTACATCATGAACCCAGTCAAATATCAAGTCTGCCAGTATCTCATTGACTACCACGAAAAGAGAGGCGACAAGATCATCGTCTTCAGTGACAATTTGTTCGCACTGAAGCATTATGCGGTATCTATGAAGAAACCTTTCATTTATGGTGACACCAGCAACCAAGAGCGCATAAGTATCCTCGAAAATTTCCAGCACAATGAGATGATCAACACCATCTTCCTGTCAAAGATTGGTGATACGTCACTTGATCTTCCCGAAGCGACATGCCTGATCCAGATCTCTTCCCACTATGGTTCACGACGTCAAGAAGCACAACGCCTCGGTAGAATTTTGCGAGCAAAACGACGTAACGACGAAGGTTTCAATGCATTTTTCTACTCGTTGGTGTCCAAGGATACAACCGAGATGGCGTATAGTGCAAAGAGACAAGCTTTCCTTGTCGATCAAGGCTATGCTTTCAAGACAATTACACATCTTGCAGGCATGGCGGAGATGAAGGATCTTGCCTACAGAACCAGTGCAGAACGCAACGAGCTGCTTGCTCTTGTCATGCTACAGCAAGAAACAGCAGCAGATGTGGAAAAGATTGACGATAACATGTGGAGTCATCTCAGTGCGGGCAGTCGTCCGTCTGCTGCCGCTAAAAAGAAATTGCAAGTTCGAAGACAAGCTGTACTTATGGCGGATGCAAGTGGTGGTGGAACCATGGCACCCATGTACCGTGAGCAAGAAAGACGGAGCAAGAAGAGTCAAATGCCTGAAAGTGAATGGTTCAAGAAGGAGGCCAGACGAAGGGAATTGGCGGCCAAGAAACGCAAGAAGGAACAAATGGAAGCCCAGAGAGCAGGCGATGCCTAGGTTTGTATGGAGCTTACGGGCATATGGGTGCGTCTGAACTTTTTTGATCCTCTCTGCATGTCGTCAAGCCATCTAGTTGTATTGTAACATTCCAAGAAAGGTTGCGATGCAAACTGTGCTTATTGGGTCAAAGGTGATAAGGCTGAGAGCCCCCTATCTCCGAGCCTCGTGCGAGACGTTTAGCTGGGTATTACAGTAAGCTGCATCCGGCTAACCTGAGGTAACTTAAGGGGCTTGGCCCCGGGGATAGCGACCCATGGCCGAACCTAGGACGGCATATATAACGGAGTATATAAGTACCTCTAGCGTTGCTGTCGGGCTTGCTCAGCGCTGACAAGAAGGCACAGCAAAAGCATCTATTCACATCGTCAAAATGACTGCCAATGCATCATCTCTCCCCAAGTCCATGCTCGGGCGACACCGGCTGTTATCTCCCACAGCAGGCGTGCACGTCAGTCCCTTATGCTTGGGAGCTATGAATTTTGGCACGGCATGGACAAGCATCATGGGCGAATGCAGCAAAGAGACTGCCTTCGAAGTGCTCGACTACTTTTACGACATGGGCGGCAATTTCATTGATACGTAAGTTTGCTTGTCTCTGGCCTTGCCATCAACCTAAGTCTACGGCTGAAACGTGGCTGCACGCAGCGCCAACGCCTACCAAGGTGAACAATCCGAGATATGGCTAGGCGAATGGATGGCCCAGTACAAGTTCCGGCGCGACGAGATGGTCATCGCCACAAAGTACACGACAGCCTACAAGATCGTGACGGAACCTCACTTGCAACAATCGAATTTTGGCTCGAACAACACCAAATCCCTCGCTCTCAGCGTCGAGGCTTCTCTCGAGAAACTGCAGACGCACTACATCGACATCTTGTACGTGCATTACTGGGACTTCACGACCGGGGTTGAGGAAGTGATGCAGTCTCTCAATCACCTCGTCGCGCAAGGTAAGGTATTGTACCTCGGGGTAAGCGACACACCGGCATGGATCGTGGCCAAAGCCAACGCATATGCGCGACACCATGGTCTAAGGGCGTTCAGTGTGTACCAAGGGAGGTGGTCGGCCGCGGAACGCGATCTCGAGAGGGATATTGTGGCTATGTGTCGAGATGAGGGTATGGGGATCGCGCCCTGGGGAGCTTTGGGCGGTGGGTACTTCAGGCCCTCCTCCACACAGAAAGAGGGTGGCCGGAATCTGCCGACCACACTGACGGGTAAGGAGGAGCAAGTCAGTCGTGTGCTGGAGAAAGTTGCCAACGCTAGAACACCAGCTGTGCCGTTGACGAGCATTGCGCTGGCGTACGTCATGCACAAGACGGCGTATGTCACGCCGATTGTGGGCGGAAGGAAACTCGAGCACCTCAAGGCCAATATCGAGGCTCTTACTATTCGATTAACGGACGTCGAGATCGAGGAAATCGAGTCGGCGTACCCATTTGACGTGGGATTCCCGCTGAACTTTCTTGCGTTGAGCCCAAAGGGTGTCAAGGGGCCGGAGGATGTGGTGATGACGAAACGGATGGGACATTTTGATTTCGTGAAGGCGCCGCAGCCGGTGTTGCCGCCTGTGGGAGTGGAAAACCTGAGTCAAGAGGACAAGGCTAAGGTATTGGGTTACAGGGTGTCGTGATCGAGAAAGACGCCCCGTCAAGTACTTATGGTCATTTGGGAGAGTGCGAGCTGGATTCCCCATTATCAGCATCATGAGAATGGTGACCACGCGGTCTTGGATGGAAAGGTCATGACCCTGTATCAGTCGATTAGCGAGTCGCAAAAGGCTCATAGACGAGTTCTTGTCATGTCTTGGAATCGGCGTTGAATATTGAGATTGATCAGATGTGTCAAAATCGAGCACGCATTAACTTTCTAGGGTCAATACAAAGCCAGCTCTCTAATCTAATAATGATCAGCACTCAAGTCTCCCCACGGCACTGGCGAAGTTGGAATCTGTCACAAGGGTCCCCGTTGTGTTTCTAAATTCAATGCAGATTCCTGAATCATAATCGTAGGCGACTTCCCCACACTCGTCGTCGGTCGCGCAGGCCTGAATACAGCCAGCAAAGGATGCTTCGGGAAAGTCGTTGTAGATGTTACCCCCACTTATTGCATAGCCACATGACACGCCCCATGTACAGCCGTTTTTTCCCAGAGTAACTTCGCCAACATAAGAGCAGGCTGCTTTTGGGGACTGGACTTGTGCGCCGCGCGCAGCGTTGATATAGGATGTGTTCGCGACTTGCGCTTGAAGGACATTCTTAAGCCAGCAGTGGTTATCGGAAGGCCTGAAGACCACTCCGACGCAGTCACCATTGTGGTACTGTTCATAGTCACAAGTCTGGATACAGTCGTCCTCGCCTTCGGAAGCGAAATCATAGAGATCACCACCAGGTCGATTACCGGAGGTGCAGACCTGGTACCCGTAACCGGTAAAGGCACCTACTTCAGTTGTTGCACCAGAACAAGAGCTTGAAGTTGGTGATGCTGATGTAGTTTTAGTCGTGCTCGTCGTGCTTGACTTGGATGTCGTTGTAGATTTGGACGTCGTTGTAGACTTGGACGTCGTTGTAGATTTGGTTGTAGTCGTAGATTTCGATGTAGTCGTAGATTTGGCTGTAGTGGTAGACTTGGATGTAGTGGTAGACTTGGATGTAGTGGTAGACTTGGATGTAGTGGTAGACTTGGATGTAGT